>CM060313.1:86496599-86509099 GCA_030674185.1 Monoplex corrugatus | reverse complement strand
GGAGAAAGAGAGAGAAAGAGATTGAGAGAGAGAGAGAGAGAGAGAGAGAGAGAGAGAGCAATTGAATATGTGTGGCCGTGTGTATGTATGATTATATGAGTGTGTGTGTGTTTGAGAGGATGAGTGTGCGAGTGTGTACATGTAGATGACTGTGTGTGTACTTGTTTGTGTAAAAGCGTGTGTCAGTTTGTACGTGAATGTGTGTAAATGTAGTTATGGTGTATTGTGTGTGTGTGTGTGTGTGTGTGTGTGTGTGTGTGTGTGTGTGTGTGTGTGTGTGTGTGTGTGTGTGTGTTCGTTCGTTCTTTAATTTAACGTCTGTTCACTATGAGTGATATTAGACGGTGTGTTTGTGTGTGTGTGTGTGTGTGTGTGTGTGTGTGTGTGTGTGTGTGTGTGTGTGTGTGTGTGTGTGTGTGTGTGTGTGGTGTGTATGTGTTTGTTTATGTGTGGTGTGTGTGTGTGTGTGTGTGTGTGTGTGCGTGTGTAGAGGCAGTAACTGGCTGAGTACAGGCAAAGCGTGTCGTGAAGATAGCTACATTTGTAATGGATGAAGAAGAAACAAAGAAGGGGGGGGGGGGGTTGAGTCACTTAGAAGACAATGTTAACGTACAATGAGAGAGAGAGAGAGAGAGAGACAGACAGACAGACAGACAGACAGACAAACTGACAGACAGAGACTGAGAGAGGAATGTAGGTGGCTCTTCTTAATTACAAAAACTGTAAATGTGTGAACGTGTTGTTGTTATTGCTGCTACTTTTCTCAAGTCTTGGTCATTAGTACTCCTGCACCTAGTTTCTATTTTCGTTGGACAAATCAAACCACACGATTCAGATAGACGGAAGGCAGGCGATGTTTTCAGACCATGGAAAAACCAGAGTTTATCCTCAGTACCTGTGATAACAACTTCTGGCCGTTGACCGTCTGCAGATGTGAAAAGTCTCCACAAACGTCTTTGTTCAGATCCAGTCTTTTATGTCTGCAAACTGTAGACGAAGAGCAGCGTCGCAACACTGAACGCTTCACAAACAAATCATGACTGCAGAAAATACAATGTAGAGAAACAACGGTTCTGTTGTGTTCAATGGGTTTGAACAACTGGGGGGAAAAAAAACAGAAAGAAAAAAAATAAAATAAAAAAAGGAAGAAAATAGTCCGAAGCTGTTTGAAACTTATCGGCCCTTTATGAGTTTTCACTTGTATTATAGATCTACGCACAGAACTGGGTACGAATGGTACAATAACAATAATGATGGTGTTTTGCTCTTCCAAGATTTTCTGCTTGTCTGAACAAATCGTTGACAAAGCAGGTCTCTTTTGAAATCGTCACACTTTTATGTGATTCTGCTTGTGTCATCTGCAGATCTTCAAACAACTGAGCTAACAATCATGTTCGTGAAGTTGGACATCAATATAGATCTAGATCTACCGCCGACAGAACTTTGCAGTATGGCTTACTAAACTGACATACTGATGTAAGGTGCAATAAGTTACCAGTAATCAAGCCTAAACTTCTCCAAACACTGAATTCCACGTTGATGCGATTCTTCTGATCTTTTATTCCGTATGGTCAACTGCACTGACCAACATAAGTAGATTGAGTGTGTGTGTGTGTGTGTGTGTGGTGTGTGTGTGTGTGTGTGTGTGTGTGTGTGTGTGTGGTGGTGTGTGTGGATGGATGGATGTGTGTATGGATGAATGTATGGCTATATGTATGTATGTATGTATGTAGTCATGTGTGTGTGCTTATGTATGTCCATATTCGTGTATTATGCATACAAGCATGTCGGTAGTTAGGTATGTCTCTACTCCTACAAGTGTATGTATGTAGGCATGCTAAACAATGATATTAGAAGCTGACTTTTACCTAGCCACTAAATGGTCACAAATCCATAAAGAACGCGGAACGTATGAAATATTGATCCCCTATTTTTTCTCATACTTCCCTACTGGATTTCGAATTCACCAGAACTCTCTTCCTGATGTCAATTGATAGGCATTTGTTGGTAAGAATGCTTGTCATCTTCTTGAATGCGGTTTTGGCTTTTTAGACCTGTAGCCTAAAGAAAACAAATTGACAAGTTTAATAAATGACGCAAATACGTTGTTTACGTCATAGTCAAAAGAAAAAAAATGACAAGGTTTTACAAGAACCACAAACACACACACACACACACACACACACACACGCACGCACGCAAAAAGAATAAGAACGCGTATTTAATACAACCAGACAGGACAGGCGCAAATTTTCAGCCAACTGACCTATGTCAAGCGTAAGATCACAAACAAACAAACACCAAATACAAAAATTAGAAGAAAAGGACTGAAACTTCCCTGCTGCTTCATCTAGTGTGAGAAAACTCAGTTTAGTTATTTTCTCACACTGGACGAAGCAGCAGAGAAGTTTCAACCTTTTTCTTCTTATTTGGTGTTTGTTTGTTTGTTTGTGATCTTACGCTTGATAAAGACCAGTTGGCCAAAAATCTGCGCCTGTCCTGTCTGGTTGTATTAAATACGCGTTCTTATCCTTTTTTCGTGTTTTTTTGTTTTTTGTTTCTTTTTCCTGGTTCCTGTTTGCTTGAACACCGGCAGTCACACCTGTTTTGGATAGAGTTTTACAAATGACGCAATTGTGTTGTTTACGTCACAGTCAATGACGACATACACTCGTGGTCAGATGTAAACTTCAGAGAGTTCTTGAATGTTATATAGAACCAATACTGTTGTACGGATGTGAGGCGTGGACAGTCAACAAGCAAAGCCAGAACAAGATTGAGGCAGCCGAGATGTGGTTTCTAAGAAGAATGTTGAGAGTTCCATGGACAGCAAAGAAAACAAACGAGACAGTCTTGATGGAGGCAGACACAAGTGGATCACTCATAAGGAAGATTAGGAAAAGACAAGCAACATTTATAAGCCATTTTATGAGGAAGGGGGATTTGGAGCACCTGGTCACAACGGGAAAGCTGGAGGGAAAGAGAGCACCGGGTAGACCCAGGGAGAAAATGCTGGACGGACTTTCATAGTGGCTGGGGACGAGGAGGGTGGGGGAGATGCTAGGGGCAACGAGAGATAGGGACAAATGGAAGTTCATGATCGCCAACGCCATGCGGCAGGGCACCTGATGATGATGATGAGGCTACTTTACTGGCCTAGTGACAATGGACCGGGAGATTTCAGCATTCACCAGTATCTATTAAACATTTTACTTCTGCACCTGTCACACCAGCATCCTGCATTGTCAACTATGCTAGCTAGGCAAAACCTTACCCTTTTGACTTCCTCACCCTGTCCACCAGCATCCTGCATTGTCAACTATGCTAGCTAGGCAAAACCTTACCCTTTTGACTTCCTCACCCTGTCCACCAGCATCCTGCATTGTCAACTATGCTAGCTAGGCAAAACCTTACCCTTTTGACTTCCTCACCCTGTCCACCAGCATCCTGCATTGTCAACTATGCTAGCTAGGCAAAACCTTACCCTTTTGACTTCCTCACCCTGTCCACCAGCATCCTGCATTGTCAACTATGCTAGCTAGGCAAAACCTTACCCTTTTGACTTCCTCACCCTGTCCACCAGCATCCTGCATTGTCAACTATGCTAGCTAGGCAAAACCTTACCCTTTTGACTTCCTCACCCTGTCCACCAGCATCCTGCATTGTCAACTATGCTAGCTAGGCAAAACCTTACCCTTTTGACTTCCTCACCCTGTCCACCAGCATCCTGCATTGTCAACTATGCTAGCTAGGCAAAACCTTACCCTTTTGACTTCCTCACCCTGTCCACCAGCATCCTGCATTGTCAACTATGCTAGCTAGGCAAAACCTTACCTTTTGACTTCCTCACCCTGTCCACCAGCATCCTGCATTGTCAACTATGCTAGCTAGGCAAAACCTTACCCTTTTGACTTCCTCACCCTGTCCACCAGCATCCTGCATTGTCAACTATGCTAGCTAGGCAAAACCTTACCCTTTTGACTTCCTCACCCTGTCCACCAGCATCCTGCATTGTCAACTATGCTAGCTAGCAAAACCTTACCCTTTTGACTTCCTCACCCTGTCCACCAGCATCCTGCATTGTCAACTATGCTAGCTAGGCAAAACCTTACCCTTTTGACTTCCTCACCCTGTCCACCAGCATCCTGCATTGTCAACTATGCTAGCTAGGCAAAACCATACCCTTTTGACTTCCTCACCCTGTCCACCAGCATCCTGCATTGTCAACTAAGCTAGCTAGGCAAAACCTTAACCTTTTGACTTCCTCACCCTGTCCACCAGCATCCTGCATTGTCAACTAAGCTAGCTAGGCAAAACCTTAACCTTTTGACTTCCTCACCCTTCTTCTTCTTCTTCCTTCATACGGCCAACATCATTCTGCTGATGGTTTTGTCGTAGTTTGGGGAGATTGCCGAAGATTGCGCTGTTGTGAGGATTTGGAACATTTTCGCAACTCCAACTGAGCCAGTCTGATTTCCTTGGAGGTACTCGGGGTCAAGGCCCTACCAGCAGTGCCTCAGCCTTCATCACCGCTACTTGGCTAGGTCCGATAGGGGTGGTGGGGGTAATGGTGAAAAAGTAACAGGGGGAGGGGGGCAGGGGTGGAAAAATGACTGGGAGGGATGGCAGGGGTGAGGGTTTTTTTTAGGAAGTAGTGGTCAGGAGGAGGGCAAGGGGGGAGGGTTGGGGGTGATGGGGAGGGGGGGGGTTGTTTCAGGTTCTAGAGATGGGAGGCCAGCCTGGACTTGAAGCAGTCCAGTGACTCAGCCGTCACAACCTCCTGAGGCAACTTGTTCCATTCTGGTATGGTCCTCGGGAAGAACGTCATCTGCCTGTACCGTGTCGCGCAGGAAGCTGGTGGACAGGGTGAGGAAGTCAAAAGGTCAACTTTTTGCATTTGTTTGATAGGGTACAGTAGTCAAAGTTTTTTTTTTTATTAACAACGGTGACGTTTGATGTGCTGGTGGAACTGTGCTTGATCGCTGTTTATGCTTATGAATGTTTGTTTTTATTTGCTTCACGGACTTGCAGAGTGGCTGGGGATGAAGAGGGTGGGGGAGATGCTGGGGGCAACGAGAGATAGAGATGGTTGGAAGTCCATGGTCGCCAACTCCATGCGGCAGGGCACCTGATGATGATGATGATGATGTGTGCATATATTGATATAATGTACAGCAGAGATACACAGTTCCTTGATTTATGAATGTGTGTGTGTATGTATGTCACAGGTGCTGACCAACACAGACCATCATAATTATCATCGATAGGGATGAGTTGTCGTATCTGCAGAAACACCAGCAAGCCCATGACATTGACATTATCAAGAACGACTACCACAAACCGAGATAGGAATCACGCACTATCGACTGCAAGCAAACAGAAGAACGGTCTTTTCAAAACAAATGTCGCCTGCCTTTCTGTGGACTATATAAGGAGCCCCCACCCCCTCCTCCTCAGTCAACCCAGAAATGGAGTCTGTCCACTGACCTATTTATTGGCACAGATTCTCACAGCTGTAAATAGTGTTAACTTTCATTTTTTTGATTTCCTTGACTGCTGCCGTCGTATGGTGGGGGGGGGGGGGGGGGTGATCTAAGGGCAGAAGAAGGTAATTCCTCCTCCATGCCATTCTGCCCGCAGTCCACACCAAGTGTTCTGGCACAGTCATGTCAGTTCATTCTTTCACGTTGTTAGATCAGCTGTTCCGTTGCTGCCTTCGTCTGCGCATTCTTTCGACTGTGTCCTGCACGATGGTCTTGCGTGAGCTGTCGTGCCGCGTGACGTGGCCGAACCACGTAAAGCTTCTGTTGCTTCATGGTGGAAAGAAGGGGGAAGAGTGGCAGAATGGTTCAGACGTTCGCCTGCCAATAACTAAACTCGAGGTTCCAGGGTTCGCTCCCGTAGAGGCCTCGACTTTTCTTCTCAGTTTGACTGGAAAATCGAACTGAACGTCTAGTCCTTCAGAAGGGGACGAAAAACGAGTCGGACCCGTGTGCCTTCTTGCTGCGCACGCTAAAGATCCCACGGCAGTTGAAAATTGTGAAGAGCAGGGCATTGCCCGGCTGCCTTGGTAAAAATACATTGAAGAGAGAGAGGTTGATTTCCCAGGTCCCACCCCTTCAAGACCAATCAGCCTTCTTGCCTTTCTGAAGTCTTGGTGAAAAAAAATATGAATAGGAAATTGAAACGGGTGAGAGGGGATGGGCGCCGCCCTCGTGGTGCTGCTGCTCGGAAAAATTGAGGTCTCTGTCAACTCACTCCCCTACGACCCCAGGGTTGTGGAACTATCTAGGTAGGACCTCAGGATCCGGCCAGCTCTTGGGTTTACGTGCAGACTTAAGGCTTGTGCTGTGGTCATTCTGGATCTTCTCCATCACATGGCACCTTTGACGTTAGTGCACATGGAATTCATTCCGAGCGCGGAGACGTCATCTTGAGAAACAGAAACTGAAACTGAAACATAGTGGCAAGAAGAGATTCCTGAAGACCCGCAGGTCACTCCAACTTGCTCCTCACGTACTCAGTGGTCTTGTGTTCCCGAACAGGAGATGCAGATCAGTTTCCTCAGGTGTGTTATTTCAAACGCCTGAGTTCGTCTTCTGTCTCTGCCAGTAATGTCCCTGACTCATACCCATACAGTGTTGTTGAACGCCTGAAATCGTCTTCTGTCTCAGCTAGTGATATCCCTGACTCATACCCATACAGTGTTGCTGAACGCCTGAAATCGTCTTCTGTCTCAGCTAGTGATATCCCTGACTCATACCCATACAGTGTTGTTGAACGCCTGAAATCGTCTTCTGTCTCAGCTAGTGATATCCCTGACTCATACCCATACAGTGTTGTTGAACGCCTGAATTCGTCTTCTGTCTCAGCTAGTGATATCCCTGACTCATACCCATACAGTGTTGCTGAACGCCTGAAATCGTCTTCTGTCTCTGCTAGTATGTCCCTGACTCATACCCATACAGTATTGCTGAACGCCTGAATTCGTCTTCTGTCTCTGCAGTAATGTCCCTGACTCATACCCATACAGTATTGTTGAACGCCTGAATTCGTCTTCTGTCTCTGCCAGTAATGTCCCTGACTCATACCCATACAGTATTGTTGAACGCCTGAATTCGTCTTCTGTCTCTGCCAGTAATGTCCCTGACTCATACCCATACAGTATTGTTGAACGCCTGAATTGTTTCGTCTTCCTTGTCCTCTCTACCATAAGTATTGTCCCTGACTCGATTCACCCATACAGTGTTGTTGAACGCCTGAATTCGTCTTCTGTCTCTGCTAGTAATGTCCCTGACTCATACCCATACAGTATTGCTGAACGCCTGAAATCGTCTTCTGTTTAGCTAGTGATGTCCCTGACTCATACCCATACAGTGTTGTTGAACGCCTGAAATCGTCTTCTGTCTTAGCTAGTGATGTCCCTGACTCATACCCATACAGTGTTGTTGAACGCCTGAAATCGTCTTCTGTCTCTGCTAGTAATGTCCCTGACTCATACCCATACAGTATTGCTGAACGCCTGAAATCGTCTTCTGTCTTAGCTAGTGATGTCCCTGACTCATACCCATACAGTGTTGTTGAACGCCTGAAATCGTCTTCTGTCTCAGCTAGTGATATCCCTGACTCATACCCATACAGTATTGTTGAACGCCTGAAATCGTCTTCTGTCTTAGCTAGTGATGTCCCTGACTCATACCCATACAGTGTTGTTGAACGCCTGAATTCGTCTTCTGTCTCTGCTAGTGATATCCCTGACTCATACCCATACAGTATTGCTGAACGCCTGAATTCGTCTTCTGTCTATGCTAGTAATGTCCCTGACTCATACCCATACAGTATTGCTGAACGCCTGAATTCGTCTTCTGTCTCTGCCAGTAATGTCCCTGACTCCTACCCATACAGTGTTGTTGAACGCCTGAATTCGTCTTCTGTCTCTGCCAGTAATGTCCCTGACTCCTACCCATACAGTGTTGTTGAACGCCTGAATTCGTCGTCTGTCTCTGCCAGTAATGTCCCTGACTCCTACCCATACAGTGTTGTTGAACGCCTGAAATCGTCTTCTGTCTCAGCTAGTGATATCCCTGACTCATACCCATACAGTGTTGTTGAACGCCTGAAATCGTCTTCTGTCTCAGCTAGTGATATCCCTTACTCATACCCATACAGTATTGCTGAACGCCTGAAATCGTCTTCTGTCTCTGCCAGTAATGTCCCTGACTCCTACCCATACAGTATTGCTGAACGCCTGAAATCGTCTTCTGTCTCTGCCAGTAATGTCCCTGACTCATACCCATACAGTGTTGTTGAACGCCTGAATTCATCTTCTGTCTGTGCCAGTAATGTCCCTGACTCATACCCATACAGTGTTGCTGAACGCCTGAGTTCGTCTTCTGTCTCTGCCAGTAATGTCCCTGACTCATACCCATACAGTGTTGTTGAACGCCTGAAATCGTTTTTCTGTCTTAGCTAGTGATATCCCTGACTCATACCCATACAGTGTTGTTGAACGCCTGAATTCGTCTTCTGTCTTAGCTAGTGATGTCCCTGACTCATACCCATACAGTGTTGTTGAACGCCTGAAATCGTCTTCTGTCTCAGCTAGTGATATCCCTGACTAATACCCATACAGTATTGCTGAACGCCTGAAATCGTCTTCTGTCTCTGCTAGTGATATCCCTGACTCATACCCATACAGTATTGCTGAACGCCTGAAATCGTCTTCTGTCTCAGCTAGTGATATCCCTGACTCATTCCCATAGAGTGTTGTTGAACAGCACACGAGATTTTTTAGTCTGTGCTTGGTGGGGAGTCAGATAATGCTGTTCCACACTTTATTCAATCTGGCCAAAATGTGTATAACAAATGTGGTATGCTGAAACGGTTGTGGGAAGAAATGCTTTAAAAAAAGGAAAAAAAAAAGGATAAAATTTAACAGTGAAGAAGACAGTGTGCAGCATTGAGAAAAGGTGTTCCACGACCTGCATGCAACTGAACTCTACACACACACACACACACACGCACACACACATGCTCACACACACACACATACGCACACGACGCAAACACACACACACATAAACACACACACACACACACACACACACACACACACACACACACACACACATGAGCACACACACACACACACACAAACACACACACACACACGCACACACACGCACACACACACACACACACACACAAACACACACACACGCACACATACATATTCACACACACACACATACACACATACACACACGACGCAAACACACACATACACACAACACACACGACGCAAACACACACACACACACACACCACACACACACACACACAACACACACACAACAACACACACACACACACATACACACGCACGACACACACACACGCACACACACACACACACACACACACACACACACACACACGCAAACCACTCATCTACCCTCTACTCTCTTTATTTTGCAATACTAATTTATGTAATTTAATTAGGCAAGCGACCCAATTGTAGCAGACGTTCTTTACTTCTTGTTTTGAAGCTGCAAAAAGATAGGGATGACTTTTCATCCGCCGAAACGATCGTTTTGATCCGAGATTGTCTCCAATGCCGACTGGGCTGAAAACCACATGATGGATCGAGGACTTCTTAAACAGCTTTGTCAGCTACTTCGTTAACGAATCCGAGACAGATAGGCCCACTGCGTGCCACTCAGATCGAAATCTATCTATCCCCCGAACGTGGGAGTACGGAGTGTGTGGCGTAGTGGTTTTTAGAGACTCTGTACCTAGCCTAGCACGCTAGAAACTCCTGTTCAAACCTACAGATCGGATAGGAATTTTTTCTCCCATCCCCCCCCCCCTTTCTCTCCCGTCCACTGGATCTCAAGTGGTGTTAAATGTTATTGTTCCGGATGAGACAAAATCTGGCAAAATCCAGGCATTCGGTGCATGTTAAAGATCCCAAAGCAACACAGGCAAAAATTCTGTGGCAGAATCCATTTTCTTCGCCAAAAAGAAATACAAGCGTATAAAAAAAATTGGCACTGCATTGCGGCGACAGGCCCTCCTCCTCCCGGGGGTGGGGTGGGGTGGGGTGGGGGGACGGTGGGAGAAACCTGATTTTCGTATGGTTAATCCATAGTGACGAAAAAGAAATTACTGAAAGAAGTGTATAATTAAGCGGTCTAGTGCGTGTCATCATTCCAATTTGAAACTACTGGAGTTAAATTTCACAAACGAAAATGGATCACCAGTGACTGTTGAATTATTCCTGGATATATTTGCAGAGCACTTTGCATATTAGGGTAGACAGCATGGTTATCTGTCTTGGTTAACACACACACACACACCTCTCTCTCTCTCTTTCTCTCTCTCTCTCTCTCTCTTTCACACAAACACATACACACACACGTACACATACACACGCATACACAAACATACACACACACACACACTTATTCACATACACCTACACACACGCGCGCGCATACACACACATACGTACTCACACACACATATACACACATACACACATACACACACATAGACACACATATACGTACACATACACGCACACATACGTACACACACAGACATGCAACATGCATTTACTCACACACCCTCACCCCCACCCAACCACCCACCCCCACACACTGGCTCACTCACACAGACATACACCCACAGACACACACACACAACCGTACATACATACTCATGCACACAGACAGGCAGACAGAAAGACAGAGAAGTACACACAGGCACGCAGAGAACGAGACGCACACACAGACGGACAGAGATAGTCACATTAACAAAAAAAAACACGCACGCACGCACACGTGCACACATAAAGAGAGTGAGAGATCGACAGACCGACAGAGACAGACAGAGAGAGACATTGACACAGGCAGACATACAGAGAAAGAGAGAAAGAGAGAGAGAGAGAGAGACAGAGACAGAGACAGAGAGACAGAGACAGACGTAGACAGACAGACAGACAGAGATAGATACAGAGACAGACAGAGAGAGATGTACAGAGACATAGACATACGGAGACAAAGACAAGCACGGGCACACACACACACACACACACACACACACTCTCTCTCTCTCCTCTCTCTCACACACACACACAACACACACACACACACACACACACACACACACACACACACACACACACACACACACACAAACGAACAAACAATGAACAAATAACATATCGAATAATGAACAGTTAAGTCCATCCTTCGCTGCAGACATTGTGTTTCGAGATTATGACTATGCCACAATCACGTTCTACGTAATTTGATAAGCGCTAGATCTTCATAGTCGTATACTTGACTCGCTTTATGTTTATCAAAGGACATAACTCTTGAGAATTATCTCCTATGTTGTATAGAACTTCTCAAATCTAACACAGTTTGCGCTACCCATTCAGCTAGCATAGAAGCAGATACAAAGTACAAAAACAGTAAGCTCAGAACACTCCTCAAAACACTCCTTGCTTTATGTTTGTTATACTTGATCCGTCCCGCTTGTACGAGAAGGTGTCACTAGGAGATTAAGCTGTTGCTCTACTTCTTCACGGAAAGCCTTTGTTGAAAATGTGGAATGTTACTGCCTCTACACCTATCCAACACCGCCATGGTCTTCTACTGGCTCTGAAACCCTGCGTATATGATTACATTCCTTTTCTCACACTGGACAGAGCAACAGGGAAGTTTCAGTCTTTTTCTCCTAAAATTTTGTATCTGGTGTTTGTTTGTTTGTTAGTTTGTGATCTTACGCTTGAAAAAGGCAAAAATTTGCGCCTGTTTTGTCTTGTTGTATTAAATACGCGTTTTGATTTTTGTCTGTTTTTTTTTCTTTCTGGTTCCTGTTTGCTTGAACGCGGGCAGTGACACTTGTTTTGGTTTTCTTATCTGATTTTGTAAGCTCGAAGGACTGGCTGGTTGGCTAACATCCTGGTCAAGTGACCAAACCATTTTTGTCCACTGTTGTGACAAGCGTTGTTTCAAATATGTGGTTTCTAAGAAGAATGTTGAGAGTTCCAGGGACAGCAAAGAAAACAAATGAGACAGTCTTGATGGAGACAGACACAAAAAGATCATTATTAGGAAGATTAGGAAAATATAGGTGACATTTATAGCCCATTTTATGAGGAAAGAGGAATTAAAGCACCTGGTCACAACGGGAAAGCTGGAGGGAAAGAGAACACCAGGTGGACCCAGGGAGAAAATACTGGACGGACTTGCAGGATGGCTGAGAACAGAGAGGGTGGAAGATGTGCTTGCGGCAGCAAGGGACACATACGTATGGAGGGCCATGATCGCCAACACCATGCGGCAGGGCACTTGATGATGATGATGATGATGTTTCAATTGTCTCTCGGATCTGCACGTTTCTAATTATGTTTCTTCTGGTCTTGAGTACTGTTTTTCCAAAACATCTCATTTCACAAGTTGTGACATGTCACTCAAGGGTTCTGCATA
>CM060313.1:86479099-86481599 GCA_030674185.1 Monoplex corrugatus | reverse complement strand
ACTTGGTCATGCGTATATGCACAATCCTTCGCCGTTCTTATTGACATATTGTCACTTGTACTGGAAGCATGTAAAATCTCATTTGTGGAGAACCCAAAGACTGAAAGACCACTCTGAGAGGATCATCCAGAATCTCTCTTCCTCTGCACCCCTTCCCCTGACCGCCACCATTTGTTCACAGCAGTGTCTGTCTTAATTCTGTCTGTTTCGTGCATGTCAGTTATTGATTTGAACCCATACGCCACTATACGTTTTGCTAATTACGTTTTACCCAATGCCAGGAAGTTTTTTGTTTGTTTGTTTGTTTGTTTGTTTGTTTTATCGAAAAAAAAATATCGATGTCCAAAAACCAAATCTTGATCACACAAGTTTGTTGCAAAACGGCAGCTGTGAGGAGAAGGGGCTTCCCCTGATTAGCACGTGGCATGGTGTTTTTGTGGTTTTACAAACAAAGAGAACAGTCATGGGCAAAGTCTAGCACACTCAAAGCCCAGTTAATGCAATTGCAATTCTAGATGGAAACACCGTAGCATCATTAGTATCATCCCCGTCGTCATCAAGATCGTAGTATTGCTAAAACATTGTCTAACATTCTGTGGTTGTTAGTGTGGCGTAAAAAAATAGGACAGCATTACAACAACAACAACAACAACAACAACAACAACAACAACAACAACAACAAAGCGATGAAGAAAAGTATGACAGACATGTGATTTCTAAATGTATAAGTTTAAATCATGGGCATGATCTTCTTTTTGGAGGTGTGTGCGTTGTGTGTGTGTGTGTGTGTGTGTGTGTGTGTGTGTGTGTGTGTGTGTGTGTGTGTGTGTGTGGTGTGTGTGTGTGTGTGTGTGTGTCGGTGTGTGGGTGTGAGTGTGAGTCGGTGTTTGAGTGTGTGTGTGTGTGTGTGTGTGTGTGTGAGTGAGTGTGTGTGAGGTGGAGTGGTGTGTATGTGTGTGTGTGTGTGTGTGTGGTGTGTGTGTGGTGTGTGTGTCGTGTGTGTGGTGTGTGTGTGCGTGTGTGTGTGTGTGATTGTGTGTGTGTGTGTGGGGCGTGATGTATGTGTGGTGTGTGTGTGTGTGTGTGCGGTGTGTTGTGTGTGTGTGTTAGTTGTGTGTGTGTTGTTGTGTGTGTTGTGTTGTGTGTTTGATGTGTTGTTTTGTGTGCTGTGTGTGTGGTCATGTGTGTGTGTGTAGTGTTGTGCACGTGCGTGTGTACATGTGTGTGCCTGTGTGTATGTGTGTGGAGGAGGGACAGGGAAAACAGAGTGCACTAAACAAACAGACAAAACAGGCTGCGTTTGAATACTTAATTCATCAGTATGAAAAAAAAATCACAAAATCATATTTTCATTAGATTTTCATATATTGTTCAGAAAAAAAGATTTTTTTTTTACTGCAGTTGCATTCAATTTTCTTTTCAAGACCTTACCAGTGCGTAGGGTTTTGCGCAGGCTCAGGGAGTCTGCCAGATAATCACTGGCAGATTTGGATGGAGCGCATATGGAATTGTCCGAACACGATCAATCCCTCTTGAACAATCTCCAAACTCAATGTCCTTTCTCACAGGGTCATTTGATATCCACTGCATTGACCTCGACGGTCGAGGAAATATCCTCCAAACTTAATTAAAGAATGTAGTTTTGAGTGTCCACTGCTTCTCAAAAAAAAAAAAAAAAGCTAAATTTACAGTATTGCAACAGGTACATACCGAGATGAAAAGTCAGGCAGTGTTATCCCAAACAGTGTTTGTTCACAAATCCTTTTTCAGAACACTCTCCCTTCATTTTGAAAAGAATTTATTCTACAATTGGGACAAACATCAACAAATGAAAAAGTACATGTATCTTATCATGAAATAGACGAAATGCATGGAGTTAAGAAATCGTTTTCGTGTTTATATCTTTAACACAGATGTTTTGCACAAAATTATTCTCTTTTGATACAGTAAAGTGTTTAACTGTCCACGAATTTAAAGATTCTGAAAGTTTCAGCCATCGTTAGATCACAAAAGCCCAGTCATTGCCTGAAATAGACAACTATGACATGGTGACACTGATTCCCAGATTTCTTTTTAAAGTTAATCTTTCTTTTTCTGAGAGAGACAGAGACAGAGATAGAGAGGGAGGGAGGGAGTGATGGAGAGAGAGACAGAGACAGAGGCAGACAGAGAGAGAGAGAGAGAGAGAGAGAGAGAGAGAGAGAGAGAGAGAATGAGGGTGACAGAGAGACAGGTAACAGGAATTTGGGACATAAAATATGAAGCAAAATGTACAAGTGCAGTGTAACGAAACGGACTTGAATGTCATATTATCTTGCTTCTTTTCAAGTTCAGGAGCTCGATACTTTTTTGGCAAACACCCACAGATAATTTGAACTTTTACCTCTAATGACTGCCTTACAACCACTGTACACGCCGTCGTTCTGTCTTTTGGTATAAATTCCAACAATTCTGCCAAGGGACTTGAAGACTATAGTCACAATGCTGGTTCTTACGCGTA
>CM060313.1:86471599-86474099 GCA_030674185.1 Monoplex corrugatus | reverse complement strand
CTTTCTTCTTCTTCGCAATTCTTCTTCATTCTTCTTCTTCGCAATTTTCTTCTTCGCAATTCCTTCTTCTTTTTCGCAATTCTTCTTCTTCGCAATTTCTTCTTCTTCGCAATTCTTCTTCTTCTTCTTTCGCAATTCTTCTTCTTCGCAATTCTTCTTCTTCGCAATTTTCTTCCTTCTTCGCAATTCTTCTTCTTCGCAATTCTTCTTCTTCGCAATTCTTCTTCTTCGCAATTCTCTTCTTCGCAATTCTTCTTCTTCTTGCTTCTTCTTCTTCGCAATTCTTTCTTCTTCTTCTTCTTCGCAATTCTTCTTCTTCGCAATTCTTCTTCTTCTTCTTCTCGCAATTCTTCTTTCTTCTTCGCAATTCTTCTTCTTCGCAATTCTTCTTCTTCTCGCAATTCTTCTTCTTCTTCATCTTCTTCTCGCAATTCTTCTTCTTCGCAATTCTTTTTCTTCTTCGCAATTCTTCTTCTTCGCAATTCTTTTCTTCGCAATTCTTCTTCTTCGCAATTCTTCATTCTTCTTCGCAATTCTTCTTCTCGCAATTCTTCTTCTTCGCAATTCTGTCTTCGCAATTCTCTTCGCAATTCTTCGTCTTCTTCTTTCTTCTTCTTCTTTTTCTTCTTCTTCTTCTTTTTCTTCTTGTTCTTCTTCTTCTTGCTCTTGTTCTTCTTGTTCTTGTTCTTGTTCTTGTTCTTGTTCTTCTTCTTCTTCTTGTTCTTCTTCTTGTTCTTCTTCTTCTTGTTCTTCTTGTTCTTGTTCTTCTTCTTGTTCTTGTTGTTGTTGTTGTTGTTGTTCTTCTTGTTCTTCTTTTTCTTCTTCTTCTTCTTCTTTTTCTTCTTCTTCTTTTTCTTTCTCTTCTTTTTCTTCTTGTTCTTCTTGTTCTTCTTGTTCTTCTTGTTCTTCTTCTTGTTCTTCTTCTTGTTCTTTTTCTTGTTCTTCTTCTTGTTCTTGTTCTTCTTGTTCTTGTTCTTCTTCTTGTTCTTGTTCTTCTTCTTTTTCTTCTTCTCCTCCTTGATAATCGTTATGTATAGACCCCCCCCCCCCCCCAATTGTCCAGTTCACAGTATAATGCGTCACATCAAATCCGCCAGTCCTCACACACACTGTGGTTCGTTCGTTCCTTTATTTAACGTCTTTTCACTATGGACTGATACTCATCATTATCATCAAGTGCCTTGCCACACAGCGTTGGCGATCATGGCCCCCCATTTGTATCTATCCCTTGTTGCTGCAAGCACGTCTTCCACCCTCTCTGTCCTCAGCTACTGTGCAAGTCTCCAATATTTTTTCCCCTGGGTCTACCTAGTGCTCTCTTTCCCTCCAGCTTTCCTGTTGTGACCAGGTGCTCCAATTCCCCTTTCCTCATAAAATAGCCTATAAATGTCGCCTGTATTTTCCTCATCTTCCTTATATGATATTAGATGAACATATCTATTATGGTCTAGTTGGTGTAGGGTCATAGGTCCTGTCTTCCAATTTGTACGGGGATCGATTCAGACTAAAACGAACGAACAAACAAAAATACAAAAAATAAAGAAAGAAACAAACAAACAATCAGACACACGAGCAAGCAGGCAAACAACAAACAAATAAACAAACAGACAGACAAACAAGAGAACGAAACCAGCCAACCGATCGATCCAGTTTCAGTTTCTCAAAATGACGGTCTCCACGCTCGGAATGAATTCCATATGCACTAACGTCACAGGTGCCATGTACAATACAATACAATATTTTATATAGCGCAAAATCTTGATAAAATCAAATCTAAGCGCTAAAACAGACACACACGCACGCACGCACACACACGCACGCACGCACGCACGCACACACACACACACACACACACAAAACACACACACACCACACACACACACACACACCGCACACGCACACGCACACGCACACGGCTATCAATACCTATGGTCCACGAGCCTTCTCTGTTTCTGGTCCGCTCTCCTGGAACAAACTTCCTCTCTCAGTCCGTCAGCAACCTACTTTTGTCTCCTTCAAGTCCGCTCTCAAAACTCACCTTTTCTCCTCTGCATAAAATCCTGACCTCACTCAATCCCCTCTGCAGCCTGTCTCCACTCGGAGGGGAATCACATTGCAATATATAATTGTATATAATATGCTCTCTATAATTTTCCATTGTTTTTATTCTTTCTCCCCATTTATAGCCGTGTGTGTGTGTGTGTGTGTGTGTGTGTGTGTGTGTGTGTGTGTGTGTGTGTGTGTGTGTGTGTGTGTGTGTGTGTGTGTGTGTGTGTGTGTGTGTGTGTGTGTGTGGGTGCGTGTGTGTGCGTGCGTGCGTGCGTGTGTGTGCGTGCGTGCGTGTGTGTGTGTTTCAGCGCTTAGATTTGATTTTTATCAAGATTTTGCGCTATATAAATATTGTAATTATTATTAATTATTATTATTATAAATGGGGAGAAAGAATAAAAGCAATGGAAAATTATAGAGAGCATATTATATACATTTATATATTACAATG
>CM060313.1:86461599-86466599 GCA_030674185.1 Monoplex corrugatus | reverse complement strand
TGTATCTCAGGCATTTCAAGTTGAATGACTGAGAGCAACTTAAACTGAATGAAGACAAACAGAAGCCCCCCTCATCAAATAAAAGAGAGCATCCTCTATCATCTCTGTATTTGTACAGGCAACTTCCATGCAAGTTTCAGTGCGGACAGTGTTTTGACACATTCGGTTAGAGACAGGGTTTACGATTTTTGATGAGATTTTACTCGAGTTACACATCTTCAGTATTTGTCATTCAAGAAATTCGCCGCACCGGTATTTTCCACCCATACCTGTCTATTCACGCAGGAAAAACACAGGTTTGTGCCTTTGTCCTGTCTAAATTAGACCATTGCAATTCTCTCATTTCTGGCTGCCCACATTACATTTTCAACAAACAACAAAAAATTCAAAACCTGTCCCCATTACATAAACGGTAAACTACAAAAGATTCAAAATTCTACTGCAAGACTAGTTTTGAAATATCGCTAGTATGAACATGCACAGCCCCTTCTTGATTAACTTCATTGGCTCTCAGTCCATGCACATATAGACTACAAACTGTCCAACTCTGTGTCGCAATGTTTTCTCTGAAGCCACCTCTGCCTGTCTGATGTCTCACCGTTTACACTCCTTCTACGCACATCCGTCCATCATTAGATAAACGCATTCTTTGCACTTCTATGGTAAAGACTGTGAGACCTTCGGCCAATGTTCGTTCTCTTCGTTCACCTCAATAATGGAAATCGCTTCTCTCACATATGCGTCATCTCTTCCTGTAAAGTCTGAGACCTCTGTCCAAAGTTCTATCTTTCTATACCTCAACAATAGAAATCGCTTCCTTGACACACTTGTCATCTCCTCATGCATAGATTGAGATCTTCGTCCAACGTTCCTTTTCTTTCTACACCTAAACAAATGAAATCGCTTCTCTCACATATGTGTCATCTCCTCCCGTAAAGACTGACACCTTCAGCCAACGTTCCTTCTTTCTACACCTCAACAATAGAAATCGCTTCCTTTTCATACTTGTCATCTCGTGAAGTAAAAACTGACACCTTCGTACACCTCAAGAATGGAAATCGCTTACCTCACATATGTGTCATCTCCTCCTGTAAATACTGAGGCCTCCGTCAAACGTTCATTGTTTTGCTACACCTCAACAATAGAAATCGCTTTCTTTACATACTTGTCATCTCCTCATGTAAAGACTGACGCCTGCAGGCAAAGTTCATTTTGTCTACACCTAAACAATAGAAATCATTTCCTTCACATATTTATCATTTCCTCATGTAAAGACTGAGACCTTCAGCCAACGTTCTTTCTCTTTCATAGACTTCAACAATGGAAATCGCTTCTCTCACATTTATGTGTCATCTCCTCCTGTAAAAGACTGACACCTTCGTCCAACGTTCATTCTTTTTCTACACCTCAACAATAAAAATCGCTTCCCTCACATATATGTCATCTCCCCAGGTAAAAGACTGAGACCTTCAGCCAACGCTCCTTCTCTTTCTACTCCTCAACAATACAAATCTGTTTCTTCACATACTTGTCATCTCCTTAGATAAAGACTGCGACCTTCAGCCAACGTTCCTTCTCTTTCTACACCTCAACAATAGAAATCGCTTCCTTCATATATTTGTCTTCTCTTCCTGTAAAGATTGAGACCTTCAGCCAACGTTCATTCTTTTTCATACATTTCAACAACGGAAATCGCTTCCTTCACATACGTGTCATCTCCTCATGTAAATATTGAGGCCTTCGTCCATCGTTCATTCTTTCTACATCTCAACAATAGAAAGCATTTCTTTCATAATTTGTCTTCTCCTCATGTAAAAGACTGAGACCTTCAGTCAACATTCATTCTATTTCTACACTTCAACAATGGAAATCGCTTCCCTCACATACCTGTCATTTCCTTAGGTAAAGATTGACACCTGCAGCTAACGTTCATTCTTTCTGCACCTCAACAATAGAATTCGTTTCCTTCACACACTTGTCGTCTCCTCGGGTAAAGATTGAGACCTTCAGTCAATGTTCTTTCTCTTTCATACACTTCAACAATGGAAATTGCTTCTCTGACATATATGTCATCTCCTCCCTTAAAGACTGAGGCCTTCGTCCAACGTTCATTCTTTTTCTACGCCTCAACAATAGAAATCACTTCTTTCACTTTACTTGTCATCTCCTCTTGTGAAGACTGACACCTTCAGCCAACGTTCTTTCTTTCTACACATCAACAATAGAAATCACTTCTTTCACGTACTTGTCATCTCCTCTTGTAAAAACTGAGACCTTCAGTCAACTTTCTTTCTCTTTCATACACTTCAACGATGGAAATCTCTTCTTTCAACACTTGTGGTCATCTCCTCCCAGTAAAAGACTGAGACCTTCGTCCAACGTTCCTTTAATTTCTACACCTCAACGATTGAAATCGCTTCCTTCACAAAATATTAAAAAATACCTTGTTTGTAAAAGATCCTTTGGAGTATAAAACACGACGTTTCGAGCCCAGGCCCATTGTCAAGTGAAAAATAAAAATGTGAAAAAAAAAAAAAATTCACTTGACAAAGGGCCTGGGCTCGAAACGTCGTGTTTTATACTCCAAAGGATCTTTTACAAACAAGGTATTTTTAAATATTTTGCTTTTACCATCAAGATCCAGCAGTCATATTTTGTTTTACCGTTTTTGCTTCCTTCACATATTTGTCGTTTCCCCATGTAAAGATTGAGACTATCGTACACTTCAATAATGGAAATCACTTACCTCACATCATTATTTGTCTTCTCCGTAGGTAAAAACTGACACACCTTCAGCCAACGTTCATTCTTTCTACAACTCAACAGTAGAAATCGCTTCCTTCGCATACTTATCATCTCTTCCTGTAAAAGACTGAGACATTCCGTCAACGTTCCCTTCTATTTCTACACCTCAACAATGGAAATCATCTCTCTCACATACTTGTCAATTGCAACTTTTGTCGTCCTTTAAAAGCTTATCTCTTCAAACAGTACTATTATTGCCTTCTCTTTTCGATATACTGCTGTACATATTGCGCTCGTGTAATTAGTTTTCTGAGATAATGCTATTTGTGTATGCTTCATCAATTTGTCTACAAGCCTGCATCGGTGTTTTTGCGTTCACCAGGATGAATTCCTGTGTAGGCGTCTTTCTCTGTCTGCGTGCGTGCGTAGGTACACGTGCATGTGTCTGTGTGTGTGTGTGTGTGTGTGTGTGTACGAGCTCGCGCACACATGTATGCGTATTTCTATAAGGTATAGGAGATTATTTCATATAAAAAAAATTAATATGAGAGACGTGTTTCTCTCTCAACCTGCCTGCCAGTCTGTCTGCCAGTCTGTCTGTCTGTCTGTCTGTCTGTCTGTCTTCTCTCTCTCTCTCTCTTCTCTCTCTCTCTCTCTCTCTCTCTGTGAACAAAACGCTCCAGCAAAGATTTGTGGATACAACTGAGCATGGGTTTTCACCAAATTCGATTCATTCATCCCTTTCAATATAAACCGAGGAAGCCCAATATTTGAATTGAATTGTTCTGCAAAATGTAAACATTATTTCCCTGTAGACCCCTCAGTAATTTAAAAGCGGATTTTTCAACAAATTGTGAGGGGAAATCACTGGTGCTAAGCAAAAACATTTCCTCTGCAAATACCATGGAAATAAGCCCTAAGTCAATGTCACAACCAAGCAAAACGTTTAACCTTTTGACTCTCACACCCTATCCACCAATTGCAATAAACTTACCCCTTTGACTCCCTCCCCCTATCCACCAGCTTCCTGCTGAAAGCTGATGGATAGGGCGAGGGAGTTAAAGGGTTAAGTTTTTTACTCTGCTAACATGGTTGGCAATGCAGGATGCTTGTGGACAGGTGCGGGAGCCAAAGGGTTAAGAACGTCAGACAGTTTCTCGATCGTTTATCAACAATTTGGATCAAAATCTTCATGGCCAGCTTCCATGGTGCCCTCACTGTGGATGGGTTTGGAGCTGTAGTGTGTTCATCATCATCATCATCATCAGGTGCCTTGAGGCATAGCGTTGGCGATCATGGACTTCCATCTGTCTCTATCTCTTGTTGCCTCAAGCATCTCTTCCACCCTTCTTGTCTTCAGCCACTCTGCAAGTCCCTCTAGTATCTTCTCGCTGGGTCAACCTGGTGTTCTTTTCCCTCCAGCTTTCCCGTTGTGACCAGGTGCTCCAATTCCCCTTTCCTCATAAAATGGCCTATAAATATTGCCTGTCTTTTCCTAATCTTCCTTACAAATGATCATCTTGTGTCTGCCTCCATAAAGACTGTCTCGTTTGTTTTTTTGCTGTCCATGGAACTCTCAACATTCTTCTTAGAAACCACATCTCGGCTGCTCAATCTTGTTCTGGCTTTGCTTGTTGACTGTCCACGCCTCACTATCGTATAACAGTATTGGTTCTATATAACATTCAAGAACTCTCGTCCTTATGTAATCGATAGGCATTTGTTGGTAAGAATGCTTTTCATCTTCTTGAATGCTGTTTTGGCTTGGCCGATTCTGCTGGCTAAACTGATGTGCATCTGCCGTCTGGTGAAATGATCGTTCCCAGGTATTTAAACTTATCAACCTGTCTCAAGGTTGTGCCGTTTGCTGTTACTTTGCATGAGGGGATTTCATGTTTTTTTTACTGATCACCATGACTTCAGTCTTCCTGCTGTTTAGTTCCAACCCCTTACCTTTGCTTTTAGTGCGTTGAAGAGACGAAATGGTCAGCGTGAGGGTAGTAGTAGCACTGTATAATAGGCCTCCGTCAGTCGGCGTCGACTATAGATAATGCGCCCTAGTGCCGTGTCGAGTTGAGTTGACGCCTCTGGAGCAGCGTCGGCTGTGGCTGGTAAGGCGGATGCGGGAAAGGCAGTCTCTGCGACATTGGATGCATGTATGGATGCTAGCCATGGGATTGCCTTCACAGGAGCTTGACTTTTCAGGACGTTCAGTGTGCATATGTGGTGTGTTATGTGCGTATTTACCTATAAGG
>CM060313.1:86434099-86449099 GCA_030674185.1 Monoplex corrugatus | reverse complement strand
CCAGACCTGGACTCTGACCAAGCCCCTGGATCACAAAATGTTGACGACATGTGTCATGCCTTGTTGAGAAGGACTGTCAACAAGACCTGACATGACACCAAGATTAGAGAGATCGTGGGAACAACAACGGTCCAGTATCATATTCATCAGCAGAGAAGTAACTGGTTTGGTCATCTGATGAGAATGCAATCTTACCAGCTAGCTAACTAAACGTGTAAGAAAATAAAGATGTCTGGATTTAAAGCAAGAGTCAAACCAAAGAAGATCTTTGCACCTGTTGAACATCAGTCATCTTTTGGGAACACACGATGTTCTCTTTTCTCTCTCTCTCTCTCTCTCTCTCTCTCTCTCTCTCTCTCTCTCTCTCTGTGTCTTTCTTTCTTTCTCTCTCTTTCTCTCTCTCTCTCTCAGTCTCTTCTTTCTCTCTCTCTCTCTCTTTCTCTTTCTCTCTCTCTGTCTCTGTCTCTCTCTCTGTCTCTGTCTCTGTCTCTCTGTATCTCTCTCTTTCTCTCTCTGTCCCATTCGCTCTACCTGTCTCTCTCTCTTTCTGTCTCTCTCTCTATCTATCTATCTATCTATCTTATTTGTTTGTCTGTGTCTGTCTGTCTGTCTGCCTGCCTGTCTGTCTGTCTGTCTGTCTCTCTCTTTTCTCTCTCTCTCTCTCTCTCTTCTCATGTGCTCTCTCGGGCTCATTCGCTTTCTCTCTCTCTCTCTCTCTCTCTCTCTCTTTCTCTCTCTTTCTTTCTCTCTTCTCTCTCTCTCTCTCTCCTCTCTCTCTCCTCTCTCTCTCTCTCACTGAGGTCCCCACATCTGTCTCTGCATATATCTCCCCACCCATCCCCTCCTCTAATCTTCCTTCTCTCATCTTCATTTTGTGTGTCTGACTATCTCTGTGACAGGTTGAAGTGCTGTTTGGGACCTCTGTCTCCTAGCAGCGTACCTGCGCAGTTTGTCCTGGCTTCTTTCCATGGCTTTTAACATCCTCCCAACATCCTCTACATGATCAATCTAAGAGATAAAACAAAAAGATGTTGTGAAGGACTGATTCGCTGTGTCGCTTGGAACTGAATGCCAAATGCCAGGAAATTATCAGATGTTAAGACAAATTGTTACCGTTCAAGGTAGAGAAGTTTTCCAGACACTGTATAGATAGTGATGAACTTTAAAAAAGAAAACAATGAGATGTGTACAGACATATTTTTACAGTTTGTTTTGGTTTGTTTTGTTTCATTTACACATGCATACATACACACACATACATACAAAGAGAGAGACATATACAGAGAGAGACATACACACACACACAGACACACACAGACACACACAGACCCACACAAGTACTCAAGACACATGCATTTGAATAAATGTTACTTTTAGAAAGACATCTCCACAAGGAGCACAAATTACATAAAGAAGTTATATCAATTTGATCTTGGTAATCATGGACAGTAGAATCAGAAAACGTCAACCAGAAAATGGCCTGTCGTTATCAACAGAAAGCACACTAATATGATGCCATTTAAGCTAGGTAGAAATTAAAATAACTTGCCTCTTTTCAAGTAGCTCGATGAAGTGATACATTACAAGCAGGTTGTTACATTTCTTGGAGTTTTTATGATATCGAAACTGGTCTGGAATGTTCATTTCAATTATGTTTCAACAAATGGAAGAAAGACTTCAAACTTTCTGAAGAGAATAGGCAGACTGCTCTGAGGTATAGATACAAACAAGCGGATTCATATTTGAACCGTTTTTTAAAGACCTAATCATCGTATGCAACTAACTATTCAAATCTTCGACTGCAAAAATGATGTAGTTTCAGTAGGTTTACCAAATTATGTATCTAATCAGGAAAAAATTAAAGTTGCTGGGATTCTGCCTCTGGATATGCATCATCAATTAGCAACAGCTAAGTTTGCCATAAGAACTAATTTACCATTGGATAACTTTGTCGGCAAGGAAACTGAAATCAGGTCTGATGTTTACTTTTCCTAAACAAGGAAGTAACATTTCATCACAAGTTATAGTCACAATTTACACATTTGACTTGATCACAACGGTTAGACTAAATATGAATGACAAACTGATGAACCACCCACCATGCCTATCCCCACAACGAAATGCAAAGAGCCACATTTGATATTGATTATACAGACGGTAAAAGATGAAAAAGTCATCACTGTGATAACCAGAGCGTAAGAACATGTCGATGAAAGATATCGTAAATATATATCTCCTCTTGGATAGTTCTACATGTAGAACATAAAACTGCAGGTAGAACTTTTTTATTCCAACACACGAAGTAGAAAAGTTGTCTTTTATTGGGAAAAACCTGTCGATATTTACAGCCAAATTAGCTGCTATCATACAAGCTTTGGTAAATTTTCAGCCTGTATTCTTTTAAGCAGTTATCTTTGTTGATTAAATACAATAAACACCTGACAGTCTTTAAATGCTGAAGCAAGGCCTGATTAAGTTATTGAGGCCAATTATTTAATACATTATTTAAGGATAGAAATCACGGATGTCAGATTCTGCTGGGTGCGTTCTCACGTTGGTCATCACAGCATTGAAGCAATCGATATAGAGCAATAGAGAAGGGTGCACACAATTCTGAAAAATCAATACAAATGCTTGTGCGCACTTCGGTGAAAGCTTACAACTCACTATAATTAACGTCATGAATTTTATTTCATTAACATATTAAATGAAAACTTGCAAAAGGATGGAATTGCCTTCACAAATTATAAAGACAAAATGTGGTATTGCTCCTTGTAGCAATTGAAACAGACTATTTCTGTTTACTTTCGCCTTCACTTAAATGCTTTTAAAAGAATATATTTATAAACGTAAGTGCACTTGCGATCAACAATTCACACTATATCAATGTGTGTTTTACTGCAAAGAACTGAATTTATTATTGACCAAGAACGTTCAAAGAAAAAAAAAATGATATCCTGCAGCTCATTCATAAAGAAGTAACGTCAGATCAAGTTATGTTAGGTGAAGTTTCAGGATCGTTAGTGGGCAGTCCTCTTTACGTATTAGTTTCATGTTCACTTTGTGTCTTAGTGAAATGTCCTTTGTGGTGAGTGTTAAATTTTTGCTCAGTCTGTTTTCACTAACTCTTGTGTCTTTTCTGTGTTCTTGTCTCTTCCTTTTACACATTTTCTCTTCTTTCGTCTCCAGCACCCTTCCCCGTTTCTGTCCCCACTCCCTCTCTTTATCTCGTCTGATATCACTCACAGTTAAAAGACGTTAAATGAAAGTATGGTGAAAAGACGTTAAATGAAAGTATGGTGAAAAGACGTTAAATGAAAGCATTCACACAGACACACACACACAGACACAGACACACACACACACACACACACACATATATATATATATATATATATATATATATATATATATATATATATATATAATTCAAGCAGTATGTGCACAGAAAAGGCAACAAATCAATGTAAAAATTTCCCAAATTTTCGGCGGTACACCCGCCTTCCTCAAGGGGACTTTAGTCACTGACTACGATATGCTACACAAACACATCAGAATATTTTACGTAGGCTACATTGCGTAGTTTTGACTCGATATTGTTGTGACGTCAATTGACAGAGTTCAGGCCCAGAGGAAATATGGTTTTCATTTTGTTCATCCAAAAAGACTCCCTCCTCAGTCTGGTGTCCAGGTTCTCAGAGTGCACCTTTTCCACTGCGATACATTTTAAGTTTTGAAGTGAATGGCCAGTTTGGTTGAAGTGTTTGGTGACCTGAGTGCCTGTATTTTTTTGGATGTTTGACCGGTGTTGGTAGAATCTGGTTTTGAGAGAATTTTTCGTTTGTCCTATATATTGAGTTTTAGGGCAGATATCGCAGTGGAGGAGATACACTACGTTGGTAGATGTACATGTCAGTTTGTGCCTTATTTGGAAAGTTTCACTCGTGTTGAAACTGCTGAAAGTTACACCTTCAATCAAGTGTTGTTCACAAATGATGCACTGTTTAGCTGAACACTTGAAACAGCCGGCATCAGGGTCAGGAGGGATTGGAAGGCAGGATGGCATGAGTAGGTTACGCAGGGAGCGACAACATCTCTCCCCTAGGATGGGTGGGTCCGGAACAGCCTTCTGCATTTTGCTGCTGGTGTGAAGGATTGTGGAGTGGAGTTCCCTGAGCCACTGACGGAGGGGTGGGTTAGATGGATGGTGGGTGACGATGAAAGGGGTTCTGGTGGCTGTCTGTTTGGGTTTGTATTGAAGGATCTGTGATCTGGGGATGAGGCCAGCACGATGTTTGGCATTCTGTACAAGCCTGGATTGTATCTTCGGCGGGCAAAATAGCGTGACATTTCTTCACAGCGTCGACTGAAGGTGGTAGGGTCAGAACACAGGCGGCGAAGTCTCAGAAACTGGCTGTATGGAATGTTTTTGATCACGTGTTGAGGATGACAGGACAGGCTATGTAGATAAGAATGGGAATCTGTAGGTTTGGTGTACACATCAGTCACTAGATAGCCATTGTCAATGCTGACCTGAACATCAAGGAAGGGTAATTGGTTGGTGGATGAGTTCAATGTAAACTTAATGGTAGGGTGGAAGGAGTTGATGTAGGTTGAGAACTGTTCTAACTCAGAAACAGAGCCTGTCCATAGTAAGAAAATGTCATCAATAAAGCGTTTCCAGTACTGGTCAGAAATGGTGACAGGGCTGTTGGCCAAAAGTTGAGATTCTAACCAACCCATAAATAGGTTGGCAACAGAAGGGGCCATGGGTGTTCCCATTGCAGTGCCAAAGATTTGTTGGTAGTAGTTTTTTTCAAACTGGAAAACATTGTTAAAGAGAACATGAGAGACTAATTCTCCTTCTTCTTCTTCTTCTTCGCAATTCTTCTTCTTCGCAATTCTTCTTCTTCGCAATTCTTCTTCTTCGCAATTCTTCGCTCTTTTACGTTTCTCTCTCTCTCTCTCTCTCTCTCTCTCTCTCTCTCTCTCTCTCTCTCTCTCTCTCTCGCTCTCTCTCGCTCGCTCTCTCTCTCGCTCTCTCTCTCGCTCTCTCGGTCTCTCTCTGTGTCTCTCTCTTCTTCTTCTTCTTCTTCTTTTTCTTCTGGTTCTTGTTCTTGTTCTTGTTCTTGTTCTTGTTCTTGTTCTTCTTCTTCTTCTTCTTCTTCTTCTTGTTCTTCTTCTTCGCAATTCTTCTTCGCAATTCTTCTTCTTCTTCGCAATTCTTCTTCTTCTTCTTCGCAATTCTTCTTCTTCGCAATTCTTCGCAATTCTTCTTCGCAATTCTTCTTGTTCTTCGCAATTCTTCTTCTGTTTCTTCTTCTTCTGTTTCTTCTTCTTCTTCTTCTTCTTCTTCTTCTTCTTCTTCTTCTTCGCAATTCTTCGCAATTCTTCGCAATTCTTCTCCTTCGCAATTCTTCTTCGCAATTCTTCTTCTTCTTCGCAATTCTTCTTCTGTTTCTTCTTCTTCTTCTTCTTCTTCTTTCGCAATTCTTCTTCTGTTTCTTCTTCTTCTTCTTCTTCTTCTTCTTCGCAACTCTTCTTCGCAATTCTTCTTGGCAATTCTTCTTCTTCGCAATTCTTCTTCTTCGCAATTCTTCTTCGCAATTCTTCTTCTTCTTCGCAATTCGTCTTCTTCATCTTCGCAATTCTTCTTCGCAATTCTTCTTCTTCTTCTTCGCAATTCTTCTTCTTCTTCTTCGCAATTCTTCTTCTTCGCAATTCTTCTTCTTCTTCTTCTTCTTCGCAATTCTTCTTCTTCTTCTTTACCGTCCCTCTTCTTCTCCAATCATTTTGGTCGCTCTCTCTGCCCCTGTGTTTCAGATGTCATCTCTGCAATCGACTGGGACATACAGTCACTCCACACCTCTTAACAAGCCCTTTAACATCTCTCATGAGAAATAAAAATGGTAAAAATGATAACGAGACGCTGTGAGTGAAGGACACGATGTGTTGCCAGGAAGTGTGTATTAACTGTTAGGAGATTATCATGAAAAACAGACCCTCGTCTTTAGAGTTTGTGCACTTGACGTGTGAACTGAACATTAGCTCGTGTTTTCAAGTTTGTAAGTCCTTGTTGTTGTTATCAAGAAGAGTTTTGTGTTTCTTCTTCGTCTTCTTCTTCTTCTTCTTGCTTCTTGTTCTTGTTCTTGTTCTTCCTCTTCCTTTTCTTCTTCTTCTTCTTCTTCTTCTTCATCTTCTTCTTCTTCTTCTTCTTCTTCTTCTTCTTCTTCTTCTTCTTCTTCTTCTTCTTCTTCTTCTTCTTCTTCTTCTTTTTCTTCTTCTTCTTTTTTTCTTCTTTTTCTTCTTCTTTGAATTCTTTGAATTCTTTGAATTCTTTGAATTCTTTGAATTCTTCTTCTTCTTCTTCTTCTTCTTCTTCTTCTTCTTCTTCTTCTTCTTCTTCTTCTTCTTCTTCTTCTTCTTCTTCTTCGCATTCTTCTTCTTCTTCTTCTTCGCATTCTTCTTCTTCTTCTTCTTCTTCTTCTTTTTCTTCTTCTTCTTCTTCTTCTTCTTCTTCTTCTTCTTCTTCTTCTTCTTCTTCTTCTTCTTCTTCTTCGCATTCTTCTTCTTCTTCTTCTTCGCATTCTTCTTCGCATTCTACTTCTTCTTCGCATTCTTCTTCTCTTCTTCTTCGCATTCTTCTTCTTCTTCGCATTCTTCTTCTTCTTCGCATTCTTCTTCTTCGCATTCTTCTTCTTCGCATTCTTCTTCGCATTCTTCTTCGCATTCTTCGCATTCTTCGCATTCTTCGCATTCTTCTTCTTCTTCGCATTCTTCTTCGCATTCTTCTTCTCATTCTTCTTCTTCTTCGCATTCTTCTTCTACTACTACTACTACTACTACTACTACTACTACTACTACTACTACTACTACTACTACTTCTTCTTCTTCTTCTTCTTCTTCTTCTTCTTCTCTACTACTACTACTACTACTACTACTACTACTACTACTACTACTACTACTACTACTACTACTACTACTACTACTACTACTATTACTACTTCTGGTTCTTGTTGTTCTTATTTTTCTTCTTGTTCTTATTGTTGTTGTTGTTATTCTTCTTCTTCTTTTTTTCTGTATTTTCTTGCTTCTTGTTCTTGTTCTAGTTCTTCTTCTTCTTCTTCTACTTCTTCTTCTTCCTCTTGTTCTTGTTCTTCTTGTTCTTGTTCATTGTTCTTCTTGTTCTTCTTCTTCGCTACTACTACTACTACTACTACTATTACTACTACTACTAGTACTACTACTATTTCTTCTTCTTGTTGTAGCTCTTCTTCTTCTTCTTCTTGTTCTTCTTCTTGTTCTTGTTCTTCTTCTTCTTTTTCTTCTTCTACAACTACTACTACTTCTTGTTCTTGTTCTTCTTCTTCTTTTTCTTCTTCTAAACTACTACTACTTCTTGTTCTTGTTGTTGTTCTTATTTTTCTTCTTGTTCTTGTTGTTGGTGTTGTTATTCTTCTTCTTCTTTTTCTTCTTTATTTTCTTGCTTCTTGTTCTTGTTCTTTTTCTGGTTCTTGTTCTTCTTCTTTTTCTTGTTCTTCTTCTTCTTCCTCTTGTTCTTGACTTGTTCTTGTTCTTCTTGTTCTTGTTCTTCTTGTTCTTCTTCTTCTGCTACTACTATTACTACTATTACTACTACTATTTCTTCTTGTTGTTGTAGCTCTTCTTCTTCTTCTTCTTCTTTTTTCTTCTTCCTTCTTGTTCTTGTTCTTCTTGTTCTTGTTCTTCTTGTTCTTGTTCTTCTTGTTTTTGTTCTTCTTGTTTTTGTTCTTCTTGTTCTTCTTGTTCTTCTTGTTCTTCTTGTTCTTGTACTTTTTTTGTTCTCCTTCTTCTTCTTGTTCTTGTTCTTCTTCTTCATCTTCATCTTCTTCTTCTTGTTTTTCTTGTTCTTCTTGTTCTTCTTGGTCTTCTTGTTCTTCGTGTTCTTGTTCTTCTTGTTCTTGTTCTTGCTCTTCTTCTTGTTCTTCTTGTTCTTGTTCTTCTTGTTCTTGTTCTTCTTCTTCTTCTTCTTATTTCCTTGTTTTTTGTTATAATGGATTTATCATATGAAGTTCAGGCTTCTCTTCATGGGCAGAGGGCTTCACTGCAGTGTTTGTTTTGCTTTGAGTGCGTGTGTGTGTGTGTGTGTGTGTGTGTGTGTGTGTGTGTGTGTGTGTACGCGCGCGCGCGTGTGTGTGTGTGATTATGTGTGTGTGTGTCTATGATTGTGTGTGTGTGTGTGTGTGTGTGTGTGTGTGTGTGTGTGTGTGTGTGTGTGTGTGTGTGTGTGTGTGTGCGTGCGTGCGCGCACCCGCACCCGCACCCGCACCTGAGTGTATGTGTATTCTCTTAGCCTAAGGAACGTTTCCTTTTCTACATAAACATTACCAGGAATAACTTCTATGCTGCTTTGGCATCTTTAACGTGCGCTGAAAATATACTGCACAAGGCACCTTGGTTTTCTTTTCATCAGACAGACCACAACTTGCAATCTTGTAAAGGGGCTGGGGATAAAGCTGGAGTGGGGAATCTCTGCTCGTGATTCCGATCCGAAATGTTTTGCCTTATAGACAGATGCTACAACCACTTGGCCAAATACTCCTAGCTAGGTTATCTTTACATGGTGTGCAAAGAAAACAAACGAGACAGTCTAGCTTGAAGGAGGCAGACACAAAAAGAACATTAATGAAGAAGATTAGGAAAAGACAAGCAACGTTTACAGGACATGTTATGAGGCAAGAGAAATTAGAGCACCTAGTCACAACAGGAACGTTGGAGGGGAAAAGAGCACCAGGTAGACCCAGGGAGAAACTTTTGGAGAGACATGCAGAGTGGATGAAGATAGAGAGAAGGTGTGATATTTTTTTTTTACAATGAACAGACATCAACATAGATATGTGTATATATATATATATATATATATATATATAATATATATATATATATATATACATATACATATATAGATAAAGATATTATATATATATACATATCTCTGTGTGTGTGTGTGTGTGTGTGTGTGTGTGTGTGTGTGTGTGTGTGTGTGTGTGTGTGTGTGTGTGTGTGTGTGTGTGTGTGTGTGTGTGTGTGTGTGTGTGTGACAATATTTTATACATTAGTTTTTCAAAGTGAATATCAGATTTTAAGTACATGCCATACAGATGAATGTGTTCTCTATTCAGAAAACATTGGCATATAATTATTTTCCAGTGAGCACTGCTACTGTGTCTGTAGTTCAGTAGGCCCCCCCCCTCTCTCTCTCTCTCTCTCTCTCTCTCTGTCTATCTCTGTCTATCTCTGTCTGTCTCTGTCTGTCTCTGTCTCTCTGTCTGTCTGTCTCTCTTTCTCTCTCTCTCTCTTTCCCCCCCTCTCTCTCTCTGTCTCTGTCTCTGTTTCTCTTTCTCACTTTCTCTCTATCTCTCTCTCTCTCTCTCTCTCTCTCTCTTTGTTTTTTGTTTTTTTGCAAGTATCTTCTCTGGTATCTGCTTAGAAACCCACAATAGCACTCCCAGCCTGTTAACATAGTTTCAAACATCTCTTCACTGTAGAAAAATCAAGAGCTGCTGTGAATGTTATGGTGTGTTGCCAGGACCATATCATCACAACCAACAGAAAACTGGAAACATACACCCTTGTTTTTCTTGTTTTTGTTTTTTTTCATTTTGAACACTTGGTGTGAGAACTTCACCAGAGGTCGTGTTTTTTGTTTTGTTTTGTTGTTGTTGTTGTTTTTTATCGTGTTTCAGGCTTGATACTGAAATATAGTGAACATGTTGGTAGTTGTGTACACCCACATGCGTTTTGTGTTGACTTTGATTAATTGTATCTCGATTCTGGGGCTTGTTAGTCTTTTTCTCACAACAGTTCAGTAAAATTTGAATCTCTTTTTTTAACAGTATTGGAGATCGAATTATTCTGGATTTAGATTAACTCGTATCCTTTCTGGTTTTCTGCTTGCCTGCTTGCCTGCCTGCCTGCCTGCCTGCCTGCCTACCTGCCTGCCTGTCTGTCTGTCAGTCTGCCTGCCTGCCTGGCTGCTTGCCTGGCTGGCTGGCTGTCTGTCTCTCTTCCTGTCTGTCTATCTCTCTAAGTGTATATTTCTATCCATTTTTGCCTATCTGTACCTTAATACCTCCCTCACTTTTTCTGACCATCTGTCAGCCTGTCTTTCTCTGTCTCTTTCTCTCTTTGTTCTTCCTTCTCATTCTGTCTTTCTCCTGTCCTCTTTCTCTTATCTCTGTAGTTTCTCTCTCTCTCTCTCTCTCTCTCTCTCTCTTTCTCTGTCCGCCTGTCTTTCTCTGTCTCTTTCCCTCTTTGTTCTTCCTTCTCTCTCTGTCTTTCTTCTGCACCCTTCCTCTTCTCTCTCTGTATTTCTTTCTTCTTCTCTTTCTCTCTCTCTCTCTTTTCTTTCTCTGTCTTTCTCTGTCTTTCTCTTCCTGACTCTTTCTCTCTCTCTCTAATTGTTCTCTCACTTCTCTCTCTCCTTTACATATCATTTCTCTGTCCTTGTCTATTTTGTTTCCCTGCCACCATGTGTCCATTTTTCTCTCTAATTCTCTGCCTTTTGATTTGTATCTGTATTCTCTCTCTCTCTCTCTCTCTCTCTCTCTCTGTGTGTGTGTGTGTGTGTATGTGTGTGTATGTGTGTATGTGTGTGTCTGTCTGTCTGTCTGTATGTATGTATGTATGTTGTATGTCTGCCTATCTGTATGTATGTATGTATGTATGTATGTATGTATGTGTGTGTGTATTTACGTATGTATGTATGTATGTCCCTCTTTTTTTTTGTCACACACTCCACTTTCTCACCCATCTCTCCCTGACTTTGTCTTTCTCCTCCCCTGAACTGCTATCGGTATAAACAGTGACACGGTCACTTTAAATCGTCATCACAGAGATTAGCAACACCATCACCACTGTCACCATCATCACCATCAGCAACCACAATGACCTCTCTCACCCCCTACCTCCCCCCTTTCCCTCTCCCCCCCCCCCCTCCCCGCCAGACATTGCAGTTTGCAGACACAGTTGTGTGTCAGCATTTCTGGAACGTGTCTGGAATTACTATCGTCTGCCGTGACCCACACGCGTGCAAGAAATCCATGAAGTCATTACTGTCTGAAAGATTTCTTACCTTGTCATCTTTCTCGCAAGTAGGTGGTGCATACAATTGGATTGTCACAATGTTTTATGTAAAGTGAAAAAGTAGAGAAGGGGTCTTCTTCTTCTGGTATGGAGAAAGTGCCCAGAGAATTGTTTTATTAGATGTATTCTGGTTGTACTGGTATTATGGTTCTGATTCGTATTTGTTTGTTTCTTTGGTTTGGTTTTGATTTGGTTTGGTTTGGTTTCGTTTCGTTTCGTTTCGTTTCGTTTCGCTTCGTTTCGATTTGATTCGTTTCGTTTCGTTTTCTGCCCCCTTCCAAAAAATATTTCAAGAGCTAGAATATTTTCATTCATTCCTCAGTTTATGTTGTTTTTATAACTTGTATACAGATTGTTTTCTATTCACTTAAAGAAGGCATTTTTTTTAGATGGAAGACAAATGTTTGTGCTACGGAACGTCTTTCTCATACATAGTAGAATGTTGTTATATTTTTTTGCGTGTGCGTGTGTTTTGTATGTGTGTGTGTGTGTGTGTGTGTGGTGTGTGTGTGTGTGTGTGTGTGTGTGTGTGTGTGTGTGTGTTGTGTCTGTGTGTGTGTCTTTGTGTGTGTGTGTATGTGTGTGTGTTTGTTTTGTTTTGTTTTGTTGTGTGTGTGTGTGTGTGTGTGTGTGTGTGTGTGTGTGTGTGTGTGTGTGTGTGTGTGTGTGTGTGTGTGTGTGTGTGTGTGTGTGTGTGTGTGTGTGTGTGTGCTTTTTCTCTTTCCTTTTCCTTTCGTCTACTTTTTTTTCAGCCCTGCTCATGAAATCTATAGGTCTTTTCTCAAGCATAACCATGGCAGTACAATTTAAGACGGTTACTCTTCATCTTTATAAAATACACTATTTTCACAGTTCTCTTTACCTCTGTCTCTGTGTCTCTGTCTCTCTGTGTCTCCTTTTGTCACCCCCTCCATTCTTGTACCCCTCTCTCCTATATTTCTCCTTTTGTCAACTGCTGTCTGTGTGCACGGTGGTAGGGTCACTGTCAAACATCATCACTGACATTACTATTACCATCATTATCGCTACCACCATAATCACCACCTTGCCCAGATATTGTAGCCTGGAGGTACAGATGTTCGTCTCCCGTGTGGATGGTTTGACATTGTCATTACTGTCACTCTCACCAACAAAAACGGGTCTGCTTGCTTAACCCTTTGAAGCCGGCGCCCTGTTCACCAGCATCCTGGATTGCTAACCATGCAAGCAAAGCAAAAACTTAACCCTTTGATTCCCTCACTCTATCCACCAGTAATGAAGCTGGTGGAAAGGGTGAGGGAATCAAAGGGTTATTTTTTTTGCAGTTGGTGGATAGGGTGCAGGAGACAATGGGTTAAAGTTGTACCTTAAAGTTGTAACTTATAATTTCAGTTTTGCGTTGCTGGAGACTTTTTGTTTTTTTTAAGCTACTTTTTGAAGACAAAATCATTTAAAGACAAAAGTTGTCAAATATTGAATTATTGTGAGCTCGTTTCGTCCTCACGCTCTCTCTCTCTCTCGTTCTTTCTGTCTTTCTTTCTTTTATTCATTCTTTCTTTCTCTGTTTCATTCATTCATTCATTCATTCTTTCTTTCTTTCTTTCTTTCGCTCTCTCTTTCCCTCTTACTTACGTTCTTTCTTTCTTTCTTTGCTACTTTCTTTCTTTAATACTAATTCTTCCCTTTTTTATATCCTTATTCTTTTATGTTAGTCTTTTTTTTTTTTAACTTATTTCAATGATTTTCGTCTTAGAATAATACATAATACAGTCACAAAAGCGGGTATATATATCATTCATCCATCCATCTATCTATCTATCTATCTATCTATCTATCTATCTATCTATCTATCTATTTATCTATCTATCTATCTATCTATTATCTATCTATATATCTATCTATTCATCTATCTATCTATCTATCTGTCTGTCTGTCTGTCTATTTATCTATCTATCTATCTTTTGTCTTTCTTTCTTTCTATCTATCTATCTTTAATCTATCTTTCTCTTTATCTCTCTCTCTCTTACTATACCTCTCTCTCTCTATCTATGTATCTATTTGTCTATCTGTCTGTCTATCTATCTGTCTGTCTATCCATCTATCTATCCATCCATTCATCTATCCATCTATCTATCTATCTATCTATCTATCTCTATATATATATATCTGTCTATCTATCTACATATCTTTCTGGCTTTCTGTGTATTCGTCTATCTATCTATGTATCTGTTTGCCTATCTGTCTATCTATCTATCTGTCTATCTGTGTATCTATCTATAGATCTATCTATCTATAGATCTATCTATCTATCTATCTAGATCATAGGCAACCTTAATCTTGTGCTCATTTAACAAATTTAAGTAAACGAGAAATGCTGGGTTTCTAACGATTTGGGTCTTTTGTCGTTGTTGTGTTCTTGTTGTTGTTGTTGTTTTCTTGTTGTTGTTGCTCTTGTTGAAAGAAGAATAAGATTTACTTTTATATTTGCGAAAATGTTAAAGTCAGTCTGAGTTTTTAACATAAATTGTTCATTCTTTATTTATTGGTTCATTAGCGTTAAACAAAAATCAATCCTTTTTGTTTGTTTGTTTGTTTATTGTTTTTTTTAGGCTTGTGAGATAAGGTCTTTTCTAAGTCATCTCCAAACCAAATAGACTTCGTCCTCAATATCACATGGAGGAGAGACAGACAGAGAGAGAGACAGAGAGAGATAGAGACAGAGAGACAGAGAGACACACAGAGAGACAAGGAGAGACAGAAAGAGAGAGAGAGAGAGACAGATATAGAGACAGAGAGACAGAGAAAGAAAAAAAGAAAGAGAGAGAGAGAGACAGAGACAAAGAGACAGAGAAAGAGAGTCAGAGAGACAGAGAGACAGAGACAAAGAGAGAGAGAAAGAGAGAGAGAGGATATGGGGGAGATACAGGAAGAAAACGAAGGCAACAGTCACAGACACAGAGAATGACAGTCAGACAAACAGAGAAGAATACAGACAGATAGGCAGATGAGCAAATAGACAGAGGGAGACTTTGTTATTTGAATGCTTATAGATCCTGTTACGAAACTGCGATAGAACTGGAAAATGGAAACGTAGAGACGAGCCACTATGCATTATCATTGTGATTCAGTCATTCAACAATCATCTGGGGGTGGGCTGAAGATGACACACAGACGCGCTGTCATACAGTTATTACTGAAATACTGCAATGTCATTTAGGTCTGCATTGCGGCCAAGGTATGTGCACAGGTGACATTCATTACAACCTAATTAACCTTTTGATTCCAACACACCTGTCCACCAACGTCGAGCATTATCAACCATGCTAGCAAAGCAAAAATTTAACTCTTTCACTCCCTCACCCTATCAGGGAAGTGAGGAAGTAAAAGAGTTATGTTTCTGCAGTTGGTAGATACGGTAAGGGAGTCAAAAAAAGGTTAATAATAATAATAATAATAATTACAATATTTATATAGCGCAAAATCTCGATAAAAATCAAATCTAAGCGCTGAATTAAGCCTGGTTGGTTGATGAACAGAACAAGAGTATTAACCTGATCGGTTGTTGGGTTTAAAATGTTGCATTTGCTCAGGTAGAAAGGAAAGCAAAAAAAAAACAAAAAAAAGAAAAAAAAAGAGTATAACGATGGGACAAGGAGGAAAAGGGGATTTTCTGCTGGGGGGTTTTCTCTGTTCGTTCTCCTGCCTTTCTCTGTGGACTTGATTCTAGACTAGACCCTCTTTCTGGTTTGGGTTGTGTGTGTGTGTGTTGGGCGCTCTGTCTTGGCTGGCCATTTACGAAGATGATAGACTGTGTGATACTACCTTGTGGCTGGGAGAAGCAAAATACTTAGCTCATTGCAGTATGTGTGCACGCATGTAAACATACGCACAATCACA
>CM060313.1:86414099-86419099 GCA_030674185.1 Monoplex corrugatus | reverse complement strand
CCATGGACAAGCAAAGAAAACAAACGAGACAGTCTTGAAAGGGGCAAACACAAAAATAATATTAATGAAGAAGATTAGGAAAAGACTAGTAACATTTATAGGACATTTTATGAGGCAAGACCTCGCCAGCGTATAGGGTTTTGCGCAGACTCAAGGAGTCTGCCAGATAATTGCTGGCAGACTTGGGTGGAGCGCATACAGAATTGCCCAAGTGCAATGAATCCTTTTTGATGTAGTTATAGTGAAAAAAGATATTATATTCGTAGGGAGGGCCATGATCGCCAACGCCATGCAGCAGGGCACATAATGATGACGATGATAATGCTAATCTACTTACATTAATCACACACACACACACACACACACACACACACACACACACACACACACACACACACACACACACACACACACACACACACACACACACACAAATGCAGAGACAGACAGACAGACGGACGGACGGACGGATAAAGAGACAGACGGACAGACAGACAGACAGACAGACAGACAGACAATGAAAATACAAATGTATATAAACATATCGGATTGTGTGCGTGCCTATAGTATGCTTGTGTGTGTGTGTGTGCGTGTGTCTTTCTGTCTGTCTGTTTGCATGTGTTTGTATATGAATGCACAGGATTACTGGCAGACAACATTACAGGCTCTAGGAGGATCCTGTACAGGGTAGACCGGGTTGGAAAGGCAGCTGGGCTGGACTTAAATTCAAAGAAGACAAAGGTTATGCATGTTGCAGGCAAATATAACACTAGACAGGACCAGATCATGCTAAACCAAGTCCCTCTAGAAAATGTCAAGGACTTTAGATATTTAGGTTCAGTCAAGACACACGATGGAACATGCTCAAAAGACATAAAGATGAGAATTGGAATGGCCAAGAACAGTATGGTTCAATTGAACAATATTTGGAAAGACCACAGCATAACAGCAGACCTTAAGATAAAACTCTTAAAATGTCTTGTCTGGCCAGTGATGTTATACGGCTGCGAGGCATGGACAATGAAGAAAGAGGATGAAAGACGAGTGGAAGCAGCAGAGCTGTGGTTTTACCGAAGACTGCTGAGGGTCAAATGGACGGATAGGCGCTCAAATGAAAGCATACTGAATGAGTTGGGTACTACACGCAAGCTTCTAGTACTCATACAACGGAGGAAACTGAAATATGTTGGACACGCAATCCGTAATGAGAGAACAGACTTGATGTCCACTGTCCTCCAAGGTAAAGTGGAAGGAAAGAGAAACAGAGGACGGCCACCTGCATCACTTGCTAGAAACATCACAAACATCAGTGGCAAGAAACTCCAGGAGGTGGTCAGACTTAGCCAAGATCGAGAGTGCTGGAGGCAACTTGTGAGGACATCATGTGCAGCGGCCAACACTGTTCCCGGTGACGCCGACAGGTGAGACAGGTGAGTATATGAATGCAGGTGTGTGTCTGTGTGTGTGTTTGCATGTGTCTGTGTATGCATGCAGGTGTGTGTGTGTGTGTGTGTGTCTTTGTGTGTGTGTGTGTGTGCTAGGTATGTGTGTTTGAGGCCATATGGCAGCCCAGCTCATTTCCTCTCGCAACGTCTAAAGAACATCGACAGGTCGTCTTACGGCCTTGGACCCAAGACACTATCTATACGTGTATTGTTCGTTCATCACAAACATCTATTTCACAGAATATCAGTCAGCTAACTAAACAAGAGATAGTGGGAGCCATCAGCTTGCTGGTTCATCATCATCATCATCATCATCAGGTGCCCTGCCGCATGGCGTTGGCGACCATGGACTTCCAACCATCTGTATCTCTCGTTGTCCCTAGCATCTCCCCCACCCTCCTCGTCCCCAGCCACTCTGCAAGTCCGTCCAGCATTCTCTCCCTGGGTCTACCTGGTGCTCTCTTTCCCTCCAGCTTTCCCGTTGTGACCAGTTGCTCCAAATCCCCCTTCCTCATAAAATGGCCTATAAATGTTGCCTGTGTTTACTGGTTAATGTAACTAATTGTTGATGTAAGTAACTGACCATCCTCATGTATGTTTCATAAGATAGGGATAGAGCTACTGGTGCAAACGATCGACACTTCTCTTGTATGTTGTATAAGTTAGTGATGGAGTTGTAAGTGCAAATAAGTGACAATTATGGGTATGTTGTGTACGTCAGTGATGGAGTTATTAGTGCAAATAAGTGACAATTATCGTGTATGTTGTGTACGTCAGTGATGGAGATACTAGTGCAAGTAAGTGACGATCATGTTGTGTACGTCAGTGATGGAGATACTAGTGCAAGTAAGTGACGATCATGTTGTGTACGTCAGTGATGGAGATACTAGTGCAGTAAGTGACGATCATGTTGTGTAAGTCAGTGATGGAGATACTAGTGCAAGTAAGTGACGATCATGTTGTGTAAGTCAGTGATGGAGATACTAGTGCAAGTAAGTGACGATCAATGTGTGTACGTCAGTGATGGAGATACTAGTGCAAGTAAGTGACGATCATGTTGTGTAAGTCAGTGATGGAGATACTAGTGCAAGTAAGTGACGATCATGTTGTGTACGTCAGTGATGGAGATACTAGTGCAAGTAAGTGACGATCAATGTGTGTACGTCAGTGATGGAATCATTTAGTACAAATAATTGATAAGATCATCGTGTGTGTTTCATAAGTCAGTTACGAACTTGTCATACCTTTTGCTCCAACACGTCCCTAGCATCAGCAGGCACATCTGTCAGTCCGTCTGTCTGTCTCTCTTTGTTTCTGTCTCGCTCTGTCTGTTTCTGTTTGTCATTGTCTCTGTCTCCGTGTCTGTCGGTCTCTCTGCCTCTGTCTGTCTGTCTGTCCGTCTCTCTCTCTCTTTCTATCTCTCTCTCTCTCTATTTCTCTCTCTCTCTCTCTCTCTCTCTCTCTCTTTCTTTCTCTTTCTCTCTCTCGCCGTCTCTGTCTGTCTGTCTTTCTATTTCTCTGTCTTTCTGATTGTGTCTGTCTGTCTTTCTGTCTGTCTGTCTCTGTCTCTGTCTCTGTCTCCGTCTCTGTCTGTTTGTCTGTCTGTCTCTGTCTGTCTGTCTGTGTCTGCCTGTCTTTGTCTTTCTGTCTCTCTCTCACTGTCTCTCACTGTCTCTCTCTGTCTCTCTCTCTCTCTCTGTCTGTTTGTCTATCTGTCTGTCTGTCTGTCTGTCTGTTTCTCTCTATGTCACTCTCCCTTTCTTTCTCTCCCTCTCTTTCTCTCCCTCCCCCTTTCTCTCTCTGTGTCTCTCTCTCTTTATGTGTATGTGTTCTCTCTCTCTCTTTCCTCTCCCTCTCTCTTTCTCTCTCTGTCTCTTCTCTCTCTCTCTTTCCTCTCCCTCTCTCTTTCTCTCTCTGTCTCTTCTCTCTCTCTCTCTCTCTCTCTTTTTCTCTCTCCCTCTCTCTCTTTCTCTCTTTTTTCTCTTAGGGGCGCTGCAATCAAGCTGTAAGACTTCCAGACTTCCAGACTTCCAGTCAGAAAGTCCTATGTGCAATCCACCTAGACACAATCACCTGTTGGGTAAAGGGTGGAGGTTACACGTGCGCGAAGTCTGCCAGTGCCTGTACCTTCTTGGTGTGTATGTGCATGCAGAATACCAATTATGCTCGTTAAAGATCTTGTAAGTCATGTCAGTGGCTGGCTCATGGAAACATGAAAACATTCAGCATACGGACAACGGCATTTTCGAAAACCTGGCTGGTAACTTGTACTATTCGAAAATACAATCGCCGATGCCATTGTCATTGCCATTTTCAGTGTCACTGTCATTGTCATTGTCATTGTCATTGTCAGTGTCATTGTTATTGTCATTGTCAGTGTCATTTGACATTTTCAGTGTCATTGTCATTGAAAATTGTCATTTTCAGTGTAACTGTCATGTCAATTTTATTTTCAGTGTCATTGTCATTGTTATTGTCAGTGTCAGTGTCATTGTCATTGTCTGTCAGTCTGTGTTTTTATCTGAGTCAGCGTTTTATGTTATGATCTAAAACATGTGTTTCTACCACCACCACTACTACTACTACTACTGCTGCTACTACTACTACTGCTGCTGCTATCATTATTATCATCATCATCATCATCATCATCATCATCATTTGTTGTAGTAGTAATAGTAGCAACAGCAGCAGCAGTAGCATGAGTAGTAGTAGTACCAGTAGTGGTAGCAGCAGTAATAGCAGCAGAAGTGTAATTATTGTTGTTGTTGTTGTTGTTTTGTTATTGCTGTTGTGGTTGTTGTTTGGGATTGACATCTATAATTATGCTTTACTTTGCTTTTCATCATCATCATCATCATCATCATTATCATCATCATCATTATCATCATCACACGTTATCATCAACTATCATCTTGTTCAGTGTAACAAAGGGTCACCTCGGTGCAAAGCTTCTTTCAGAGGTAAATTCAATCATCTTTATTTCGAGATGCTTTGACTTTAAGACATCTTCAGTAAGCCTGTCTGTCCTCTTTGTTTATTTATCTATTTGTTTGTTTATTTATTTGTTTGTTTGTTTGTTTGTTTATTCATTATCGGTCAACCTGAAGCAGAGTGACTGCCAGCGTTTTAACCATTTCACTCCCGCACCCTGTCCACCAACTGTAAAAAGTTAACCCTTTGATTCCCTCACCCTATCCACCAGCTTCCTGCAGGAAGCTGGTGGATAGGGTGAGGGAATCAAAGGGTTAACTTTTTGCTTTGACAGCATGGTTGACAATACAGGAAGCAGGTGGACAGGGTGCGGGAGTCAAAGGGTTAAGCAAACACACTAAACCAGACACAGGTGAACACACAATAAAGAAAGAAAAAAGCGTATTTAATTAAGACACAATACAAAGGAAAAGATTTCGGCCAATTGGCCTTCGTCAAGCGTAGACAAAAGGCATCATCAAAGAAACATATTCACAAGATTTTCGACAAAAAGAAGAGATCTGCAAAACTTCCCTGATATTTTCGTAAAGCTGGGGAAGATAAGCTGTTTTTGTTTGTTTGTTT
>CM060313.1:86409099-86411599 GCA_030674185.1 Monoplex corrugatus | reverse complement strand
GTGCGTGTTTGAGTGTGCCTTGAAGATGTTATCCTTGTTGAAATCAGAATGGCATTAGTTGAGTGCGTGTTTGAGTGTGCCTTGAAGATTTATCTTGTTGAAATCCAGAATGGCATTAGTTGAGTGCGTGTTTGAGTGTGCCTTGAAGATGTTATCTTGTTGAAATCCAGAATGGCATTAGTTGATGCGTGTTTGAGTGTGCCTTGAAGATGTTATCCTTGTTGAAATCCAGAATGGCATTAGTTGATGCGTGTTTGAGTGTGCCTTGAAGATGTTATCTTGTTGAAATCCAGAATGGCATTAGTTGGTGCGTGTTTGAGTGTGCCTTGAAGATGTTATCCTTGTTGAAATCCAGAATGGCATTAGTTGAGTGCGTGTTTGAGTGTGCCTTGAAGATGTTATCCTTGTTGAAATCCAGAATGGCATTAGTTGAGTGCGTGTTTGAGTGTGCCTTGAAGATGTTATCCTTGTTGAAATCCAGAATGGCATGTTGAGTGCGTGTTTGAGTGTGCCTTGAAGATGTTATCCTTGTTGAAATCCAGAATGGCATTAGTTGAGTGCGTGTTTGAGTGTGCCTTGAAGATGTTATCCTTGTTGAAATCCAGAATGGCATTAGTTGAGTGCGTGTTTGAGTGTGCCTTGAGATGTTATCTTGTTGAAATCCAGAATGGCATTAGTTGAGTGCGTGTTTGAGTGTGCCTTGAAGATGTTATCCTTGTTGAAATCCAGAATGGCATAGTTGAGTGCGTGTTTGAGTGTGCCTTGAAGATGTTATCCTTGTTGAAATCCAGAATGGCATTAGTTGAGTGCGTGTTTGAGTGTGCCTTGAAGATGTTATCCTTGTTGAAATCCAGAATGGCATTAGTTGAGTGCGTGTTTGAGTGTGCCTTGAGATGTTATCTTGTTGAAATCCAGAATGGCATAGTTGAGTGCGTGTTTGAGTGTGCCTTGAAGATGTTATCTTGTTGAAATCCAGAATGGCATTAGTTGAGTGCGTGTTTGAGTGTGCCTTGAAGATGTTATCTTGTTGAAATCCAGAATGGCATTAGTTGATGCGTGTTTGAGTGTGCCTTGAAGATGTTATCCTTGTTGAAATCCAGAATGGCATTAGTTGAGTGCGTGTTTGAGTGTGCCTTGAAGATGTTATCCTTGTTGAAATCCAGAATGGCATAGTTGATGCGTGTTTGAGTGTGCCTTGAAGATGTTATTCTTGTTGAAATCCAGAATGGCATTAGTTGAGTGCGTGTTTGAGTGTGCCTTGAAGATGTTATCCTTGTTGAAATCCAGAATGGCATTAGTTGATGGTGTTTGAGTGTGCCTTGAAGATGTTATCCTTGTTGAAATCCAGAATGGCATTAGTTGATGCGTGTTTGAGTGTGCCTTGAAGATGTTATCTTGTTGAAATCCAGAATGGCATTAGTTGAGTGGTGTTTGAGTGTGCCTTGAAGATGTTATCTTGTTGAAATCCAGAATGGCATTAGTTGAGTGCGTGTTTGAGTGTGCCTTGAAGATGTTATCCTTGTTGAAATCCAGAATGGCATTAGTTGAGTGCGTGTTTGAGTGTGCCTTGAAGATGTTATCCTTGTTGAAATCCAGAATGGCATTAGTTGATGGTGTTTGAACGTGCCTTGAAGATGTTATCCTTGTTGAAATCCAGAATGGCATTAGTTGACTGTGTGTTTCAACGTGCCTTGAAGATGTTATCCTTGTTGAAATCCAGAATGGCATGAGTTGACTGCGTGTTTGAGTGTGCCTTGAAGATGTTATTCTTGTTGAAATCCAGAATGGCATTAGTTTGAGTGCGTGTTTGTAGTGTGCCTTGAAGATGAATCCTTGTTGAAATCCAGAATGGCATTAGTTGAGTGCGTGTTTGAGTGTGCCTTGAAGATGTTATTCTTGTTGAAATCCAGAATGGCATTAGTTGAGTGCGTGTTTGAGTGTGCCTTGAAGATGTTATCCTTGTTGAAATCCAGAATGGCATGAGTTGAGTGCGTGTTTGAGTGTGCCTTGAAGATGTTATTCTTGTTGAAATCCAGAATGGCATTAGTTGAGTGCGTGTTTGAGTGTGCCTTGAAGATGTTATCCTTGTTGAAATCCAGAATGGCATTAGTTGAGTGCGTGTTTGAGTGTGCCTTGAAGATGTTATTCTTGTTGAAATCCAGAATGGCATTATTGACTGCGTGTTTGAGTGTGCCTTGAAGATGTTATTCTTGTTGAAATCCAGAATGGCATTAGTTGAGTGCGTGTTTGAGTGTGCCTTGAAGATGTTATCCTTGTTGAAATCCAGAATGGCATTAGTTGAGTGCGTGTTTGAGTGTGCCTTGAAGATGTTATCCTTGTTGAAATCCAGAATGGCATTAGTTGAGTGCGTGTTTGAGTGTGCCTTGAAGATGTTATCCTTGTTGAAATCCAGAATGGCATTAGTTGACTGGTGTTTGAGTGTGCCTTGAAGATGTTATCCTTGTTGAAATCCAGAATGGCATTAGTTGAGTGCGTGTTT
>CM060313.1:86396599-86406599 GCA_030674185.1 Monoplex corrugatus | reverse complement strand
TGGCTGTACTCTTCATAACGTCAACCAGGCCCGAGAGATACAGACACGGGCGGTGTTGGTGAGGAGATTTGAGCAACACCCTCAATGACGCATCCCACATAAAATGGATGAGACGCGACCGTGTGGTCCCGGTCTTCCCAATGAGCCCATAGCACATTCGACTCTGGGTAGGATCCGGTTACGACTGAAAAATTCTCACAATGATTCTGATTGGACTTATGAGAATTCGAACCCATAACTTTCCAGTCAGTAGTCCGTTGTATTAACCAGGGCACCACAGCGACTCTCTCTGTCTCTGTCTTTGTCTCTTTCTCAGTCTCTCTCTCTGTCTCTGTCTGTCTGTCTCTCTCTCTTCTCTCTCTTTCTCTGTCTCTCTCTTTCTCTGTCTCACTTTTGTCTTTTTCTCTCTCTCTTTCTCTCTCTTTCAGTCTCTCTCTCTCTTTCTCTCTCTCTCTCGCTCTTTCTCTCTTCTCTCTCTCTCTCTCTTTCTCTCTCTCTCTCTCTTTGTCTCTCTCTCTTTGTCTCTCTCGCTCTCTCTCTTTCTCGCCCTCCCTCTATCTCTCTCTCCCTCTGTCTCTCTTACTCTCTCTCTCTCTTACTGTCTCTCTCACTGTCTCTCTCTCACTCACTGTCTCTCTCTCACTCACTCTCTCTCTATCTCTTTCTCTCTCTCTATCTCTCTCTGTGCCTCTCTCTCTTTCTCTCTCTCTCTCTCTTTTCCTCTCTCTTTCTCTCTCGCTCTCTCTCTCACTCGCTCTTTCTCTCTCTCTCTGTCTGTTTGTTTGCCGGATTTGGGTCTTCTCTTACTTGTATGACTAATTATGTCGGGTGATTAACTGTTTTCTCACTTTTTGTTCAACTTTTTAAATTAATGTAAGTTTATCTCCACTTTATACTGTTCTTATGTTTATTTGTCGGATTTGGGTCTTCCTCTTACTTATTTGACTAATTACGTCGGGTGGTTAACTGTTTCTTCAACTTTTTGTTCAATATTTTGTTCAACTTTTTCCGTTCATTTTTTTCTTCATCTTTAGGAAAAAAATTCAAATGGATGTAATGTCAGCCATGACTATATTCATAAATCTTTGTTTCGAGAAAACGTCGCCGAAAATTTTAATGACTTTGTTTTATGCTCCTTGCCACAAGGACAAAAATGTCAACAGCAATAAACCATTTTCAGTTTCAGTTTCAGTTTCTCTCTCTGTCTGTCTGTCTCTCTCTCTCGCTCATACTCTCTCTATCTCTCTTTCTTTCTCTGTTTTTCTCTCAATATCAACCTCTCTCCCTCTCTCTTTGTTTTTATCTCTCTCCGTCTCTCTCTCTTTGTCTGTCTCTCTCTCTCTTACTATCTCTTTCTCTCTTTTTTCTCTTTCTCTCTCTCTCTTTCTCTCTCTCTCTCTCTAACTATCTCTCTCTCACTCACTTTCTCTGTCTCTCTTTCTCTCTCTTTCTCTTTCTTTCTCTCTGTCTCTCTCTTTTTTTCTCTCTGTATCTGTCTCTGTCTGTCTGTCTCTCTCTGTCTTTCTGTCTGTCTGTTGTGTGCTCTCTCTCTCTCTCTCTCTCTCTCTCTCTCTCTCTCTCTCTTAGATGTGACATCATCATCATCATCAGGTGCCTTGCCTCATGGCGTTGGCGATCATGGCCTTCCACCTGTTTCTATCCCTTTTTGCCTCAAGTGCCTCTTCCACCATCTCTGTCTTCAGTCACCCTGCAAGTCCGTCCAATAATTATTTTCTCCCTGGGTCTACCTAGTGCTCTCTTTCCCTCCAGCTTTCCTGTTGTGACCAGGTGCTCCAATTCCCTTTCCTCATAAAATGGCCTATAAATGTTGCCCGTCTTTTCCTAATCTTCCTTATCAATGATCTTCTTGTGTCTTCCTCCATCAAGACTGTCTCGTTTGTTTTCTTTGCTGTCCATGGAATTCTCAACATTCTTCTTAGAAACCACATCTCGGCTGCTTCAGTCTTGTTCTGGCTTTGTGTGTTGACTGTCCACGCCTCACAACCGTACAACATTATCGTTTCTACATTACTTTCAAGAACTCTCTTCCCGATGTTAATTGATAGGTATTTGTTGGTAAGAATGCCCATGATAATACTTTCCCCCAACTGGTCCAGGACAAGACCTTTACGAACTGTTTGTCCACCTGTATAAGCAACAACCAGAGTCAGTGTACATGTACACACTGTCATCTGTATCTCTCTCTCTCTCTCTCTCTCTCTCTCTCTCTCTCTCTCTGTGAGTGTGTGTGTGTCTCTTTCTGTCTGTCTGTCTCTCTTTGTCTGTCTGTCTGTCTGTCTCTCTCTCTCTGTCTCTTTCTGTCTGTCTCTCTCTCTCTTTTTGTCTGTCTGTCTCTCTCTCTCTCTCTTTGTCTTTCTCTCCCTCTCTCTCTCTCTCTCTCCCTCTGTCTGTCTGTCTGTCTCTCTGTCTGTCTCTCTCTCTCTCTCTCTCTGTGTAATTTGTGATGTACTCAATCACTAATGCCCATGGTAATTCTTTCCCATCTGATTAGACGCAGCGTCCTCGCAGCTAATGCCAGACTCTAAAAACCTACAGCTGACCTCATTTAAATTAAACCACACAGTAGTTATAATTACTTAATAATGTAATTCATAAGCAGATGACAGATGGAGCCGAAGCCTAGTATTGCTTGGGAGTTAATTTCTGTGATGTGATTGTATAAGACTCTGTGTGAGGTCAGTCTGTGCTAGGGAACTGATTTTGTTTTCGTCCGTTCTCAGCTGTTGTTGTTGTTGTTGTTGTTGTTGTTGTTGTTGTTGTTGTCGTTGTCGTCGTCGTCGTCGTCATTATCATCATCGTTATTATTTTATTTTTTATTGTTGTTATTATTGTTGTTATTATTATTCTTATCATTATCATCATTATCATTATCATTATTTTTTATTATCTAAATTTAGAGATACATAGGCTAACATTTTTTGGCTTTCAAGTGCCTGTCTTTATCGATTTCTTTCCCAAAATTTGGATTCAATTAAATTGAATTAGTTTCACGTCGCTTAGAGCCCAGCCGACCGCTGAGAGTTATATCAGGGCTGTCGTCTTGGCACCAAGAAAAGTCTAAAGTAAAAACTATCACTACGTTAACATTATATCAGTCATTGTGTAAAAACAAAAAAAAACAAAAAAAACCAAGCAAACCCCCTTGAAAACATTTCGGCTGAAATCACTTTTCCTTGTTGAAATCAAACTGTGTTAAAATGCACAAAAACATGTTTCCATGAAGAACTTCACGAAACAAGGTCTTGGATGAATCTGCTGTAAAATACGTCTTGAGGCCATGCCATTCCCTGCAAGCAATTAACAGATGTTTGATGCTGACACTCTCATCACACAGCTCAGTATCAAGGAATTTCTGTCTTTTAGTTTCTGATGAAACCACGAAGATGCTCTGAAGTAGATGGACAGATTTTTTTTGTGTGGTAAAGCTTGTTATCCATTTACGTATCCCATTCTTTCTCATAAGCGTGTGTTTTAGATTTAAAGTCTGTTTGATGAATATCAATGTGAGAGGGTTTTTTATTTTACATTGATTTTACTCAATTCAAACGTATGTATATATATATAAAACATTGATATACAAACGCAAACTCCATTACTTCAAACCATCAAGACAAGCTTAACAATTATATCATATACATTAGAGACAATCGTTCCACAGACTTTTCCCCTGATCACTTCATCTTCATCCGTTCAGTGTCCACAATCAACCAGTTGATTATTCTGACACTAATGAGGGGGGGGGGGGGGCAGACGCAAAAAAAAAAATATTGTAGGAGGTTGCAAACTCTTGCCCTAAATTGGTCAAGAGTTTCTGATGACACACCAGCCTCTGTCAAGATTTCATTCCACTCCTGGATGGTACGTGGCAGGAATGAGTTCTGTCGGTATTCCCGAACACACTGTAGGCGGTTGAGCTGTTGAGAATGAGATCTTCTGTCTCGTGATGTTGCAGCCCTAAGTTTTGGTTTTTCATCAGACACAAGAGCCTTTCCAAAAATAAACATACGCCAACCCATGCCGGATCTTATATAGCATGGCGAGCCGTACGATCTTCCTACCCCCAGCAATATCAAACTGTACAATTACTAATACAAGTTGACAACTTACAGTACAAAATAAGCCTATCATATTTTTCAACCAGAGTACACCTTGATCCCCGTCTGATCTCACACCAAGATACACGCATTTATGCATGCACACATTTTCCTTCTCTCTTTTTAAACATTTCAAGTTTCCATCAAGTCTTTATGAAAAAAAAAGGGCAGTTCATTTAAAACTTACCAAGTACATGATTGATAGCAGCAATGTATTTTTCAGTTTCATATCTTGTTTTCAAAACGTGAGAGGGTTTATCTGCGATGGAATTTTTGTAGCCGTTTGGTCAACGACCGCGTTGTTTCGAATAACAACACACATGAGCAGATTCCAGGCTAAAATGACGTTGTAACCACTTGCTGTTAGACATCCGCACAGTTTACATAATTTCATAAGTGCAGGGTGATTGATGTTCCGAACAGAATTCAGAAATAGCTCCAGCTCAGATAGTGAGGCAGAGCAAACAGGATCATTACTATATTCAGTACATTGACCATTTACAAAGACTGAGCAATGCTGAAGTCCAAAACGAGTATGGCTGCCCGCGTTCAAGCAAACAGGAACCAGAAAAACACGAAAATAGTATCAGAACGTGTATTTCTTACAACCAGACATATTTGTATTAATTTAGATACGCGTTCTGATTCTATTTTCGTAGTTATTTGTTTTTTTGTTTGTTTGGTTGGTTGGTTGGTTGGTTGGTTGTGTTTTGTTGTAGCAATAATGTTTGTTTTTTTTTCTGGTTTCTGTGAGCAATAATGAGTTGTGTTTTTTTCTGTTTCTGAGCAAAATGAGTTGTTGTTTTTTTTCTGGTTCTGTGAACAATAATGAGTTGTTGTTTTTTTCTGGTTTCTGTGAGCATATGATTGTTGTTTTTGTTTCTGTACAATAAGAGTTGTTGTTTTTTTCTGGTTTCTGTGAGCAATAATGAGTTGTTGTTTTTTTGGTTTCTGTGAGCAATAATGAGTTGTTGTTTTTTCTGGTTTCTGTGAGCAATAATGAGTTGTTTTTTGGGTTTTTGCATAATGATTTGTTTTCTGGTTTCTGTGAGCAATAATGAGTTGTTGTTTTTTTCTGGTTTCTGTGAGCAATAATGAGTTGTTGTTTTTTTCTGGTTTCTGTGAGCAATAATGAGTTGTTGTTTTTTTCTGGTTCTGTGAGCATAATGAGTTGTTGTTTTTTTCTGGTTTCTGTGAGCAATAATGAGTTGTTGTTTTTTTCTTCCACATCACTATTATACAGTATAGATCAAGAGGGGAAATAATCGACTCATTTTATCGTAGTTAAGCCCCTTGTCCTGGTGTGCCAGCTTTTTATTTTTTTTAGTTGTTTCTTTTAGACAAACAAAAGATTATTAGCATATCTTTCTTTTCTATATTCATTTCACCTGTATGTATATGTGCCTGTTTTCGTTCTTCTTTCTTTTTTTCTCTTCCTTTTGTTTGTTCATGTGTGTGTTTTAGTGTGTGTGTGTGTGTGTGTGTGTGTGTGTGTGTGTGTGTGTGTGTGTGTGTGTGTGTGTGTGTGTGTGTGTGTTTGTGTGTTTGTGTGTGTGTGCGTGCGTGCGTGTATGTGTGTGTGTGTGTGATTTTCTCTCTCTCTCTCTCTTTGTTGTTGTTGTTGTTGTTGTTGTTGTTGTTTTGTTGTTGTTGTTGTTTTTGTTGTCCCTTCCTGTTCATTCCTTCATTCTTGCGTGATGCATTCATTCATGTATTCGTTCGTTTGTTTGTCCATTCATTCATTCATTCATTCATTCATTTCTTTTTTTTTCTTTCAAAGCCTCTTACCTTGTTTCTTTGTTTTCTTTCCCTCTCTATTACCTTTCTTTTTTCTTTCTGTCGTTATCTCCCTTTGTGAATTTTTATTTTCTCTCTTGGTCCACCTACTCACCGTAACTGTCGATCCCTTCTCCCTCCTCCCTCCCCCCTCCCCCCATCCCCCATCCCCTGACATCCTGTTTGTCATGTCGCCTGTCTGACACGAGTGTCATATGTCTCCACCCGCTATCAGCCTCTCCACGGCTCAGGGTTATTAACTACCCATAATATGATAATGGCCATTGGCCAGTCTCGCCTTCTCCTTTCCTTGTTTGATTTTCCTATCGATTTTTTTGGCCATTTCCCTGGAGGCGAAGACTTCTCTTCTCAACAATGGTGAAGCCATTTTAACGGTCATTCTTTTGACACCCTTTTGTGTGGATTTCCTTAAATTGATAGTGACAAATATGGTGAGGCGGTTTTGATAGTTTTGTTTTGATTTGTTTTGGTTTTGATTTTGTTTTTGTTTTTGGTTTGGTTTGGTTTGGTTTGCATTGCTTTGCTTTGTTTTGTTTTGTTTTGTTTTGTTTTGTTTTGTGATGCCTTTCATACCCTGTCTGGGATACTTGTGATTCTGGAAAGTATGTAGTACCATTCGGTTTAGGAAATGCGGATTCAAGAAACGAGACTTAAAACTTTAATTTGTCCTTTCAAAATTCTTTGAAGAAAAAAAACTTGTTAGAAGTGCTGTCATTGCTATCTATGACTATGGTTTTACACGTACATGAGCATTGCTTGGATTCAGGAAGCCAGGTGAGTCTAGTTTTTATGCAAAGCCTTGGATTGAACAGTCCATTGAAATCTGGGACACCAACAGAAAAAGCTGCATTATGTTTTATAACAGGGGAGTTAAGGAGAAAAAAGGTCAGAATGACGTTTGCTGATGTTGTTAATGTCAGTCTGAACATGTCCGCGTGCATCTGTCTTTCTCTCACGCTAAATGATAATAATAACAATAATAATAATAATAACAATAATAATAATAATGAGGAGGAGGAGGATGTTTCGGCCGCTGCTGCTGCTGGTGCTGATGATGATGATAATAATGATGATGATAAAAATGATAATAATGATAATGAGAGAAGAAGAAGAAGAAGAAGAAGAAGAATTCCATTTATAAAGATCAAATACGCATTGGTAGAGAATGCTCGTTGCACTTCACAAACAGCAGATACATTGACATGTTAATTATTTCGTTAAATGCAGAACAAACACAATCGGATGTATACATTAATGCATGTGTACCATAAATAACCATAACCACTACGTCTCTGTCTCTTATTTATCCGTGTCTGTCTCAGCTTTCACTGTTGTTACCGTACAGTTACCTTTCTCACCTCATCGCTTCGTGAGTAGTTGTTGTCGTTGTTCTTAATTTTTGTTTCTTTGTGCTTTTTGCTTGTTTGCTTATTGTTTGTTTGTTTGTTTGCTTGCTTATTTGTTTGTTTGTTTGTTTGCTTATCTGTTTGTTTGTCTGTCTTTATGTTCGTTTGTTTGTTTTCAGGTTGTTTCATTGCTTGTTTCTTTCTCTCTCTCTCTCTCTCTTCTCTCTCTCTCTCTCTCTCTCTCTCTCTCCTCTCTCTCTCTCTCTGTCTCGTCTTCTCTGTCTGTCTGTCTGTCTGTCTGTGCTGTCTTTGATAGTTCTAAGTTTAGTTTTTATAATCCCTCCTCGTGGGGATGCCGAGGGCTCTTTCAGTATAAGTGGTATCCCCATCTTCTGGAAATTCTGTGCTAGAAGTTTTCTCTTTTCTGTCATTTTCTTGTTTTTGCCTTGTTCCTTTGCTTTTTGTCATTTCTTCTTATCGTTTTCTGCATTGCTGGTCCATTCACGTGTATATGTTCGATAAAGTCTTACGTAGTTTATTGATAATTGGGTACATGTGTTACGTACATTTGGGGTAGTAGGGAAATGTGATATGTGGAAACAATTATAGGAATAAAACTTTTTATATAACATGATCAGCAATATTGAATTTTAACTTGAAATTTTTTTCAGGACTTGTGAAGGTTAATTTCTTAGTAGAGAAGGAAAATTTTTGATATGGCTAGATCATCTTCCGTTGTCTGTCTCCTTATGAAGGCCAAGAATGCTCTTGAGGAATAGTTATCGTCTTGTTTCTTCTTGTCGGTCCATGTCTGAAGGGTGCTTTTTGATACTATAGTTCACTTTCACTTCATGATCCTTTTGCTTTAAAACATTTTTGTGATTCTCTCTCTCTCTCTTCTCTCTCTCTCTCTCTCTCTCTCTCTCTCTCCTCTCTCCTCTCTCATCTCTCATCTCTCTCTGGTGCTCTATCTCTCTCTAGTGCTCTCTCTGTGTCTCTCTCTAGTGCTCTCTCTCTCTAGCGCTCTCTGTCTCTCCCCCCCTCTCTCTCTCTTCTAGCGCGCTCTCTCTCTCTGTGTGTCTGTATGTCTCTATGTCTGTCTGTAGGTGTGTGTGTGTGTGTGTCTCTCTCTTTTCTCTCTCTCTCTCTCTCTCTCTCTCTCTCTCTCCCTCCTCTCTCTGCTCTTTGTCTTGAATAAAAGATCATCGTGTTACTGAAATCTTCCGTGCCATTCAAACTTCAATTATATTTTTGCATTGTATGAGAGCCATTGAAACTATTCTGAAACAATTTTGTAATGTCGCTTTCCTATGGAATGACACGTGTGGTATTTGAGGATAATTTAGGACTGGAGAGTAGGAAAAATGCGTGCGTGTGTGTGTGTGTGTGTGTGGGGTTGTGTGTGTGTGTGTGTGTGTGTGTGTGTGTGTGGTGTGTGTGTGTGTGTGTGTTGTGTGTGGTGTGTGTGTGTGTGTGTGTGTGTGTGTGTGTCGTGTGTGTGTGTGTGTGTTTCGTGTGCGTTTGTGTTAGGAATAAATGTTATTATACTAAACTTTCTTCTTTCTCCCCTTCTCCTTCTCCTCCTCCTTCTCCTCCTCCTCCTCTTTCTTCTTCTTCTCTCTTCTTCTTCTTCTTCTTCTTCTTCTTCTTCTTCTTCTTCTTCTTCTTCTTCTCTTCATTTTCTTCCTCTTCTTCTTTTCCTCCTCCTCTCTATCCCTCCTCCTCCCTCTTTTCCTTTTTCTTCTTTTCTTCTTTCTTCTTCTCTTCTCCTTCTCCTCCTCCTCCTCTCCTCTCCTCTTCTCTCTTCTTCTTCTTCTTTCTTTCTTTCTTTCTTCTTTCTTTCTTTCTTCTTTCTTTCTTTCTCTTCTTCTTTCTTCTTCTTCTTCTTTCTTCTTCTTCTTCTTCTTCTTCTTCCCCCTTCTTTCCCTTCCTCCTTTTCAGTCTCCTTCTTGTTTTCTTGTTACTGTCTCTCTCTGTCTGTCTGTCTATCTGTCTGTCTGTCTGTCTATCTCTCTCGCTCTCTCTCTATCTCTCTTTCTCTCTTCCTCTCACTCTCTTCACTCTCTCTCCCTCTCTCTCCCTCTCTCTCCCTCTCTCTCCCTCTCTCTCGCTCTCTCCACCCTCCGTGGGGATGCCGGGGGCTATTTCGTTTTAAAAGTATCCCCACCTGAATGTTCTGTGCTAGAAATTTCCTCTTTACTCTCATTCACTTTGTTTCGGTCTTGCTCGTTTACTTACTGTCATCTATTCTAAACATGTTCCTGCCTTGCTGGTCCATTCACCCGGTTACAGGGAACGACTGATTAATTAGGCAGAAATCGGATTGCATTCTTATAAGACGTTCCTTATAATCTATCTGTCAGTATGTCTGCAAATTCTCTCTGGTTCCCTTTCCCTGTCTTTCGTAAAAGTTCGTGTGCACTCTCTCTTTCCCTCATTTTCTAACCTTTTTTTTTTAACGAGATTAGACATGTTTAATGCCAGAGTATCTCCACTGTCAGTACCCTGTCTTTCCCTCATTTCCCTACATTCTCTGATGACCAAGATCGGACACATTAAAAACATCTGGAATTTCCAACAAGGAATCACGCGCTTCGCTGGCCAACTTCAAATGAGAGCACTTTTAGCATTTCAGTGAGATAACTTTAATGAATGTAACAGTTAAATCCCTTTCTCTGCTGAAGAAACTTCTAATTTATCTCGTTGCAAGGTATCTCGTAGCGCTGACATAGCTGGAGGAGG
>CM060313.1:86379099-86381599 GCA_030674185.1 Monoplex corrugatus | reverse complement strand
ACCAAATATTCACACACATACACGTACCTTCAGGCATATACACAGGTATACACAGGCAGAAAAACCAACGAACGAACAAAACCAAACATTCACATACATACACGTACCTTCCGGCATATACACAGGCAGAAAAAACAACGAACGAACAAAACCAAACATTTACATACATACACGTACCTTCAGGCATATACACATGTATACACAGGCAGAAAAACCAACGAACGAACAAAACCAAACATTTACATACATACACGTACCTTCAGGCATATACACAGGTATACACAGGCAGAAAAACCAACGAACGAACAAAACCAAACATTTACATACATACACGTACCTTCAGGCATATACACAGGTATACACAGGCAGAAAAACCAACGAACGAACAAAACCAAACACTTACATACATACACGTACCTTCAGGCATATACACATGTATACACAGGCAGAAAAAAAAACAACGAACGAACAAAACCAAACATTCACACACATACACGTACCTTCACCCTCAAACAAACAGACAAACAGATGCACAAAGCAACCAACCTGGAGACCTAGTGGCCATGGACAAGTTCATGTAGTGATGAATGACGTGACATTTGAGCCACAACTGTTCCCCTCGTCCCTGTGTACCTCCCCGCCCGAAAACGTACATCAATCTCTCACTGATGACTCCAGACATGCAACCTCGATCACTGTGACATTAGCTAGAAAGGCAAAGGGCAAAGGTCGTTCCATGACCTAAAGGTCGTTGGGAAGTGAGGTGGTAGATATCTCAATACCATCTAGTCAGCTCTGGGTTTTTTGGGGTTTTTGTTTTGTTTTTGTTTTTGAGGAATGCCTCCCAGTTTTCTTTCTCTTTGATTTACCTTCCACAAACTTAAACGCAATGGGGGTATGCATCTTCTGCTGCTACCGTTTCCATTGCATAGGTGGGAGTAGATTAAGTGGACAATGATAATCAAAAAGGTGGACAAAAAAAAAAAAGAATAGATTAGAATTTTAAGACTGCGGGGGGGGGGGGGGGAGGGCGGGAGGGGGATTCCACTCCCCATTCCTGACGGTTCAACATCCCCATCTCCCAACATGGTCAACAGCCTATTCATGGATCGATGAAGTCAAGTCGATGTCACAAATGATTGGTATCGTAACCAAGATTCAAACCTACGCCACAAGACTGGAATGCGAATGTTCTAAGCCAACGGCTTTGAGGCTTCTGACTTAAATGTATTATGTGGCTGTTTTTCTTGCACGGTTCCATTGTTTGTTAGAAGGCGCCTGCAGGCCCGGTAGTCTACCTGTGACTTCAGCCCTCCAGGTCCTCTGTAGAGGCTACCCCGTCCTTGGCTCATGGCCAAAAGGACTACTCGGTGAGCGCAGGCATGCACACCCCCGAAGATGGAGTATGACTGCCTTAGTGGCAGAGTAAAAAGAAAACTGGAGAGAGAGAGAGGGAGAGGGAGGGAGAGAGAGAGAGAGAAGAGAGAGACAGAGACAGAGAAACAGAGAGACACAGAGATAGAGAGACAGAGAGAGAGAGAAACAGAGAAAGAGAGAGACAGAGAGAGAGAAAGACGGAGAGAGGGAGAGAGAGAGAGGGGGGGAGAGAGAGAGAGAGGGAGAGAGAGAGCGAGAGAGAGAAGAGAGAGAGACAGAGACAGAGAAACAGAGACAGACAGACAGACAGACAGATAGAGAAACACACAGAGAAAAAGACAGACAGAGAGACAGCGAGAGAGGGAGAGGGAAAGAGATATACAGACAGACAAAAGGCGCATGGTGCAGTAAGCATGTTTTACAGACGAATAACGGGTCACGGTTTAACCCAACACGCCAGCGCATGCTCCCATCGATTTGTCTGTTCCTTAGCTCTCCCACCCTCCTAATAAGTTACAGAAACGAAAATGTTATCTAATCAGGCAACAGACGAATTGAATTTCCTTTGCAATGTTTGCCAAGAGCACTGTTATAGTGGCTGTGATTTTTTTTTTTATAATTCTGCACACTATCAGAATTCCTCCTGAACGGAATAACGTGAAGTTTGTGTTAAAATTTCTGTAGGAGTCTATTTCTTTTTGTTTTATCTTATTTGTCTTTTTGTCTGAGACTACTTTTTTTTCCTCTTGGTGGGACGGGAGGAATGTTTTTTTCTGGTCCTCCAACCTTCTCCGTGTGTTTATTTTTTTCCTGTTCTATTTTTTTTTTTTTCTTATTGTCTTTTCTTTACTTTTCTTTCTTTCTTGCTATTCCGGATTCTTTCTTTTCTTTCGTTTTGTCTGTGTGTTGTTCGCTTTATTTCATTCATTCCTTTTTTCCCTTTATGATTATTATTCTTTTGTGTGTGTGTGTGTGTGTGTGTGTGTGTGTGTGTGTGTGTGTGTGTGTGTGTGTGTGTGTGTGTGTGTGTGTGTTGTGTGTGTGAGTGTGTGTGTAAGTGTGTGTGTGTGAGTGTGTGTGTGCGTGAGCATGCGTGTGCGTGTGTGTATGTGTGTGGATGTGT
>CM060313.1:86336599-86349099 GCA_030674185.1 Monoplex corrugatus | reverse complement strand
CAACCAACGAACCAACCAAGAAAAACCCTCAGACAAATAAACAAACACATAAACTAATGCAACTCATCCCTCGGGGGACATTGCCGACTTTCAATAAGCAGACGAACTTAGCAGTAAAGGGAAAGTAATCCCACGAAGGGAAAGGTCTTCTCTACACTCCAGAACCTTTCTGTCTGTCTGACTGTCTGTCCGTCTCTCTGTTGTCTATCTGTATGTCTGTCGGTCTCTCTGTCTGTCTACCATCTCACTCTGTCTCTCTCTCTCTGTGTCCTGTCTGTCTGTCTGTCTGTCTGCCTGCCTGCCTGTCTGTCTGTCTGTCTGTCTGTCTCTCCGTCTCTCTCTCTTACTGTCTGAGACAGACAAAAGGCAGACACAAAGAATATCATTAAAATGGTCCTGAAGATGGTTTGCTGTTGCTGTCCTTACTTATATCATTAAAGAACTGAAGTTCTGTGTATGATCTGTCATTATTAATAAGTTGTATTAATGTACGCCCATTGTTATCATTCATTATTATTATTATATTATTATTATTATTGTTTTTATAGAATCTTCATGGGTGAGGGCTGGGTGTAAAAAATGACAATATTTGTTTGTTTTGCGTACACCACTACCTGACAATAAAAAAAATTGTTCTTGTTTTTCTTGTTCTTCTCTGTCTGTACGTCAGTCTCTCTCTCTCTCTCTTTCTCTCTCTCACTCTCTCTCTCTCTCACGGCACGCGGCGCGCGCGCGGTCTGTCCGTGTCTTTGCCTGTCTCTGCTCTGTTTCTCTGCCTGTCTGTCTGTCCGTATGTCTGTATGTCTGTCTCTTTCTCTCTCTATCTCTCTTTCTCTCTCTCTCTCTCTCTCGCTCTCTCTTTTGCCCTTTGTCTCTGTGTCTGTCTCTCAACGACCACCTCTTCTTTGGGAGCAGTATCATGAAAGCTTCCTCTGTTTCCGGTCCTCCAAATCACCACCAATCACCAGAACGAAGAATCGTGTTGTTGAAGCACGCATCTTTACTTGACGCTGTCACTGTTGGTCTTTCTTTCCCGGGCTCACAAAGTTTGGGTGCCGGGAGTTTTCATGGCAGAGCTGGTCACAGATGGTGACCCAATTTTCGCGCACGTACTTTTCAGTATCTCTGTTCCAGTCCTTTGTCCAGCTATATCACCCCCCCCCCCCCTACACACGTGCCCCATCATAGTCTCCTTTTTCTTTAGTTTCTTTTCTTTAGTTGTGTTCCTTTTGTTTTAAAGGGCAACTGTTTCATGTTGACTGACTAGAAGTGTGTGTGTGTGTGTGTGTGTGTGTGTGTGTGTGTGTGTGTGTGTGGTGTGTGTGTGTGTGTGTGTGTGTGTGTGTGTGTGTGCAAAAAGATATATGAACAAGATTTTCACTGCTCTTCATGAATGGATCTTAACCCGATATTGGTCAAAGCTTTGGATTGTTGAGAAGTTGCTAAAACATAAGTTTGAAAAGTAAACGTCCAAGCTCAAGGTTACACAGACCTCAGACTGAACAAAATCCTAAAATCGGCACGTTTCATTGAACAAAGAACATAACTCTTGAGAGTCACGTAGGAATTATCTCCCACATTGCAGAACTTCTCAAATCCAACACAGTTTGCGCTACCCATTCAGCTAGCATAGAAGCAGACACAAAGCACAAAAACCGTGACTCACAAGAGTTGTATGTTCTTTGATTAATATCATAGAAATTCTCCCTGCTTCGCTCTTATTTTCTTTGATATTTTAATTGAACGTTTTTGAAGTTGATTTTTTTGACGTAAGCTTCTGCTGATCTCGAAAAATACAAACTTTGGATACATTCTCTAATGTCTATTGTATAAAAAGGGAGATTATCAGAATGGCTTCACCATCTTGTGCAGTTTCTGTAGCCTACAAGTTGCCGAACTCTCTTTTGTTTGAACTTGACGTATTTTTGTATTTTTGAATGTAGATGGTTAGCACGGATCGGCATGGAAAAACCCCCTCCCCCCACTGGTGGTTATTTTGTTATTTACTTTTATCTTCATCAATTATTTACATAATAATAAATCAGTGAGAAGCTGAACACTTTCCTTCATTGCACACTGTCTTTTAGCGACAAATGTTTAATTCTGTTGTCTTTCAGACATTTTCTAATGAATCGCACCTCTAAAGAGGTGATAACTCATGCATTCTTCTTTGGTCTCGTTGTGTGTTTGTTCGTTTATTTTTTAGTTCTCTTCGCCTTTCTCTTTCTCACTCACTATGTCCTTTTAATATATATGTATATATATACATACATATATATATATATATATGTGTGTGTGTGTGTGTGTGTGTGTGTATACATACATACATATATCTCTGTGTGTGTGTGTGTGTTACATACACACACACATACATGTGTGTGTATATATATATCTATATGTAAATCCCTCTCTCTGTCTCTCTGTTTCTCAGGAACGTGCCTGCACGTGCGCGCGCGCGCACACACACACACACACACACACACACACACAACAACAACAACAACAGCAACACACACACACACACACACACACACACACACACACACACACACACACACACACACAACACACACACACACGCACGCATGCATGCACCCGTGCGCTAGCCGCATACACACATATGCACACTAGCACACATACACACAAGCAAACACGGTCTTTTTTATTTTAGTGTCCGCCTGTATGTCCTGCGGAGAAAGAGTCCATGGCCAGCATTGAGCTGGAAGGCCTGATGAGGAAAAGTGCCACATGATATCAATGTCTTTTTCACGCTTTCGACCTGCGTCTTTCTTGGTCTACCTCTTGTTCTAAATCTCGATAGGGTCTCTTTTTTTTTTTGTTATATGCTGTTGAGCCAGCTGACGGGGTTGCATTCTGCTGAAATGATTGCATCTTTTATCTGCTGATTAATATGATGATGATGTACTGGCATCGCTCGCCCCATTTCTCTGATTCTGATGTTTTATAATGCTTCGTAATTATCATATCAGGTCTGTCTGGTCTTGTCGACAGTTCTTTTGAAACAGTGCACATGAGGTACTTTTATGTTCCAGGGACTTGGTCACGATGTTTTACTATAGAGTCTTACAGTACTTACACGTTTGAATTTGACATAGTCTTCATGTATTTTTGAGTTCATCCACAGTTTGCAGAGTTTCTTCTTCTCTCTGATTGCTTCTGTCACTGTGTCATTCCACTGCTTAGTCTGTTTTGTTTCAGTCTTCTATGTGCAACACGCTTTGGTAAATAAATGTCTTAACGCGTTTTTGAAGACTCTTCATGTTTCTTCTATTGGTACCCTCTGTGCAGTTTACGCTATTCGGTCTTTCCATATTCTTTTATTTTTGCCTCCTCTCAAACTTCCTTCTTCTGTAGCTTCCTCAGGTTGGTCTGGTTTGAAGCTCTCTGTGATGTTTTGGGAATTCCTTGTATATGTTGTATTGTTGTCATTAGTACTGGACGACAGTTTATGTCTAGATTTGCGTTTGGAATCGCCTTTATGTCTGCGACATTAATTATTACTGCCGTCTTCTTCTTATCAGGACAGAGTCTATCTGGAATAATAAAGCCAGGTCATTACACAATTAGCAAGTTGTGTGTGGCATGGTTTGTGTTCAAAGAAAATGTTTTTTTATCCATACATCATTTTCTGCACTTAACCGTAGTAACTATTTACCGTTGGAATTGCAATCTGGTCACTACAAGCCTAGTATTATTCACTGTTGGAATTGCAATCTACTTTGTTGTCACTACAAACTTAGTAAACTATTCACCGTTGGATATGCAATCTACATTGTTGTCACTACAAGCTTATAACTATTCACCCTTGGAATTGCACTCTACTTTGTTGTCACTGCAAACTTTAACTATTCACCCTTGGAATTGTACTCTACTTTGTTGTCACCACAAGCTTATAACTATTCACCCTTGGAATTGCAATCTACATTGTTGTCACTACAAGCTTAGTAACTATTCACCCTTGGAATTGTACTCTACTTTGTTGTCACCACAAGCTTAGTAACTATTCACTCTTGGAATTGTACTCTACTTTGTTGTCACCACAAGCTTAGTAACTATTCACCCTTGGAAGTGTACTCTACTTTGTCGTCACCACAAGCTTAGTAACTATTGACCATTTAAATTGCAGTCTATATTGCTGTCACCATGTGAGCCCAGGTGTGTGATTTTCATGCTGATCTTCTCTGAATCACTCTGGCATTAAAGGCTTTCTTTATAATGATCTATTCCCTGTCATGGACAGAGCTGATGGTATCTGTAAGTTTCTCAAGGAACTTTTTTCCTTCTGAGTAGGAGTCATTTCAGGGTTCATAGCCTTGGATGATGTATGAGATCTTCTGGGTCCCGCTTAACCAGATCTTCATGATCCTTTCTGAGACAAAACTCTGCATTTAGTGCGTTATTTGCCTGTCGGTTCAACTTCAAGTCAAGATGTAGGCTGCGTTGATCTGTTTTGTCCTTGTTGCTTTTTTTTTCCTGCGGTTCGAGATGCCCAACGCAGATATTTCCCCATCATTCCATGAAGCCAAAGATTTCAGTTTCAGTACTTTTTTTATTCAAACTTTTTTTAATTTTTTTTACAAAACACAAATAAAGACAATGTTTGCTGAACATTGTTACGAAAATCATTCAGAAAACTGAACACGACTTATGTACAATGGATTGAGCAAAACTCATATACATACGTCATATCTACTAGTCTGTTATATGTATATTTAAATAGTACAAAGTCATTTAATTTATATAGTTTCAGATTTTAGTTGTTGTTGTTGTTGGTATTTGTTTGTTTGTTTTAAATTCATATGTTTGTTTTAAATTCATATGTATTCGTTTTCAGCAAAATTTAACGAATAACGTATTAGCAAAGCAAGCTCATTTGTATCAAGCTTAAGTTTAAAATACATGCAAAACGTCAGTTTCCGTATTTTTAATTCCACGTATATTGAAGGTGCTTGTTCTTTCGCGTGTTCTTTTTCTTTATTTTGTCCGTTTTCTGTCTTGATTCTTTTTCGTTTTAATTTCTTGAGCGTTTAAATAATCCATTGCCAGCTTGCTATGCCTGTCATAGCTTCATCAGAGGTGTAGTTAGCCACACCTGTCTGTCCCAGTCCCCTTGACGAGCACAAAAGGCTTGCTAGAGGCGCAAAAAACGTAAACGACAACACATCGGATTGATTTACTTACACGATAATCAGCACTATATACAGCGAAAGCGTTAGATCAATGTAATGTATAGAACATACACGAGCTTATGACAACATTGAATAGCGGTGGATGTTATTTTCAAACAAGCGCACCTGATCAAACATCAGTCTCTACCTTCTTTCTGCCCTCGAAACCAAAAACCGAACAGTTGTATTAAAATTGTACACACACACAGACACACAGACACACACACAGGTGTGTGTGTGTGTGTGTGTGTGTGTGTGTGTGTGTGTGTGTGTGTGTGTGTGTGTGTGTGTGTGTGCGCGCGTGTGCGTGTGTGTGTGTGTTCATATACCTGCTGTCTCTGTCTGTCTGTCTGTCTGTCTCTCACAGTTCAGTAGTAATTAAATTTATGCATGTGGTCATATACCTGCCCTCTCTCTCTCTCCCCCTCTCTCTTTCTCTCTCTCTCTCACTCTCTGTCTCTGTCTGTCTGTCTGTCTGTCTGTCTGTCTGTCTCTCTCTTACTTACCACTAAAGAAGTATTTATGCATGTGGCCAAGAGTATATCATCGATGTCGACAGAAAAACTTAACTTCCTAAATGAGGTATTTGTAAAGTTTAAGAAGGGCCAGTCTAAAAGAGATCATCATTGCACGCCATCATTGAGAGTCATTTACTGAAATTTGTGAAACTTTATGTTACTTTTATAGACATCGAAAAAACGAAATGGCACCAAACCAAACTGTTTTCTGCTTTGTATTGCTTCGAGCAGGCATACGAGGTAGGATTTTCAAGATGACCAGTGCGAGGTTTTCACAGTAACAATGCGGTTTTTTTTTTCTTGTCTTGAGGATTTGAAGCAGAACTGTATTGTATGGCCATATTCTACTACACTTTTCTTTTGTGTGTGTGTGTGTGTGTGTGTGTGTGTGTGTGTGTGTGTGTTGTGTGTGTGTGTGTGTGTGTGTGTTCGTTCGTTCTTTAATTTAACGTCTGTTCACTATGAGTGATATTAGACGGGGGTGGGTGGGGGGGAGGGGGGAATGGAGGATGAGAGGTGGGTGAGTTGCATTGTGGGGAGAGGGGAGACAGAGTAAAAGACATAAATAAATGGGTAAATAGAAAAATGGAGCAAGATCTTAACACTAACAATTAACATTAACAATGTGAAGGAAAAATTTAACGCTAAAATACTAACTTCATAAACTTAAAGCAATACATTAACAGGACTGTGAACCAATGATTCTGAAATTTTAACTGATAAAGACTGATCAGAAGTTACTTCTTTAAAATGAGTTTCAGAATAGTTTTCTTGTGTAAATATTTTTTGGTAAAAAAGAACGTAGCATTTTGCAGTAAAATAAACTGTGAAACAGTGTGAATTGTTCTCCGCAAATACACTTGATATTTTTACAATATTTTGTTTTCAACGCGTTCAGCTGAATACGAAAATGAACAGTAACAATCGATCTCGAATGATATATGGAAGAATACTGCAATTTTTTACATACATTTTGTAATGAAAGTTTTATCATTTGTTGTGTCACAAACTTTTCATTGAAACGTTCATGAAATCGAATCCATGAGGCTGATTCTAGCAAGTTGCAAGCTTCTTTTACGGAAGTTTTAATACGTAATTCTATAGTATTATCAGTGTTGTGTGCACCTTGTTTAGCTGCTCTGTCTACTACTTCGTTGCCATGAAGACCAACGTGAGAAGGCACCCAGTATAAACTGATATCTATACCTTTTGTCCTTAAACGATGTATAAGATGATTTGCCTCAGTAATTAAGTCAGGTCTTGTGTCTGTATTAAGAGACTGTAAGGCATATAATACAGATTTTGAATCAACAAAGAGAACCACTTTAAAAAAAAAGACAGGTTTAAGGTTTACTAAATAATGCAACGCTTGTGTAATAGCGACTAATTCCGCTGTAATTAGTGTAAATGTAGATATATTTGGCCCAAGGAAAAATGACTTTTGTATTTTAAATTTTGGAACATAATACGCTGCTCCAGCAGATTTATTTTCTAAGACTGACCCATCGGTAAAAATATGGAGGTGGGTACGGTATTTTTCATCGACGTGTTTTCTTGCTGTGCATATCGAAATGTTAATGTTTTCATATTTCTTAGCATCTGTATAATCAATATCAAAAGTGGCTTTAAGCATTTCCCATGTAGGGATAGGCGTTGTGGATGGTGTCTCAGCTATTTCATCCAAACTTATGTTAGATTGTTTGACTAAGTCAGATACGTAAGTTGCAACAGTCATTTGTGATAAAATGTTGCTTGCTCGTTTTGGAAAGTCAACATCAGACCTTAGTTTAATTTCCTTGCTCACAAAATTGTCCGTTTGTGAAGTAGTTCTGATTGCAAACTTTGCTGTCGCTAGCTCACGATAGCTGTTCAGAGACAGAATTCCAGCAACTTTGTACGTTTCCAGATTTGAAGCATGGGCTGGTACACCTAGTGCAATTTTAAGACTTTTGCAGTCTAAACTTTGAATCTTCTTTAGTAAATATTTGGGTGCACTGAAGAACACCTTCTTGTGCATAAGATAATTTAGATCTTACAAGTGCTGTTGATAGATGGAGAAATATGTTTGTATCCATTCCCCAGGGTAATTTACTTATTATCTTTAAAAAAGTTAAGGCTTTTCTTGCTTTTGTTAAAATATAATCAAAATGGGCATTCCAGTTTAATTTCGATGTTATAAAGACTCCCAGAAATTTTACAATCTGTTTGTAATGGATCGCTTCACCATGCAGCCTGAAAGTAGGCAAGTTATTTAAAGTACCACCAGGATTAAAGAGCATCATGTTAGTTTTTTCTGCTGACAACGTCAGACCATTTTCTAACATGTAGTTTCCAAGACTATCTAGATCAGATTGATACAACTTCCTGATGTAATTCTGCGCTCTCTGGGGAGTTGTCTTTTTTAAAGTAATATTCATCCAGATGCATATATCATCAGCGTACTGTACCAAAACAACACGATTTGAGAGTACTTTAGGAAGATCATATATAAGGATATTAAATAAAATAGGTGCTATCACTGAACCTTTAGGAATTCCCATGTCAAGAGATCGTGAAGAAGAATAACTTGTTCCCACTCTTGCTTGAATTGTTCTATTGGCTAGATAGGACTTAATATAATTATACATATTGCCAGATAGACCAATAGATTTCAGCTTGTACAATATACGTTTATGCCAAACTTGATCATAAGCTTTTTTCACATCAAAAAATGTTGCTAAAAGACTTTTTCTACGGGCAAATTGTTGTTTTATCTGAGTTGTAAGTTTTCTGAAACCTGCCTGGTTTACCGGAATAACGTTATTTCTATCACAGTAATGTATAAGTCTGTTTAGGATCAATCTTTCCATTAGTTTGCTCGTATGGGACGTCAAAGCAATAGGTCTGTAACTGTTTTTATTGTTTTTAGGCTTTCCTGCTTTTAATATGGGTATAACAACAGACTTTTGCCATACCGGTGGTACAGTTCCACTCACCCAGCACTTCTGAAAAATTTTATGTAAGAAAATAATATAATTTTCTGGAAGATGCTTAATCATTTCATTTGAAACTGCATCGACACCTACCGAACTCCTTTTGTTGTGTAGAGACAAGATAGTGTTTTTTAGCTCTTCTAAGGTGATCGGAGAATTAAACCAGTGATCATTCTGAGGTATTGGATCTATGAAGATAGGGTTGTTAGCTGCCGTTTCTCTATAGTGTTTGCTGTTAGCAGACAACCCGTCTACTTTACTATTTTCAGCAAAGAGTTCTACAAAAGTTTCAGCTTTGTCCATGTCAGAAGGAAATTTGTGACATGTATCAATCATTATTGGACACGTGGGTAAATTGGCCCCGTTTTTCATTTGATTCATTTTTGTCCAGACTTTATGGAAATCCTTAAAATCAGAAATTTCTTTGGTGCAGTATGATGCCCAATAATCTTTCTTTGCTTCAGCAATGATATTATTACACTGGATGTTAGCTTTTTTCATTTCCATGTGATCGTCGGGTTTTCTGCTTTTGATGTAGATTTTGAATTTATCTTTTTTATACTGAACTGTTTTCTCACATTCCTCTGTCCACCAAACATTACCCAAACGATTATTGGACTTATAAGTTTTGAGTTTCGGGATGGAGAGGTCCGCAGCAGCTAGAACTGACTCCTGGAACTTAGAAAACATAACGTCTACATTTTCACTTTCATAATGCTTATATTCTTGATTAGCAAGAGCAGTCCGAAACAAGGACCAATCAGCGCGCACGTAATTATATTTTGGTATGATGTCAGGAGTGCTGTCTTTCATCCTGATGTTGTCATATGTTATTGTTATGATGATAGGTAAGTGATCACTTCCCAAAGTATCTCTGTGAGTGTCCCAGGTACAGCATGGTACTAATTCTGGTGATATTAGTGACAGATCGATGGCTGTTGCCCGGTGTTTGGAAACATCAGGAAGTCTAGTGACACTCCCATCATTCAAAAGGTAAAGCGCACTGTCAACTATATTTTCTACTAAACGATTGCTTGTAACAGTACAACAATCTTTTTCCAAAACGGGGAGTGGGAATTAAAGTCTCCACCTATTAGCCATCTACCGTGCTGCAGATCCGGAATCGTATGCAGCCATTCTGTGTTGTGGTCATTTGGACCTGCTGGCAGGTAAACTGACAAAACGTTCAGGATGAAAGAATTACTGAATTGTACTGTGGCGGCACAAGCGTGTAAGTCTTCAGTTGATGTAAAAACTGGGGAATTAAATATGTGATACTGCAACTCTTTAAGTATATATATCGCAGTGGCTACCTTCTTCCCAGGATTTCCCAAGTCATATATCGGAGGATAATAATAATTTTGGAAATTGGGAAGTTTGGTTGGGATAACATTAAGCGACTGCAAAATTAAAACTTCACACTGATTTGATGAGAGAAAATGTTCCAGGTATGCGGAATTGGTGGAATTAGATCTACAATTCCACTGCAAAAATTTGATTTGTGATTGTTGGCGCAATTTCATTGTTGGCTAGTCTCTTATGTTAAATTATTGGTTATTTGTTTGATAATCACGAAGACTTTGGTTTTCTATGTATGATAAAAATGGCCAGAAAGAAACCATTAATTACTTAGGCTACTATTGAAAGGTAGAACAAAAATGTAAGTAAAACTATGGGGAAAAGTCCTTCTAATAGAGATAAGAGGTGATTAAGAACAGAAACAAATTACAAATAAATGAAACAATGGTATACACGCCGTCAAATGTACGGAGATTATAGTCTGACTGAGTCCTTATAGTCTGACGAATTGTCAGAGATGATGTGGAAAAAGTCCTGTGACAGGAATCGTTGATAACTGTAGATCTACTAAAACATATCATATGGCAGCCACCACGGTTCGCAGTTATCAAAATGGTGGAACCGTCCTAGGGGAATCTGGAGGAGTGTAGCCGTGAAGAACGTGATCGTGTTGTTCTCTTAGGGGTCTCCCAAAACAAATCTCGAACGTGTCGTCCAAGGTTCCCCGCTATCACGCTGCTTCCTCTGGCAGTGGGGTGTATATTGTCGTATAGAAAGTGCTGGTTAGCACGGAGGTTTTCATGTGAAACAAAAGAAATGTTTTTTATGTCAACAAGTTTAGCGGACAAGAAAGCGTTGAACAAATTCCGCTGAACTTCCGTATGTGCATGTCGGACAGGGGCGATCTTGCTGATAACTATCTTTGATGTTGGGTATGTTTGTGCTGCATGTTTTATGCAAGAAGCGAGATGTTGAGTAGTTGCTGCGATGTCTTTGTTATTTAGTTCGTGGACACCACAATGAAAAACGATACAGTCAGCAGGATTGTCAAATTTAGATAGTGCCTTGTCTAAAGAGCCTTTTATGTCAGGAATGTTATTCACAGCACACGAGTCTCCTTCAAAACCGTAAGATCGTCCCAGTCGTCTTGAATTGACACCTGTCAGCACCGAATCATGGACAGTCAAAACGTAGAGAAGGTCGTGATTCTTCTTACATTATGGTATCTTCTTAGTGTGTGACGTTGAATCTTTCGGCTGTGATGTGACGTCTTTAGCTTTTTTGATGTCATGTTCTTTCCCGCTTTTGGCTTTCTTCTCGGTCGCTATTTTCGCTCGCTTTGATTTATTGTTGTTTTGTCTGATTTTGGGGGCTGTTGGTCGTCCTGCCTGCGTGTTAGTTTCTGTTTGAGAACGTCTGCGTACGTGGGATTTGTGTCATGAAGATCTGTCTGAGTCTGACTATTACTGGTGATCTTGGTGGTGGTGGTTGCTGTCGACCGGTCCGAGATCTGCGCAAGCACAGTCCTTTCTAGAGAATTTACTTGCTTGCGCAGATCCAGTACGATGTTTTTGAGTTCGTCAATCGTACTCACCAATTCCGCAGAGCTGAGTACAGGCGTGGTGTGTGTTGTCCCACTCTGCGTACCAGTGAGAACCGCGGTCGAAGCGCCATTTGTACGAACAGTCTCAGCCTTTTCGGTCTCATCTCCCTCGTCGCTAGTCGTTTGGATCTCCTGATCGGCCATTCTCACTGTCGTATCTTCTTGCTTCTGCTGAGCAAGGCGGCTTCTTCTTGTCCTTGTCATTTTGGACTGATCCACGATGTCTCTAACTGCCGGAATTTTACCAGTTAGCAATCTCCGCCATCTTGAATGTGTGTGTGTGTGTGTGTGTGTGTGTGTGTGTATGTGTGTGTGTGTGTGTGTGTTGTAACTTTTTAATATTCATGTTTTACATGAATTACACGCTTCATTAAATAAAAACATAAAAACACACAACATGCACATTGTTACATGTGTTTCCCAAAACCTGGAAAGCCAACAACTGGCGATGGACCGCTGAGGAATGTGTCTGAGCAAAGGTCTACAAGAATGCATATACATACATACATACATACATACATACATACATACATACATACATACATACATACGTACATATATACATACATACATACATACATACATACATACATACATACATACATGCATGCGTACATACATACATACATACATGCATACATACATGTACATAAATACATACATACATACATACATACATATATACATACGTACATACGTACATACATACATACATACATACATGCATACATGCATACATACATGCATGCACGCATACATACATACATCCATACATGCGTGCATACATACATACATACATACATACATGCATACATACATGCATACATACATACATACATGCATACATACATACATTCATACATACACACATACCAGCAGCAGCAATTGCTCACAAGTCGTTGGGGAGATGTACTATAAC
>CM060313.1:86319099-86331599 GCA_030674185.1 Monoplex corrugatus | reverse complement strand
AGATAAACGTGTTCTGAATTCTGAGGTCTATTTTTTCACTATTGCTGTTCCTTATGTACAAACACTCAAACACTCAGGAGCTGACAGTATACACACGAATACACACATGTAATCAGTTTGTTATGTATATGTACAGGTATAGGTATGGTATATGTATATGCAGTATATGTGAAAATACTCTTCTTCTTGGCAATAATTCCTACTGAACGAGTAACGAGTACGTTGGCAGATGGAGGCAACAGTCTTGCAAGGTAAATCATGGAAAGAGTTCCGTCCCTTGATACAGACGGACGGAAAAAGTAATGGATGGACAACTTAAACTTCCTGTCGGCGGACGGCCAGTATAAAAGCCTTTTGCTTTTCCTGTGGGAATGAATAACCGTGCAAAGATTCCTTCTGTCGGCACAGACGGAAATCGTAAAATGGACGTACATGTTTTGTATGAACGTACGCTACTATGGTGTATTGTCGAGCCGGACTGAGCGAGATGGGATCAAAGTGCCGAGGGGTGTAACAGCAACTAAGAACTGGAGGAAATATCATTTAGATTGCAAACATGATCGAAGCTCAGCCATAATTGTATGAAGGTTCGGCACTAAGCAAAATAGCCGAACGAAAGAATGCATATGAATGATCGATTGATATAGTTGTTAAGATCAGTGGATCATAACGTGACGGATACATGCTTTAATTCAAATTAATCAAGACTAACTAGATGTTTAATATCATGATTGAATTAGCGGAACCGTGTGTGTGTGTGTGTGTGCACGCGCGCGTACGTGCGTGCATGAGTGTAGATGTGTGTGCGCGTGTGCATATGTGCTGTGTGAGTACGATTACGTATATGTGTATAACGTGTATATGCACACATGTTTGCGTAGGCCATTTATATGTATGCAGAACTATATATCTTAGTGTCCATCTCACCGCCAGAGTAAATCGTATCCCTACCTGGACATTTTGTGTTAGAAATGTCATCTTTTCTGTCGCCTTCTGTTTCTGCCTCGCTTCTTTGCTTTCTGTCATCTCATCCAATCATTTTCTGCCTCCCTGGTCCCTTCGTTTGTATGTGTTCTGCAAAGCTTTGTATGCTTTTTGCAGGGATAGATAATTGGGTACATGTTTTGACTGCATTTTTGGTTGTAAGGAAACGTTTAGTGCAGAATTATTTTCAGATAATCAGTTTTTATATGCTTTGTTAAATATAATTATGTTTAACTGTTTGTGTTCAGCTTTTGATTTTGTAACAACCCCCTTTCCCCTTCCCCTACCGGTGATAAACTGGCAGCAATGGTCAACGCCAGTGGCCTGACCTTAGATTATGTGCGCGAATGCGTTGATATGTGTACTTAATCAGGACTCCCAATTTTCCGATTTTTCTTGGAAATCCGAGAAAATCCACATGCTGCTTCCGAGGGAAAAAAGTGCTTTCCGAGCAAAACAATCTTCTGATATTTTTTTCTTTTTCTGCGATATAGTCGTCTGTTTGTCAGTGTGTGGATCTCTCGTAGCAGACGATGAAATTTCGGTAAGGGGGATAAATCCGGTATCATTTTCTGCTAAAGTCACTTCCGCTGTTTTTTGTATGTCAGGCGTGGCATGATTTCAGAACTGATTACAAAACTTCTGAAGAGTGCGAGAATGTCTTGAGTCGATATTCTGGAGAGAGGGTCTGCCGCAGCAAAAACGGATGACAAAGACTGCAAAAATAAGCGGTGTCAGGAGTGGATTTCCCGAAAATTTGGTGTCATGGAAATGAGCACATGGCTTTCAAAAATAACAGAGGTTGGCATAGACTACTGTGTCTTGTGCTGCTGTGAAGTCGATTGAAATAACTATAATTAAGCAGACATCTACAAACTTTCAGACCATTTCAAGTCGAAGAAGCACTAGATGAGGCAGAAAACTGCAAAGAATCTTGAAGCTGTTCAGTCTAGGTTGTCGTTTAATGTTTGTTGGAGAATTCATGGGAGAAACACTCACCAAATTATTTCTTTTTAAATTCTGAAACCAGTGGGTATAAATTATTTGCTTCAGTACAAAGGATCATAAACAAGCCTAACCTTGTGCGAGATTTCGTCAGAGTGCACTATTTTGCATCTATATTCAAAAAAAAAAAAAAAAAAAAAAATTTGGGGTGGGGGGTGGGGGGAGCATGCCCCTTCACCCGGAGATTTTTGTTTTCATTTGACATTGGGACCCCTGTTAATTTTCTTTTCCGTGTGTTTTTTTTTCAGGATCAAGGAGGTGTGGTGTGTGTTTTGAGGTGGTTATAGGCCTGTATGGCTGTGCGCAGTGGGCTGGAGTTTAAACATTAAAAATAAGACTGCATCGTTTTTTCTGAAAATGTCAGGGCGAGTATGCAATTTTACATGTAATTATTCGTCAACACGCAATGGAAGCATTCTGTTTAGTGTGGCAATGCATATTAATGATATTTGGACGAAAGTGCTTGATAGACTACTGTTCCGTCATAGCCTGTGAACGTTAATGAATAAATGTGTGGAATGTTTTTCTATGACAATGTTTGTGCGTATTCCATGGGGGGCAGCTTTAGTGGAAATTAATCAGTCCCTTTATTTTCATACTGTTTGTTTAGATTCATACTGTTTGTGTGACTCTCTCTCTCTCTCTCTCTGTCTCTCTGTGTGTGTTTGTGGTGTGTGTGGTGTGTGTGTGTGTGTGTGTGTGTGTGTGTGTGTGTGTGTGTGTGTGTGTGTGTGTGTGTGTGTGTGTGTGTGTGTGTGTGTGTCTGTCTGTCTATCTGTCTGTGTTTTTGTCTGTCTGTATTTCCGTCTCTGTTTCTGTTTTTGCATCGTCTGTCCGCCAATCTCTCCTGCATCGATTACATTGTAAATCTAATTGCCCTGGCGCGCTCGTTTGTTTATCGCGGCCTTTACATTATCTGTGAAATCCCGTTGTCCATATGGCTGCTGTGATGCTGATAACATAGTTTTTATTTTTTAAATTTTTTTATTGGTTCTGTTTGTCTGCATGCCTGCCTGCCTGCCTGCATGCCTGCATGCCTGTCCCATTCTGTATACCGGTGGCTTCGTGTGTGTGTGTGTGTGTGTGTGTGTGTGTGTGTGTGTGTGTGTGTGTGTGTGTGTGTGTGTGTGTGTGTGTGTGGTCTTTGATTTAATGTCTATTCACTAAAGTGATTTTAGACAATAAAAAAATTATAAAACAAAACAAAAAAAAACAAAAAAACAACAACTTGGAAATGGTTAATCTTCAGGAAAAAGAAATGAACCAGAAAAACAAGACAAGAAAGAAAAATTCACAAATGACATTATCATAATTAACGATTGAAACAGTAAAATTAGCTAACCATAACACTGAACATGAGAAGTAACGGCGCGTTAAAGATAATTCGCTATAGGACTTTTTGACAGGCTAACAAAAAATTCATATGTTAAGGATGGTGAGGCAAATATGTCAGAAACTGTCTTCGTTGATAACGTAGGTATATGTCGTTTTACCCGAACGCATGATAGAATATGACTATGTGTTATCTTCTTTCCACACAGGCACACTACATTCCTGGTGTATTTTGTTTTGAATGCATCAAGTTTCCACCTATACATAAGGGATTGTATACTTCTGCTGGCAGGGAACCTCTTAGGTGTTTTGCTAATTTCAAAATTCATGTAACATTTTTCATTCTTTTTCTGTTTATCTTGAAACTGCTTCCATACGTAGGCGTCCACTACGGTATAACACTCATGCAATGAGAGGGAAAGTTGTATATGATTTGAATCTGGTGAGCTCTTTGCCCCCGTTTGGCAGCCCTATCAACCATATCATTGTAATGAAAAGAACTATGAGATGGTATCCAGCAGAAAGTAATGTCAGTGCCTCTTAAGGATAAACTATGAATCAAGTGAGTAATTTCCAATATCATTTCAGATCTTGTTTGTAATTTTGATAATTCACGAGTTTGAAGTACAGATTTTGAATCAACGCAAAAAAGTATCTGGGGAATTGTCCTAGGAAGATTTATCATACAATTCAAAGCCATTAAGATTGCAAAGAGTTCTGCAGTAAAGATAGATTTATAAAGTCCTATATAGAAAGAATTCTCAATTTTGAGAGCAGGTATTAAAAACGCTGAGCCTGCTTGTCTCTCAATTATTGAACCATCAGTGTAAACTTTCAAGTGATCGGAATAAAAGTCTTCTATATGACAATTAACGTGACTTGCCAGTAAGTTGATATTATCTTCTTTTTTTAAGTCAGTGTGGTGTATGTCAAATCGTGCTCTTTGAAGTTCCCAACTGGGTACTGGTGAAAACGAAGGTCTTAAAGTTATAGGACCTGTGTCTAAATCAATTCCAGAGCCTTTCATAACATCAGCTGTAAATGTTGCAAGCGTGACCTGTGAGGATATTGATTTAGCTCGTTTTGGAAAGTCGGTGTCTGATCTTACTTTTGTCTCTGTTTTGATGCTGTTTTCTATGGTAGTGTTTCTTAACAGAAATTTAGCAGAAGCGACTTTCCTTTGTTCATCAAGTGGCAACAATTTGATTGCATTGTATGTGCGATGGCAACAGGCATGCATTGGAAGACCCAGCGCAAGTTTGAAACCTTTACAATCTATGCTCTGCAGTTTTGTGAGTAAGCGTTTTGGTGCGCTGAAGAATATATCTTGGGCATAGGTTAATTTAGATCTAATAAGCGATTTACAGAGATGAACAAGTGTTGATGCATCTTGTCCCCATATCTGTTTGCGAACTATTTTCAAGAAATTTAAACTTTTTTGAGCTTTTGTTAATAAGTATTCAATATGCTGATTCCAAGATAATTTGTCTGTAAGGAAAACTCCTAAGAATTTAATCGACTCATTATACTGAAGAAGAGTATCTCCCAGTTTGAACGTGGGAACATTTGCTGGGTTAGCTCCACTGTTAAACAAAACTATCTTTGTTTTTTCCACGGATAGATGCAGTCCATTTTCTACCATATATCGTGCTATTTTATCGAGTTCTAATTGATAACATTTACGCGTATAATTAAGACAGCGCAAAGGAGTTTTTCTTTTCATATTGACCTGCATCCACATGCATAAATCATCAGCATATTGAGCTAAAGTTACATGTTTAGAAATTTTACTGGGTAAGTCATGCAATAATATCATGAAGAGAGGGGGAGCAATAACGGATCCCTGAGGGATACCCATTTGAAGAAATCGTTTTGAAGAATACACATTTTCGATCCTCGTTTGAATTACACGGTCTTCTAAGAAGCATTTGACATAATCAAAAATGTGACCTGTTAGCCCAATACTTTTCAATTTGAATAATAATCGGGAGTGCCATACTTGGTCGTATGCTTTAGTTATATCAAAAAATGTAGCTAAAACACATTGGCGTCTGGCAAATTGTTGATTGATATTAGTGGTTAGCTTTGTTAGGAGTTCCACTGGTGACCTGCCTTTTCTAAACCCTGCCTGATTCACTGGTAATATGTTGTTCTTTTCACAGTAGTACATCAATCTCTTTAAAATTATTTTCTCCATAAGTTTACATGCGTGCGATGTTAATGCAATTGGCCTATAGTTTTTCAAATCAATATTGCATTTAGCTGCTTTTAGTACAGGAACCACTATTGATTGTTTCCAATAGTCGGGCAGTTTGCCGCTATTCCAGCATTTTTTAAACATATTATGTAGCAAGATTAAAAAATTTTCTGGTAAATTTTTCAACATCTCATTGGAAATTGCATCACATCCTACTGTCTTTTTATTTGGAATTGATTTAATGGCATCTTTTAATTCTTGGAGCGTGATTGGTGCATTTACGTAATGCGTATTATCTGGGACAGGATCCTTGTATGCGTCGGTCTTTTCTTCCTGTACCCTATAATTTCTACTAGAGGCAGGAAGTCCTTCTACTCGACAGACCTCAGCAAACATGTCTGCAAAAGCTTCTGCTTTCTCCTGTGAGCTAGGTAAAGGGTTGTTTTCTAGCTTTACTGAAATTGATGGCAACTTGATCCCATTTTTCATTGTTTTCAGTTTTTCCCAAATCTTTTGCATATCTTTATGGTCACTTACTTCATATGTACAAAAAGATGTCCAATATTGTTCTTTAGCTTGTTCTATGACTCTGTTACAGATTATGTTCGCACTTTTCATTGCGTATGATTTTCAGGTGACCTATTAGCTATATATTGTTTGTATTTTTCTTTCTTTTCGTTGACTGCCTTTTCACAATCTTTATTCCACCAGACTTTTCCATGATGTTTTCCTGTTTTTGACGCTTTAAGCTCTGGAATTGAAATTTTTGCAGCCCTTAAGAGTGACTTACAGAAATCTGCGTACATATCGTTTAAGGTCGTTGTTTCAGATAGATCTGTTCTTGTATTTCGTAGGAAAGCTTTAAAACTGGCCCAATCTGCGTATTTATAGTTAAACTTGGGTAAACTATCTTGTGGTATTGCATCAAACTCAGTGATACGGTTAAGGGTAAGAAGTATGGGGATGTGATCTGATCCCAACAAGTCATCCTCTGTTTGCCATGTGGCATTTGGTGCTGGCGATGGTGAGATTAAGGTAAGGTCGATAGCTGTGGGTCTGTGGGTTGGTATATCAGGGACACGGGTAACGTGTCCGTTGTTTAGTAGGTATAAATTGGAATCTATAATATTTTCAATCAACCTGTTGCTAGTTATGTTTTTACAATTCTTGTCCCAAAATGGGGCATGTGCATTAAAATCACTACCAACTATCCACTTGTCACGTTGGTCATGAAAATGTTTCAGCCACTCAGTATTCACAGAATCGGGACCTCTCGGTAGATAGACAGAGGCCAAATTCAAAACTAATGATGATGAACATTTTATAATGATTGCACATGAAGAAATAGATGAGGACGATTTTGGTACTGGCGATGACCTTTCGCAGTAGTTCAGTCCTTCACGAACATATATAGCTGTTTGTATTCGGCCACTGTCATTGATAGAGTCATATACTGGTGGATAATAAAACCCCGATATTTTAGGTACATTGGTTTTGGTGGTATTCAGCGATTGTAGAAGCAAGACGTGGATGTTTCTAGTAGATAGATAGTTACTATTATTATTACTCAAATAGGAAATGTTTCTAACAATGGAACGTGTGTTCCACTGAACAATGTTGATGTCACTGACTACACACTTTTTCATGATGAACGGTTGAATAAGCTTGGATTAGTATCCCACATTTAGATGATTAGATAATCAATTAATCTAACGTTCAAGTAAAATTTATCATAGTAAGCAAATAAGTATATAAGGAATTAAAACAATATAGTTGAGTACCTAACAAAGAGGAACTGAATCTGGGCTGAATCTAAAATGATCAGGGAGGGAAGAAAAACTGAGGGTGAAAGCCGGGTCTTGATTGATGGCGTTGATGGGTTGATCTCCTCCTCGGTTTTTCCCAGAAAAGCTGATGGATATGTCTCCCTATGTTTCTGGCCAGAACGCTCGCCCCTCTGGTGGTCGGATGTACGTCGTCCTGGCTGACTTGGGTGTAGCGGCTTGTTTGCAGGTTATCGTGGCTGATGTAGTTGACATTTGCTGCGTTGAGGAGTCTCTCTTTGGTTAGGACATTAAGCAGCTCCCTTTTCACGTTTAGGTGCTTGTTTCTTACAGGAGCGACCTAACTTAACACTATCTTGGCTTTTGGAAATTGGGTGTTAACAGATTTTACACAGTCGTCTAGATTTGTACTACATACTTTTGGCTCCTTCGTTTTCAGATCTGCTATCCCCACGTGTAAAACAACGCAGTCAGGTTCAGGTGTCAGCTCTTCTTTAGATTTTTCAATAGCTCTCTTACACTCGTCGATAATACGTATCTTCCTCGTGGCCACCTGGAAACCGTAGGACGATCCTAATCTTTTTCCATCCACTTTATTTACAATAGAGTCATGAATAATGAGGACTCGTGGGAGAACATTGGACTTAGATCTGGGATGTGTTGGAACAGCAGTTTTGACGTCACGTTTAGTTTTGATAGAGACGTCAGATTGGTGCCTGACATTTTTCTGTCGAAAATCGATGTTTGTACAAAATGTTGTTTTGGCTGGTTGAGCGGCGCATTCCGCATAGGATGAAAATTTGTCCATCGGTGATGTGGTGGTAGAATCACTGTGGACTGCGGAGTCAGTCTGGCTCACTGTGGAGGTTGTAAATATTGCGCACTTTTTGATTTCGCGCAGCTCTTGTAGCCTAATGCTTTGTTGTTTTCATGCAGAAGTTTTCTGTCAGACTGAAGCTTGTCTGTAAGGCTGCTGATTTGGATAGACATCTGATAGATTGTATTTTTAAGAATGTCTGTTTGCCTTACCGCCTCTTGACAGTGACAGCCACAAAATGTTACTGACGGTTGTAGAACTGGTGGCTGACTTGTGGACGGCAAACCTGTCTGAGTGGAGCTGGTGTTTGGATGATTGCCGTCATCTGGGGTGTTGAAAGATGACGGTGACTCTGTTTTGGTGTTGTCTTTTTTGGTAGCGGTGTTCTTCGTTTTCTCTTTGGTGAGGCTACGTTTCGAACGGGTCATTTTCAGCCCAGTTGATTCCTCTCCGATGTTGTTCAGTTAAAAAGCCGCCATCTTGTGTGTGTGTGTGTGTGTGTGTGTGTGTGTGTGTGCGTGTGCGTTCCATGTGCGTTCATGGGTGTGCAGAAATGATGTTTGGACGTCTTTTTCATGAAAGACATCAGCTAGATCTAGACAGGAACTGTGTAAGGTTATAAGCCAAAACAAACAACAAGAACGTTGTCAAATAACGATAACAATAATGATAATGATGATAAAGGTGATAATAACAAAAACCACAACAACGATAATGATCATGATAATGATCATGATAACAACAATAACAACAACAATAATGATGATAGTAACAACAACAACAACAATAATAATAATAATGATAACAATAATAATAAGGACAACAATAATAATAATGATAACAATAATGATCAAGCTGACGGAGGAGCACTGGCCAAAGTCCCATGTTATCACGTTGCCATACGCTCAAGAAGAACAAAACATCACAACACTGTAACAACGCCGTATGTCTGGTTGCTTAATTCCAAACCATCGCTTTGCGTTTTGTCAAGTGTCTCTCGTGAGGTTAGTGTGTGACATACACAAACCATCTCCAGTCTGCCACACGTGTTACGCTCTACCACTCAGTCCCACACCTGCATCCCTGGCGCGATAGTTGAGTGGTTAGGACACTGTTCTTCCAACTGGGAGGGATGGGTTCGAGTCTGCTAGGGTACCGCTTGTGGTGGTGGACGTAGGGATTAAAGGGTGGACATTTTTTCCATGTCCCCGGTTTATGTAAGTCAAAATTTGCTAGTATCTGAGCTGTCTTTGTGTGTATATGCATACAGAACATCAAATACGCACTTTAAAGATACTGTAACCCATATTCGTGGCTTATGGGAAAAAATGAGAACATCCAGCAGGGAAAGACCCGCTGACTGCTCGGAAAGACGGCAAACTTGGGATCCTTTTCGGGGCATGTCAGACCTTACTGAACAGCAAAATGGGGTGTGTCAGAAGCATCATGCCTGGCCACTTTCGCGGCTGTTCAAACAACCCCTGTGGTTGAAGTAAGGCAACGTTGAGAGCTTCCGACTGCTAATTGGCGTGACTATAGTAAGGGAAATGGAGCTGGCAGCTATGCGAGCTGGCGGGAGGGTGGGCTGCCCGAAAGAGAGATGAAGAACCAGAGCAGGGCGAGAGAGGACTCTTCCATTCGCTCATGGTCCTGTGCGTGTTGTGTGGCTATGTCCCGGATTTTGTCATCTCCCCTAGGGTCCGAATGGGTCATGCAACGCATGGACAGCCCTCCTGCCCCCTCTTTGATTGATGAAATGACTATCGAGTGGAATCGGGAGTAGATAATTGTCCGGAGAGTGGCGAGGCATTGGTGCTCTGGGTCCCATCCGCACCCTCGAGGTGTTTCTTTTTTTAAAATTTTTATTTTTTACTGTAAACCGAGATGTGGTTTCTAAGAAGAATGTTGAGAGTTCCAGGGACTGCAAAGAAAACAAACAAGACAGTCTTGATGGAGGCAGACACAAGTTGATCACTCATAAGGAAGATTAGGAAAAGACAGGCAACATTTATAGGCCATTTTATGAGGAAGGGGGATTTGGAGCACCTGGTCACAACGGGAAAGCTGGAGGGAAAGAGAGCACCGGGTAGACCCAGGGAGAAAATGCTGGACGGATTTGCAGAGTGGCTGAAGACGAGGAGGGTGGAGGAGATGCTTGGGGCAACAAGAGATAGAGACAGATGGAAGTCCATGATCGCCAACGCCATGCAGCAAGGCACCTGATGATGATGATGAAACCATGTTCGTGGATTATGGAAGAAAATGAGAACACTCAGCATGTGCATCCCCGAAATCGGAGAATGAATGCCTCACTGGCGGGATAAGAAAGAATTACCATTCGCGTAAAAACCCACTTGCACATATCACAGTGCAAGTGGGAACTTCAGCCCGCGAACGAAAAAGAAAAGATCCTCTCACTCCTTCCCCGTACCCACTGCCCTTTCTTTTGAAAACAAGCTGCTGTGTTATTGTATGAATAATGAAAATTGTTGTTTCGTTGTTGTTGTTTATTTTCGTTAGGATCAAAGACCTGCGGCTGGCAAACGCCTCTCAAACGTACATCCCAGCGGACAAAACGATAACAACAACAACAGTGATAATAATAATAATAATAATAATAATAATAATAATAATAATAACAATAATAATAACAATAAGTAGAAGAAGAAGAAGAAGAAGAATGATAATACTAACAATGACGACGATGATAATGATGATGATGGTGATCATCATCATTACCATCAGCATCATTATCATAATCATCACATGAAATCTAGACATAGCTTGTCAGCTATCAGCATACTGTCAGAGCAAAATTCGATCTTGGTGTGGAAGAAAAGTTAGTAAAATAATCACGAAAATATCCAATAGTCTTCGCAATGTAATCTCATCTCAAGAAACATATGAGTACAAATGTTAAGTTATGAATTTGCGAGACAAGACATACAGCACATATAGCACAGCAACCTTTAAAGTATTCATTGTTCGTCCATTTGAATTGATATTTAGCATCCTTTAAGGGGGCAGACCTACCAAGATTTGGGTACCAAGATTGTGATGTTCAGTATTTCAGTTCTAATTAACCAATCACCATGATATTTGGCAAGAAGATACCTCAGACAGCATTCTTTGGATTGAATATCTTTGTTGGGGTCTGTGATTTATGAAAAGTTGACGAAAAAATTAATTAATTAATTGCGATTTTTCGCAAGATTGTATACATCAGACATAACATGTTCAAAAGTTTTCATCCGATTTCCTTGATATTTGGCACACATATAGCAGGGACGAGTACCTATAGCCGGTAGTAAAATCTTAAAGTTCTGCTCGAAAGAAACATTTTTATCAAAAGTTGTATTATGATTTTTTTTATTAAAATTATTCTGAAAATTGGTGTGATGATTGTACAGAAAATGATGATAGTAGAGCTAAGATTTTACTACATGCCATACATACTATACAGATGTGTTTGCTCACTAAATATCAAATTCCTAACATGAATATATGTGTAGTTATAAATGTCACAGTATGTACTATATTTTTTCATTTTCGCGAGAAGATTTTTTAATTAATTAATTTTTGTCAACTTTTCATAACTCAAAGACCCCAACAAAGATATTCAATTCCAAGAATACTGTCTGAGGTATCTTCTTGCCAAATATCATAGTGATCGGTTAATTAGAACTGAAACACTGAACATCACAATCTTGGTACCCAAATCTGGGTAGGTCTGCCCCCTTAACACAGTTCGAAAAACTAATTCCTTCAAACAGTACTGTCACTTGTATCAGTCTTAGCTCTTTCTCCTCGCTCCTCTTCGCCCGACTGTCCACACTATAGTTGTATGATTGGTTGTGTGAGACAATGCTATTAGTTTACATGTTTCACTGATCTGTTCACAAGTTGGTTGTGTGAGACAATGCTATTAGTTTACATGTTGTACTGATCTGTTCACAAGCCTTACATCAGTGTGTGGGCGTTTGCCAGCATGTGTCCCTATGTAGGTAGCTGTGTATGTTTGTGTGTGACCCAGCACCTTGTCCGCATGGAGGGCTTATGCGTTTATCTAGATGTAATCCGTCACCAGGGATCTGTGTCCTCGGTACATATGGAGATTGTTCTTAGAGTGGACACGTCATCTTGAGAAGCTGAAACTGTGTGTGCATACGTGCGTGCATACAAATCTATGTGCATATTATGTTTGTTTGTTTGTTTGATGTGTGCGGTTGTGTGTGTGTGTGTGTGTGTGTGTGTGTGTATGCGTGTGTGTGTGTGTGTGAGGGGGTGGGGTGGGGGTGTATGTATGCGTATGCTTTCATGTAGAAGAATGTGCTATGGCGAACGCCAGCGATACTCATGTTTTCTTCTTTTTTTTTTTTTT
>CM060313.1:86309099-86314099 GCA_030674185.1 Monoplex corrugatus | reverse complement strand
CACACACACAACACACACTCCTTCAGAGACAGAGCGAGAGAGAGAGAGCGAGGAGAGAGAGAGAGAGAGAGAGAGAGAGAGAGAGAGAGAGAGAGAGAGAGAGAGAGAGTTTATACACATACGTGCCAACGCACACGTTTATATGTTTACATAGTTAGATAGAGATGTAGATATGCATACGCGTGTGTATAGGTATGTGTACATGTGGGCGCACGCGAGCTCTTGTGTTTGCATATATATTATATATATATATATATATATATATATATATATATATATATATATATATATAGTGTGTGTGTGTGTGTGTGTGTGTGTGTGTGTGATTTTAAGTGTATGTATGTGTATGTGTATGTGTATGTGCATGTCTCTCTCTCTCTCTCTCTCTCTCTCTCTCTCTCTCTCTGTGTGTGTGTGACTTCATAGTCGTTAAACTAATGCATCAGTCTAACTTTCACGTATCTATCCTGTTACTGTTTGACTTTCAACTAACTATTCTGTCTGCACGTACTTATGAACGGACGCTGTAACAAAGCTTATTATGACTGTTATATAGCTCGTTATATGCACTTACTGCTCTTGTCAAATTTCTTGTCTCATCTCAACTTCTCAACCATCTGGCAGCTGTCTTCTGGTCTTTCTGTCGCTTTTTTTTTATTGTCTCCTTAGGACATAATCGTCATAATGTCAGGGTGATTGGAATACCTGACACTTGAGCTCATTTCTTTCTGTTTGTGTATTGGCTTTCTGTCTCAAAAAAGAAAATACAACACGAACGCAATAGTCTCTCCACAGCCAAGCTTTTTCTGTATTTCTGCCACGATACCTATGCATCTCATTTCCTATGCTCCTTTTACCGGCTTTGTGTGAAAAAGAGTAGAACAATGTACACATGCTCAACCTGATTCATGTGACAGTTGTTATTTTTCTCATGCAACTAGTTTCCGGTGTTCATTTGACTAGCTTCCTGTCGAAAAAACAGAACTCAGTACAAACAAACTACACACTGACCAAAAACAAAAAAACAAAAACAAAACAAAAAAACAACCCCCCAAAAACAACAACACACACACACACAAAAAAAACGTCGGTTATACATGTAGCTCGACACTCAAGATTTGTATCGAGCGCTCGTGAGACTTGCTTCTTCTAGATATCAGTTGGATATAGGGAACAACACATATATTGAAAATGATACTCCTAATCTACTTATCCCTCTCTCTAACATGTGAGAAACACGAAGAAGGACACGAAATGAGATAATAAACTTATAGTGAATGAGGGTGGAAAAGATTCTATGTGGCAGAGCGTAATAATATACATTCTTCTTCTGCTTCTACCGTAACTTCGTCAAGAGTCATTGGGGCGCTGCACCTAAGAACTGTTCACTAGATTCATCCAGTTCTGTCGGTGGGGTGTCAAAGCCCGAGTCTGTATAAATGGTCTCTGTCCATTCCACAGTGTTGTCAGTCCATCGGTTTTAGTTCTTTTTTTTCTTTCTGTCTTCTCCCTCAACAGTTCCTGAGAGGATTGACTAAGCAAGACCATTGGATGCTATTACATGGCCATAACAACGTTATTTTCTTTTCTTAACTGATGTCAGCAAATTTTCACAAGGTCTGGTGTGCTGTTTGATGGTTTCGTGCACTTGTTCATTGGTGATACGATGAGTGTGTCTGATGTTATCTTGCGATGGCATCTTGTTTCCATGGCCAGGATTCGTCTTTCCAAATTTGCTGTCAGGGTCCATGTCTAGCATGCATACAGGAAGACAGAATATATCAGTGCACTTAAGACCCTAATCTAGTGTTTCTTGTCCTTTTATACAGGTTTCGGCCTGGGCACTACTTTTGACTTCTCTATCTTTATCGCAACTAAGCTTAATTAATAGAAGGCATTACTGTCTGGGGCGTTGTTGTGTCGCTTCAGATGGAACCCATTTCTTTCAGCATTGAGCTCCTCAGTGTGGTCGCTAATCCATTCCTTTCTTGAGGATTTCTGATACCCAAGGATATCTTCTCCCCTTGTTCCTATTGTGTCCTCCAGCCATCCCCACCATTTGGACGAACTGGGCGCGGGCTCCGTCAGGGCTTTAAAACGGTTCTGGGTAAAGACTTAGACCCTCTCCTAGATCCTGAATTTACAGATTATTCAGTTTTGTGACATGGAATTTCGTCTTTCGGCCAGTTCCGTTCTTATGGCTTTTCAGTTTGATTTTCAACTTGGCGATGCACCTGTGGCGATCGCAGCACACATCTACGCTTCTATAGGAGCGGGTATTTTAAGACATGACAGCCTCTGATCTAGGCCAGTACCGGTAATGAAGTAGTCAGTCTGGATGACTGTTCTGTAGTTGTTCAGAATCCATGTCATTTTGTGCTGTCTCTATGCTGAAACGTGATTAAGTAGCCAATCTTGAGGTCATTTATGAAGCACAACTATATAAAGCGATCTTCATTGCCTGTTGGCCTGCCATAAGCGTGTGGGTCAGTGCCATTCTCGGCTTCCAGCCTGTTGCCACCTACCTGGCCATTCAGATCCCCCATTATTATTGTGACGTCGTGTCGATGGGGAGGGGGTGGGATGGGTGGTTGATTGCATCGACCAGGTCCTGAAGATGATGGCAGAAATCGTATTGCTTTGTGTGATTATGGTCATCTGTTGGCGCATAGCATTGGATGATGGAAACTTTGTCGTGACTGGTTGCAGTGCTTGCTTTTTATTAGTCGCATATTCACTGCCATCCATTCTGTTAACGCATTCTTTGCAGTTCTGTCAGAAACGAGAGCGACGCTTTCCTTGTGGATGTCATCATGCCTCCTACTCAACAAAATGTTCTGGATCTTTAAAGTAAATTAATCTGAATCGGTCCAGCGGACTTCACTTAAAACCTGAAATGTTGATCTTGTCATTAACCATTTATTTCATAACTGGAGCCAGCGTGGAAGATCAAAACATTGTCCTAACAATACAGCATCAGCTTTCTCCTGATGGAGGCTTTCACTGTTGTCAGTCATGAAGTCCCCGAAAGGGGACGACTGTTGTTCTGGCTGCGGATGCGTAGGTGTGCAGTGAATTGTTTTCTTACCAAGAGGTGTAACAGGAGCAGGGTGCTAACATGAAGTCAATCAAACCTTGCAGCACGTAAAGAGATTGCTGAAAGATCGTCTTTGGTGACCTTCAGATTGACATCCAGAGAATAAGATAAAAAAAAAAATGGCTCGCTCTTGATCGTTGAGTTCTGTCTGGAGAACCCGTCTGTCCATCCAGCCATTGACCTCATCAGGAAAGTCCATACGCCCTCTTACGTCGTTTAACTTGTCAGCCGAGACAGTGTACCGGGGCGTGGCACTTGGAGAGATTTAAGGAATGGATGAGGACTAGCGATGTACGTCCTCCTGTTGAGGGCGGCTGCAGGACAACAAAGGCACAATCTCTATCCAAGTTCCCTCTACCTCTGCGCAGTGAGTCTAAATGATTTGGGAGAATACTGCTATATGAGAATGATTTCTTCTCTTCTTCTTCTTCTTCATTATCATCATCACCATCATCATCATTCATCATCATCATCATCATCATCATCATCATCATCATCATCATACATTATGAATTTGTGTCCTAAAATACGGAGAGGTAAGAGATTACATAAGAACGGAAGCGACCTTTTCTCACTATGAACTTGGATTTCATCAGAACGGTAATTTTGCGCTGTTCTTGGCCTGTTTTGATGAAGCATGATCTAACTTCTTACGCAATGTGGTTTTTAATATTATTGATAATACTATTACATTTTGGGTGTCCGATAATTTTATTTAGAACATTGTGAGTATCTTTGACACACAAGAAAACAATGGAGACTAGTGTATAACAGAATATGAAAAAAGTGGTTGAATAGTTTTTAAAACCAAGGCAGGCGAAATATTTTTTTCAGACTAAAACAGGTGCACAGTTTTGTCTCTGTGTCATTCGCAGAACGATCCAAAAAGCTTCCCTATTGTTAACTTTTTTGTTCTTTTAAATAAACTCAGGATTTGAAAACAAAATTAAAGACATCTCGGTTGCAAAAGATTCGATCTTCTAGAAGCATTCTAAATATGGTAATTTTGTTATGTGTTTTTGAGAAAACGTTTCTAAAATGGAAATAATGTGCAGATTTAGAATGCATCTAGGAGATCAAAACATGTGTGCCTGGGCCACAGAATGAGTGGGACAGGGATATGGTAATGACGACAAGTCAGTAGAGGGTATAGGTCGAGTGTTTGCAGATGTTGTGCTCTCTTACTAGACGTCAGCCGAAACACGCTTATCAGCTACGATAGGGTATCAGGTCAGGAATCTTCTGTGAGCCACAGTGGGATCATGCCAGCTACAGTGGAATATCACATGAATCGTGATAGAACATTCTGACATCCCTTCACCTCCCTATCCCACCCATGTGAATATTGTATCTACCTCAGAATTATCTTCATAAGGAGCCGTAAGATATTTCAGCCAAAATAGAATAGCCTATCTTATTCGCTTACAGCCCATTACACTGTTGTGCGCATGACAGCAACGAACGTTCTCCATTCTTGTCTGTCCTGGCCCAGTCTCTGAATAGTGCACTAGGTATGTTTCAGAGCCTTAGTACCCCGAGTGTGTTTGAGAGGCATGAGGTATTCTGGCGTTCGTCGCTGGGTGGTTTTGGGGTATTTCTTTCTTACATTTTCTGGTATCCAGTGAAGGGCAGTTGTGTAATGTTATCTTGCTCTCTTTGGATGATATGTTTGCCCCATCTCCATAATCTCCACATAATGATCTCCATTCATCATTATCAGGTGCCCTGCCGCATGGCATTGGCGATCATGGACTTCCATCGGTCTCTATCTCTCGTTGCCCCCAGCATCTCCCCCACGCTCCTCGTCCCCAGCCACTCTGCAAGTCCGTCCAGCATTTTCTCCCTGGGTCTACCTGGTGCTCGGTAGAGCGTTATGATTAGTGCCCGTACTCCGTTGGTTGCA
>CM060313.1:86296599-86304099 GCA_030674185.1 Monoplex corrugatus | reverse complement strand
TGGTAATGAGGACGAAAATAATTGTGTCAGTGCTCTTTGTCTGGTTTCCTCCAGACTTACTTCCTGCTATTCCGCTTTCACAGTTTATAACTCCAGCACACCACCTTTACCGCCTGACCCACCATGTTGTCTTTTTTTTTTTTTTTAAATTAAAACCCGTGAAAGGTCACTTGACCGTTGTTGTGTTATCATAAGATTTTCTCTGCATTGCCCCTGCATCTGTGCACTAAAGCCACTCTCAGACACATCTCAAAGTCTGTCAAAGCTGATGTCGAGATAAGAGCAGGGGGGCAAAGGGCTGTAGAATGTAGGACAAGTGTTTCTAGTGTTAAAATGTGAAGAAGATGAATGAGAATGGGGATGATAGTGATGATGCTATCAAGTTCCACTTATGATTGAGACTGCCTGCGTGGGCTGTTTCCTACACTTCCTTTCAAAGAGATCCTTCTGGTCAATCAGCCCTGAGGAATACAGATACCTGCAGCGTTAGAAAATTTCGAGCGACCTCTCCAACGTTGCTTCCGTGGAGTGATGGAGACTCAGTTGTGTGGTCGCTGTTTTCCCAGTCAGTGACCCATTCCCTGCTCAACTTTAGACGCTAGACAGGAGCCAAATGAAACAAAATAAATATATAAATAAGTAAACAATAGATATATAAATAAACAATAGATAAACGAATACATGAATGCATAGACGAATAAATGAATGAATAGATAACTAATTGACTAATTGACTAACAAACGAACAAAGAAAAACAAAAACAAACAAAATAGATAAATAGATAAATAAATAGATAAATAAATAGATAAATAAGTAAATAAATAAATAAATAAATAAATAAAAAAATAAATAAATAAATAAATAAATAAATAAATAAATAAATAAATAAAGGTATAAATAAATAAATAAATAAATAAAAATTCATTAAGATATGACCAACCGGTTTTCGAGCTTCCAGCCTCCCAGTTTTCAGCCCATCCACTAACTTCTTCAACACACTGACTGATACTTATTCATACTATCTATTACATTGTGTATGTTGTATTGTAGTGTCTCATATAAAAGCGTATTCTGTCATATCGCATCAAATGACGGTTTTTTTTTGGTAGTATATCTTTATGCCGCTCTGTACTGCATGACAATAATTGCAAGCATTTCATCATATGATATGCTTATGTTGATTTGTTTTGTTCTGTATTGCATCAGATTGTATATGGTGTATGACATTCTATTGTATGCTGTTGCGTTGAATTCTCCTGTTTTGTGTTGTAATATTTTTATCATAGTTATTTTCTGCAGGGAATAGCCACAAAATAGATTACTTGTACTGGCAGAGAAACCTGTCCACCCGCCCACATAACCCCACACACCTCACAGCACACATACACACACACACACACAACATCACACACACACACACACATACACACCCCACACACACATACAACCCACACACACACACATCACACACACACACATCATCACACACACACACATACACACACACACCACACACACACACAACACACCTCACACACACACACTACACACCCTCACACACACACACATACACACACACACACACACACACACACACACACACACATACACACACACACACACACACACTCACACACATACATACACACACGTGCACACACACACATAATAATAATAATTACAATATTTATATAGCGCAAAATCTTGATAGAAATCAAATCTAAGCGCTGAACATACACATACGCATGCGCGCACACACACACACACTACATGGCTATAAATGGGGAAAAAGAATAAAAGCAGTGGAAAATTATAGAGAGCATATTATATACAAATATATATTATATGTGATTCCACTCCAAGCGGAGACAGGCTACAGAGGGGGATGAGTGAGGTCAGGATTTCATGCAGAGGAGAAAAGGTGAGTTTTGAGAGCGGACTTGGAGACAAAAGTAGGTTGCTGACAGACTGAGAGAGGAAGTTTGTTCCAGGAGAGTGGACCAGAAACAGAGAAGGCTCGTGGACCGTAGGTATTGAGCTTAGTGCGTGGAAAGCGAAAAGTCAGAGGATCGGAGGCAGAGCGGAGGGTACGTGAGGGAACATAGATTTCAAGTAGGCTTGACAGGTAATCGGGGGCTGCGTTATTGAGGCTTTTGTAGCACATGGTGTCTAGTTTGTACTGTATGCGCTTTGATACAGGGAGCCAGTGAAGTTGTGCCAGGAGAGGAGAAATGTGGTGAGCTTTTTTCTTTTTGAGTACAAGACGTGCAGCTTTGTTTTGAATGCGCTGTAGGATGTGGATGGTGGAGGCAGGAAGACCAGACAGGAGTGAATTGCAATAGTCAATGCGAGACATTATGAAGGAGAGAACGAGTTTTGCAGTTGTTTCAACAGAGAGATACTTCCTGATCAGGCTTATACGACACACCCCGCACGCACGCACGCACGCACGCACACACACACATATTCACACACACACACACACACTCTCTGTCTCTGTCTCTGTCTGTCTGTCTGTCTGTCTGTCTGTCTATCACACACACACACACAAACACACACATACACACACACACACACACACACACACACACACACACACACACACACACACACACACACACACACACACACACACACACACACAAAAGGAACACTCATATACAAACGAATTATGAATTTCCCAGCTGTTTGATATGAATAGATTTTAATCAGCTAATTTTTTTCCAGACCAGCCTCGCTACTACTAACTAAACTGCTTGCTGCCGCATCCTTATTACAGAGATAGGAATGATCCTATCTGATCTACGTTTCATCAATTCCTCCGACAATCACGCTTTTGAAAGGGTTACAAGAAGAATAGGTGAAGAATGTAATCAAATGTGCACCACCCGATCAATTTACTATGATCTGTATGATTGTAGCTAGGCTTGGGAATAGCCCAGTTTTTGGTACTCCGGCTTCCTCTAAAAGGGAAAAATTCTAAACGGGGTTTGTGTTGACTCATTTCTTGATAAATATGATAAGAACAGTGGAATTGATCATCCAAAGCCAGCAGAAATGTTTGAACCTGCATCATTCCATTTCAGATCACATTGTAAAGAAAAGGGCCCATCAAATATTCCGGTACTGTTGACCAACGAATCTTTATCAGACTTTTTTTGTGTTCCAACTCTTGTGTCGTCTCATTTGCGTTGATCCCACGCCGCTCATTCCGGCGCCACAGCACACCACTAACCCCAAGTTTATTCAGTTGACGTCCCATGCCAGGAACCCACGGGAGCCACAAATGTCAAGCTGCCACCCTCCAGAGGAGACCCCACACTTTGTAGAATTTACCAGTGCTCGTTCTGATCTAACACTGCCTACTAAGCCCCTTCATAACTGGCAATTGCCCTATGAACCACTGCCACCAAAGACCTCAACTTGAATTCATGTAAGCCTTGGAAATGGAAGATGAAACCCATACTGAAGTCACCACGGTGTCAGGGCATTAAGGGCTACAGAATTTGGGACAGTTTTCACAGTGTTATTATAATAAATGAAATTTCATAGTATGGCCCATGGGGATAATGATCATCATGATGCTATGGCGTTCCGTCTCGGATTCAGACCGATGTGTCAGGGCTTTACTTAACACTTACTATCAGATAATTTGACCAACACTCTCAGTAACACATCCATAAAGTGGATGGGGTGCAACTCTGTGATTCCAGTTTTCCCAGTGAGTCCTTGCACACTCAGATTCCAGTTTTTCCATTGAGTCTGTATGACGCTCTTATTCCAGTTTCTCAATGTGTCCATAGCACACTCAGATTCCATTTTCCGATTGAATCCATAGCACGCTCAAATTCCAGTTTTCCCCCATGAGACCAAAGCACGCTCAACTTCGGATAGAAGGTGGCAGGGCCGAAAAATCCCGCATCAGTTTTTGATGACTGATGAGGATTTGAACCCACAACCTTTCTTTCAGTAATGCGTTGTGTAACGACTCTTGCCACGATAAAAAAAAAGAAAAAAAAGAAAAAGCATATCAAAGGAACGTTTTCGTTATATCTGAACGGGCGCTCTATATCTGACTGAGCACAATCGCCCACGAAGTAATTACATGGAAGTTATTCGATAAGGCTCGACCATTCAAAGCCAACTGTCTGTCACAGCATGATTAAAGAGACTTCACACATTCCAGTGCTTCGCTATTTACTGAATTTTTTTAAGTGGCAAGCGGGAGAGCGTTGTCAGGAGAAAGAGGAAGGAGAGCAGATGGCGTGTGTTTGGACCATGTGCGGAATGTCAATAATGATGAACGAAAACGTATCAGTGCTTTTTGTCTGGCTGTCCTGCACACTTCCTGATGACTGTCCACTGACCCAGTTTTGAAACTCTCTGTACCACCTCACTCATTACTTTTCAAACACACCTTAGTTTTTCGTGAAAGGAGATTGAGTCATAGTCATCGGAGGTGTGGATGTATGCATGTGTGTTAATGAAATACAGACGGGCGCGCGCGCGCGAGCATACGTCCCCCACCCACCCACCCACTCACTCACGCACGCACACATATTAAAACGCCAAGACTGACCTACACCTACACATCCACACTCACACACCCACACATGCAACCGCTCATACACATACACACACACACACACACACACACACACACACACACACACACACACACACACACACACACACACACACACACACACACACACTCACATACACACAGACTCTCTCAACTCCCCTCCCCATCCCCACAATAACGAATTTTTGATGCATTTTGACAATAAATAAAAGATCATCAGCTGTGGCTTCTTCTCTAGTTCAGTTGTCAGAGCACCAGTCTCTCAATACAAGGGTTGTGGGTTCAACTCTCAGGCGGACCCTGTTTTCCCCTTTAAGCGGTCTGTTTGATACTTTTAGTAGAACAGTGGATTCGAGATGCCATATCTCGAGTTCAGTCCTAGCCAGTAACAATAAAGTGGCCTTCTCACCACCCATCTTTAATCTTTCATGCAATTTGGTCTTAGCTTCGTGTTGCTTAGGTCTTTTCCCCATTTTAAGACCTCGCCAGCGCACAGGGTTTTGCGCAGGTTTAGGGACCTGCCAGATAACTGTTGCAGATTTGGGTGGAGCGCATATAGAACTGTCCAAGTGCGATGAGTCCCCCTAGAACAAATTCCAAACTCCAAACCCTGACTTCAACCCGTGACCCTTTTGGGCTTTGTCTAATAAAGACACACTTTCTTGATTCTTTGTTTTATACCTAAAAAACAAAACAAAAAACAACAACAACAACAACAACAAAAAACAAAAAACAAACAAACAATCTTCCATCCAGTTGTTGTTTCTGTTTCTCTTTGTTGTAACGGTTCAGATTCAAGTACAGAAGATCAGTAAATGGGCAAATGATGAAACAGTCACTGACCTGGACGTCCGTCTTTTCTCTCAGACAAATGTGACCTCCTCCCACGAATCGAGTCGCTTGTGACCTCACAGCGTTTGGCGCTAGTAGTCGAAATAGAAGGTATTGGTGGGGTGGGGGGTGGGCTTCGCTTTGTTTTGTTTGTTTGATTGTTTTCCTTTTTTTTTTTTTTTTTTTTTTTTTAACCGTTTCGGTTTTCTCGGATGTGTCTCCGCTCTTTGTTGTGCCCACACTGTGCAGAAGTTTGGGTATTCTTTGCTTGTCCATTTCGTCTCTCTCTCTCTCTCTCTCTTTCTCTCTCTCTCTCTCTCTCCTCTCTCTCTCTCTCTCTCTCTCTCTCTCTCTCTCTCGTCATATTGTTTTTATGTTTGTGTGCCGGATTTGGGTTTTCCTCTTACTTATATGACTAATTATGTCGGGTGGTTAACTGTTTTTTCAACTTTTTGTTCAACTTTTTAAATTAATGTAAGTTTATCTCCAGTGAAGATATCACTTTATACTGTTCTTATGTTTATTTGCCGGATTTGGGTCTTCCTCTTACTTATTTGACTAATTATGTCGGGTGGTCAACTGTTTCTTCAACTTTTTGTTCAACATTGTGTTCAACTTTTTCCGTTCAATTTTTTCTTTATCTTTAGGAAAATATTCAAATGGATGTAATGTCAGCCATGACTATATTTATAAATCTGTTCCGAGAAAACGTCGCCGAAAAATTATAATGACTTTGTTTTATGCTCCTTGCCACAAGGACAAAAATGTCAATGGCAATAAACCATTTTCAGTTTCAGTTTCAGTTTCTCTCTCTCTCTCTCCCTTCAAATGTATTCCTTTGACTGATAATGTAATGATAATATCTATCTCATGTAAGGTATACGTTATGTGTAGTGTGATGTAGACCCTCTTGAGGGCTGGATGCAAAGAGGCATATACTTTGCTTTTTACGTTTCACACTATGTTCTTGTTCTTGTTCTCGTTCTTGTTGTTCTCTGTCTCTGTCTCTCCCTCCCTCTCTCTCTCTTCTCAAATATATTCCTTTGACTGAAAGTGTATTGGTTCCGTTGTTGGAGAATCTATGTTATCTAAAGTATACTTTATGTTATCTAAGGTATACTTTGTGTTATCTAAGATATACTTTGTGTTATCTAAGGTATACTTTATGTTATCTAAGGTACACTTTGTGTTATCTAAGGTATACTTTGTGTTATCTAAGGTATACTTTGTGTTATCTAAGGTATACTTTGTGTTATCTAAGGTACACTTTATGTTATCTAAGGTACACTTTGTGTTATCTAAGGTATACTTTATGTTATCTAAGGTATACTTTGAGTTATCTAAAGTATACATGTACTTTGTGTTATCTAAGGTATACATGTACTTTGTGTTATCTAAGGTATACTTTATGTTATCTAAGGTACACTTTATGTTATCTAAGGTACACTTTGTGTTATCTAAGGTATACTTTATGTTATCTAAGGTATACTTTATGTTATCTAAGATATACTTTATGTTATCTAAGATATACTTTGTGTTATCTAAGGTATACTTTGTTTTATCTAAGGTATACTTTGTTTTATCTAAGGTATACTTTGTTTTATCTAAGGTATACTTTATGTTATCTAAGGTATACTTTGTGTTATCTAAGGTATACTTTATGTTATCTAAGGTATACTTTATGTTATCTAAGATATACTTTATGTTATCTAAGATATACTTTATGATATCTAAGGTACACTTTGTGTTATCTAAGGTATACTTTATGTTATCTAAGGTATACTTTGTGTTATCTAAGGTACACTTTATGTTATCTAAGGTACACTTTGTGTTATCTAAGGTATACTTTATGTTATCTAAGGTATACTTTATGTTATCTAAGGTATACTTTATGCTATCTAAGATATACTTTATGTTATCTAAGGTATACTTTATGTTATCTAAGGTATACTTTATGTTATCTAAGGTATACTTTGTGTTATCTAAGGTATACTTTATGTTATCTAAGGTATACTTTGTGTTATCTAAGGTACACTTTATGTTATCTAAGGTACACTTTGTGTTATCTAAGGTATACTTTATGT
>CM060313.1:86281599-86291599 GCA_030674185.1 Monoplex corrugatus | reverse complement strand
GAAATATATCAAAAAGAATGAAAATCATCAACTGTCTGCTTCACTGATCCATAGAGACTAAGGTCTCTAGTGACTTAATGTTTGCTTTGTGCGAATAATGTCACAATGAAATATCGTGCGAATATGTAACAATGAAATATCGTGCGAATGTGTCATAATGAAATATTACATCAGCAGCGATGGGATATTACATCAGCTGCCATAAAATATCATATTGGACACAATAAAACATTGCGTCAGTAAGCATAGAATGATCCACAAATAAAAAGGGAACACCATATCAACGTAAAACGAAAATCACACCAAGAACAGTGCAATATGACATTATTCCAATAACAGTGCAATACAGTATCGATCATAATGTAAGCTTATGTCAACTGTAATGGAATATCATAGTAACAGATTGGAATATTATACGAGCCAGACAGAATATATGTAGAATATCACTCCATGAACCGAAACAGGATATTAAATCAGCCAACTATGCTTATGATATCCAGCCAGTGGAATAATGTTAATAATAACAACCGCATTTATAAGACGCCAGATCTTGATATACAAATCAAATCAAAGCATTATTCAAGGACACAAAGCACGCGCACACCGGGAGAGGGGAAGATATGAGCGGAGTGGTAATATTACGTGACCAACAACGAAATGTTGCAAGAGCCACGAAGGACTCTGTTTCAGCAACAACGGAATTAAAAAAAAAATCAGCCATAACAGTATTACGTCAGCCACAATAGAATTATCAGGACACTGTTTGTGTAAGAGGTCTTCCTAAGAGACACGTGTTTTTAGCATTGAAGAATGATGATTTGTATCAGAAGCAGACGTCATTCGGGGATGGGAATGGGGGGGGGGGGGGGGGGGGGGGGGGGGGATTGAAATAAGGACAGTAGGAGTTTGGAATTCAAGAGGCCTAAAAACTTGTTATTTTTAAAGAGATCACAATGACGTTACATGCAATATGATTGCACTATGATTGATGTGAATGGTGTTGTATATTGTGATGAAAGTAATAATATTACAAAACAAACAAACAAACAAACAAACAAACAAACAAACAAACAAACAGTAACGGCAGTAACAACACTTACAATCAAACATCATTTCAGCAAGTCTGCGACAATGGTCATATCGACCACAGTAGATCACACAAAGAGGTTATTGATGCCATACATGTGTACAGGAGTCCCTTTTATCAAATAAATTTTAAAAAAAACTAGTCGTAGCACACACATAACCCCCCCCCCCACACACACACACACACACGCACACACACACTTGCACACATACACGCGTGCGCGCGCACACACACACACACATACACACACGCGCAAAAATGACGTTATCACAGTTAACGTTAATCTGAGACGGTAAAATTGGCAAACCATAACACTGAACATGTGAAATAACGACGTGTTACAAATATTTCGCTATAGGACTTTTCGACAGGCTAACAAAAGAATCATACGTTATTAAGGATGGTGCGACAAACGTGTCAAAAACTGTCTTCGTAGATAGTGTAGGAATATGTCGTTTTACCCGAACGCATGAAAGAATATGACTATGTGTTATCTTCTTTCCACACAGACACATTATATTCCTATGTATTTTGTTTTGAATGCAAGTTTCCACCTGCACATAAGGGATTGTATGCTTCTGCTGGCAGGAAACTGCTTAGGTGTTTTGCTAATTTCAAAGTTCATGTAACATTTTTCATACTTTTTCTGTTTATCTTGAAATTGCTTTCATACGTAGGTGTCCTCTAAGGTATAACACTCATGCAATGACAGAGAAAGCTGTATATTATTTGAATCTGGTAAGCTCTTTGCCCCCCGTTTTGGCAGCCCTATCAACCATATCATATAATGAAAAGAACTATGAGAAGGTATCCAGCAGAAAGTAATATCAATGCCTCTTTAGGATAAACTATGAATCAAGTGAGTAATTTCCAGTATCATTTGAGATCTTGTTTGTGATTTTGATAATTGTGTGTGTGTGTGTGTGTGTGTGTGTGTGTGTGTGTGTGTGTGTGTGTGTGTGTGTGTGTGTGTGTGTATGTGTGTGTGTGTGTGTTTGAATGAGTGAGTGCTTGTGTGTGTGTGTGTGTGTGTGTGTGTGTTTGAATGAGTAAGTGCTTGTGTGTGTGTGTGTGTGTGTGTGTGTGTGTGTGTGTGTGTGTGTGTGTGTGTGTGTGTTTTATACATATGTTCATGCGTATAGGTATTCGTTTCTGGAGCGTGGGTGAGTGTGAACGTGTGGTTTGTCTATCTGTCTATCTATCTGTCTATCTATCTGTCTGTCTATCTATCTATCTCAATCTCTGTCTCTCTATCTCTCTTTCTGTCTCTCTGTCTGTCCATCTGTCTGTCTGTCTTTCTGCCTAACTGTCTGCCTATCTGTCTGTCTGCCTGTCTATCTGTCTGCCTGCCTCTGTCTGACTGTTTGCCCAGTTATCTGACTATCCACCCATCTGTCTATATCTATCGGTCTGTCTATCTATCTGTCTGTCCAGCTTTCTGTCCCTCTATCTATCCATCTATCTGCTTGCTTGTCTATCTATCTATCTATCTATCTATCTGTCTATCTATCTATCTTTCTATCTATCTGTCTGTCTGTCTATCTATCTATCTATCTATCTATCTATATCTATCTATCTATCTATCTGTCTGTCTGTTTATCTATCTGTCTGTATTTCTATCTGTCTGCCGATATGTCTGTCAGTCTACCTTTCTATCTATTTGTCTTCTGCTTATCTATCTGTCTAACAATCTGTTGATCTATTTCAACTTTAAAATAGGCCTTTTTTTAACAATTTCAAATTTACTACATTTTTGATTTTTTGTTTAAGCTTGTGACAGATTGAAGGCCCACGAGCAGGAAGTCGCCTGGGATCATTACATTATACGCCAACGAACGTGAAGTCCACTAACATCATTAGAATTATAATGAGACACAAAATGGTTTAGAACGCGTGTGTGTGGGGGGGGGGGGGGGGGGAGGGGGCTCAGAAAAAAAAGATAAAAAAGTATATTGTATAAGGTAAAATAACAAAATGGTAGTGGATGAGAATACAACAACAACAACAAAAAAAAAACAACAACCAAAAAACAACAACAACAACAAAAGAGATAACTCCAGCATGTTTTCTGGTATTCGCTGGATTTTAGAACATCAATATCGGCGTTTTTAGATCTTTAAAATTTAAATCGATTGATCTTTTTATATCTGGTCATAAACATACAGATCAACACACGTCTGCTCACATTTGTACGTGCTGTCACCACTGACCGATCTCGGCTTCTTTGTTCAAAGGTCACACGCAAACTCGCCTTTGCAAAAGGTGGGGTGAAAGAGAGAAAGAGAAGAGAGAGAGAGAGAGAGAGAGAGAGAGAGAGAGAGAGAGAGAGGTGTAGTCGTTGAGGAGAGAGAGGAGAGAGAGGAGAGAGAGAGGAGAGAGAGGAGAGAGAGAGAGAGAGAGAGAAGTGTAGTTCGTTGGAGGGAGAGAGAGAGAGAGAGAGAGAGAGAGGAGAGAGAGGAGAGAGAGAGAGAGAGAGAGAGAGAGAGAGAGAGAGAGAGAGAGGGGGTGGCAGTTCGTTGCAGGTAAAGAAGCAGAACGGAGGCAGAGAAAAATTGTATATACGACAATCATTCCGTTACTGGGTGCAAACAACTCGGTATTAATGTTTGCACTATGCTTACACGAACTGACCCTGGCAGTAAGTGGCCGTATTCCCCGGTCACCAAGATCGTAGACCCGAAGCAGTGGCACGCTCATAAGTAAGCTCCGGGCTGCAATGGACAACAATCAATAACTTCAAACACTAGTGATGTTTGTACACAATGCAAGAAGTTCCAGCAATCTGATGAGGTCGAATCATGTTTGTTGTTGACCTTGAGGAAATATATAGGGATGTAAATATGTGTACAAGGTGTAGATTTCATATACGGGGGTAATCCGTGCACAGCCTTCCGTGGAGAAGCCGGGGGCTCTTTCAGTATAAATAGTATCCCCAACTTCTGGGAATTCTGTGCAAGAAAATGTTCTCTTTTCTGTCATTCTCTTTGTTTCTGCCTTGTTCCTTTGCTTTCTGTCTTTTTTCCCCTATCATTTTCTGCCTTGCTGGTCCATTCAATTGTATGTGTTCGATAAAGTCTTGCATACTTTCTCTTATGATTGATAATTGGGTACATATATTCAGCGCAATTTTGGCTCTAGGTAAATGAAACATCATCATCAACATTATCATGTGCTCTGCCGCATGGCGTTGGCGATCATGGCCCTCCATATGCATCTGTCCCTTGTCGCTGCAAGCACATCTTCCACCCTCTCTGTCCTCAGCCACCCTGCTCGTCCGTCCAATATTTTCTCCCTGGATCTACCTGTTGTTCTCTTTCCTTCCAGCTTTCCTGTTTTGACCAGGTGTTCTAATCCCCCTTTCCTCATAAAATGGCCTATAAATGTCGCTTGCTTTTTTCTTAATCTTCTTTGTCAGTGCTCTTCTTGTGTCTGCCTCTATCAAGACTGTCTCGTTTGTTTTCTTCTCATTTTTCTTGCTTTGGCTGGCCATGATTTATTTTTGGAAAATACGATGGTGGTTTCCCGTTGCCTTCCACCATTTTGTGCACGGACTTTCCGATAGCCTTTGTCGTTCCCACGACAATTGTTTGGGCAGTAGGGGAAATGAGACATGCTGAAGCAATTCTAGATAATTTAGGCCGGTTTTTGTATATGATCAAAACCCGTTTTTATATATATTTCAGTGTCATTAATAATGTTTAAATTTGTATTCAGGTATTTTTTTAATCCCCTTGTGTGATAAATTGAACAGAGTGGTCAGCGCCAGGGGCATCTCCTTAGATTTTGTGCACGAATGCATTGATATGTGTACATAATTTTCTGTTCCGTTTTTTCCCCTATTGAAGTGTGTGTGTATTGAAACGGTTATAACCTTGATATGGCTGTTGGAAGTCGGCTGGGCGTTAAGCAACAAAGAGAATGAGAATGAGTCAGTGCACAGACAATACAACTTCTCTGGCTTTGAAGCTCCATGGCGGTCAGCAGGAATTGGTAAAAAAAAGTCACATTCATTGCTAGGCGTGACGAACGAAAGAAGAAGCAAAATCACTGCACATACTTTTAAAAGACGCGGTAAAGAGGCATCAGAATGTTGATTGCATAAACGCGTTACTGAAAATGAAACGCACTTTATGCTATGTTGTCCAGCTCCTGAAGATTTGAGACGTTAGTTAATTCAGAAGATGACAAGCATTCTTATCAACAAATATCTAACAATCAACATCAGGAAGAGAGTTCTTGAATGTTCTATAGAACCAATACTGTTGTACGGTTGTGAGGCGTGGACAGTCAACAAGCAAAACCAGAACAAGATTGAGGCAGCCGAGATGCGGTTTCTAAGAAGAATGTTGAGAGTTCCATGGACAGCAAAGAAAACAAACGAGACAGTCTTGATGGAGGCAGACACAAGTAGGTCATTCATATGGAAGATTAGGAAAAGACAGGCAACATTTATAGGCCATTTTATGAGGAAAGGGGATTTGGAACACCTGGTCACAACGGGAAAGCTGGAGGGAAAGAGAGCATCAGGTAGACCCAGGAAGAAGATACTAGACAGACTTGCAGAGTGGCTGAAGACAAGGAGGGTGGAAGAGATGCTTTAGGCAACAAGAGATAGAGACAGATGGAAGTCCATGATCGCCAACACCATGCAGCAGGGCACTTGATGATGATGATGATGATGATGATGATGAGTTAATTCAGCGTAACTACTAGTACGACCATAGTCCAAAACCAGAAACTTACCCCTTTGATTCCCTCACCCTATCCACCACATTCCCACAGGAAGCCGTTGGGTAGGGTGAGGGAATCAAAGGGGTAAGTTTTTGCAGTTGTGGATAGGGTGCGAGAGTCAAAAGGTTAATCATGGCCTCAAAACATCAACTTGAGTTAAAAATCAGTAAAACGTAATTTACAAATTGCTTAACAGAAGAGAGAGTGCCTTGGCTTAAAGTTGGTGTGTGCTTTGTGACTATTGCAACCATTTTGTTTGCTTTCATTACATCATTGAAGAATGACTATGTGACACATATTGTGTATCCGTTATGTTTAAAACATGTTTACGAAAAATTTGTTATATTTTGTATTGTGTTTTCGTACTGTTATGATGTGTCCACGCCCATTTAAACAGAGCCTGTGCCATTTTGAATACATTTATGAAAACAAACAAAAAACAAACAAACAAACAAACAATCAAGCAAACAAGCAAACAAACAAACCAAGCAAACAAGCAAACAAACAAACCAACAAGCAAACAAAGAAAAAGTAGAAATCAAACGACAACATAATCAAACCAAATCAGACAATAAATATAGTATCGATAAATATAGTAGTAGATGTGTCTATTCTTGCTAGATCCATAAATAGATAAATAGATGTGTCTGTTCTTGCTAGATCCATAAATAGATAAATAGATGTGTCTGTTCTTGCTAGATCCATAAATAGATAAGGAGATTTGTCTATTCTTGCTGTTCGGTTTCTTTTTCAGTGCAGGCTCAAGCTAGGTAGATGAACTCTTTGTTCAGACGTGTCCGTCATTCTTATTTATCTCTTTTCCCTCCGAGCAATGCCACACTGTGAAAACAATAATTTTTTTTAGTGGAGTAAAAATTGAATAATCTTTACTCAGAATTGAACCGAAACATACACATGTACGAATGTAAATATAAAGTACTGCTGGCTGTAAGTTTGTTTTTTGATAATTATTTTGTCATTAGAATGCATTTTTTGTGTGTTGCCAGTGCGTTTTTGTATGTGTATTGCCAGTGTACAAAATTTTTTTAATGAATTGAAAGCAAAGCAAGGAAACAACAGACAGAAATAACAAAGAAAGAATGAACAAGAAAATGGTGGAGACATGCTAATGGGTTCAAAATGTGATATGGAACATTTCTGCACAAGATGACTTGAAAATATTAACAACAACAACGACGAACACAAACAGACAAACACACAAACAAACCAACCTCCGCATGATTTCTAGCAGCTGTGGTGTAAATGAAGTGTCGCATTCCTCTAACCTTAGGCAATCGAGACCCACCGACCCGGTAGCTAGGCTTGCCAGTTTACACAGTAATCATTTTACTTAAAACACATTTCATGTTCTTTCAGCGGTAGTCAATTTTAGGACAATCCCATTTTTTTTGTTTCTTGTTTTGTGTTAGTTTGTTTTCAGGTGATAACAAGTGTTGACAAGGATCGTTAGCACAATTTGGTAGCTTTATTAAGTGAGTTCGCCAACATAATTATAAGATTTCTTATGCGAACTGTAAGAGGCCCACATAACAGTCTGTTGTGTTCAAGGTACTTCTTGCCGGTTCTTCTGGTTTTGTTCCGTTTCATACACACATTAATCAGTAACTTCTAAGATGATCTCAAGTGTGGTCCGTACTATTTACAGAACTTCTAGCTTCAACGTGGGTGGGTTTTCACTTTGATAAGAATGATGGATGGGGGGAGATGAACAGAGGTATGTGTGGGCGCATGGATCGTTCTACTGACAGGTCGGGAAATACTTAGCAAATGTTTTTTATTCAGTTATATAAGCGCATTTGATACACAGGTAATGTTTTGTTAAGTTAAACAAGTACGTTTTGATAGAATCAACAGTACATGTAGGGCACAATCACATTTGAAAAGCGCAGCACAGCTGAGAGGCCGGCAGAAGCAGAGCCCAGAGCCGAGGGATTCCTTCCTGTGCAGTGCCTGCAGAAGAATCTAATCTCCAGGATCAGTCTTGTATCTCACACGAAGACCATACCAGGCGTTGAAGAGTATTAAGCTTTCTCATCCGTTAGATCGACGGGAGAACCCATCATCATCATCATCATCATCATCATCATCATCATCATCATCACCATCATCATCATCACCATCATCATCATCATCATCATCATCATCATCATCATCATCACCATCATCATCAGATAGAATCAAAAGAGCACGCCAGCACAAGTTTATAGGCATATGGCATCCGCCACAGTTATTGTAGTCTTTATCATTCTGTTTGTGGTGTAGCACATAAAGGATGTTTGTATGGCTCTGTTGGCTTAGTTGTTTAGATTATCAAGCTGATAAGGCAGAGTCGTGAGTTCAACCCTCAAGGGGGCACAAATTTATGCTTTTCGTCGGTATGTTTGTTTCCTGATCACGACAGGAAAACTCGAGGGAAAGAGAGCACCAGGCAGACCCAGGGAGAAAATATTGGATGGACTTGCAGGGTGGCTGAGGACAGAGAGGGTGGAAGATGTGCTTGCACCGACGGGGGATAGATTCGTGTGGAGGGCCATGATCGCCAACGCCATGCGGCAGGGCACATGATGATGATGTTTGTTTGCTTGTGTCTGTTGTTGTGTTGTTGTGTTGTTGTTGCTTTGGATATGCCAGCTTCTGCTGATAGAAGTCAGTCCCAGCCTGCAATATAAAACCTGATCAGTTCATTGTCCACATGTGTGCCCCAACCATTCTGATGGTGTCAGCGTAATGTTTCACAGGTCCGGTTCGGCCCTTCCCCAATCCTCTGTATTGCAAGACCTCGCCGCGTATAGGCTTTTGCGCAGGCTGAAGAAGTTTGCAAGATAAATAGTGGCGGATTTGGCTGGTGCAGCGCATATGGAATTTCTTAATGCAGTGACTGTCTCATGGACAAACTGCTGACGGACTGGGAATGATCAACATACTGCGCCCTGTTTCAAAGCACAGGAGAAATGATGAAATCTTAACTAGTGACTCCATTTATTCAGATATAACTAGTGACTCCATTTATTCAGATATAACCAATTTACAAGCGATGGAACCAAAGAAGAACTACGCAAGGACTTTTCATATTTCTAGTTTGATTTCATTAGCCGAATTTAGATAACAGTTCTGGCCAGGAAGAATGCGCTGATTAATGCATTAAAAAGGTAAAGCTTGACTGTTTTTTTCTGGCTAGAGTTGATGGCGAGGAAATGTGTCTTTGGAAGGGGGGGAGGGGGGGTGAGACAGTGTGAATTGGTGAGGTAAGAATGTGTGCTGCGTTACACAATCTGTTTATTTGTGTGTCTATTTTCAATTTACTGATGACATCGCACATGCTGTTTTGTTAGAGAATATCAGTTCCTATCACATGTTCAGCTATCGACACAATTAAATGCGTTTGGACAACATTCTTGCTGAATAATTTGTTCTATGGGAAAACGTGTATTAGTATTGCAAGAAAAACAAAAATAATATCATCAGTAAATTTAATCTTTGATCAATATTTACAGATTAGAGGAGAATATAATAATATATCATTGCTGCGTGAACTATGACGACCATAGTAAGTTATATTATACTGTCGTATCCGTCTATCTGTACCTGAGGCAATGATGGGATTGTACCATGCAAAGACAGTGACTGAAGAGTGGTGGAAGAAAATGAGAAAAGAATATCTTTTACCTGTACTGTTAAAGAACGCTCACTTACACACACACACACACACACACACACACACACACACACACACACACACACACACACACACACACACCCCACACACATACACACACACACACACACACACACACACACACACACACACACACACACACACACACACACACACACATTTATGCATATACTTATGTCAAAAAAGAAACCCAGGCATGATACCACACTGTAAAATATTAATGAATATATTAAACTGTGTGTGTGTAAGTCTGTATGTGTGTGTGAGCGCGCGCGTACGTGCGTGCGTGTGTGTGTGTGTGTATGTATGTGTGTGTGCGTGCGTGCATGTGTGCGTGCGTGCATGTGTGCGTGCGTGCATGTGTGCGTGCGTGCGTGTGTGCGTATGTGTGTGTGTGTGTGTGTGTGTGTGTGTGTGTGTGTGCGTGCGTGCGCTTGTTTTTTCGTCGTCTTTGCATGACTGATTGACATATCGTTTTACCTTCC
>CM060313.1:86269099-86276599 GCA_030674185.1 Monoplex corrugatus | reverse complement strand
CTACGTACGTTACACACAGGTCACATGTCTTACACGCTCATATATCTTTTCAAAAATGAAGTAGCACCTTGGTGTATACCATGTGACGAGCCACTCAACATCAAATTCTTTCTTATTGAATGCTTGAACTTGGACGATGTGAGACGTAAGCTCAATACAGCGGACTACTTAATAAAGAACATCTTCAAAGATGTTCCTTTGAATGCAATTTCCAAGATTTTATAAGAAATCAATAGATTTTATCTGATATGTATATACGTATGGGAAAGATGTTTACTTGCATTTTAGACTTGAAAGGATAATAGTGAGTTGGTTTTTGACTGTTGTCGTTTTGATTACGCTTGGGAGTTGTTTTTAACGTGGTGTTAACCCCCTGAGATGGCTCTAGTAGTCGGCTGTGCTATAAGCAATATGAACTTGTATGATATGGCGTTACTGATAAGCATACTGTAGTGTGGTATAGTATAGTATTGTGTTGTGTAGTGTACTGTAGTGTAGTGTACTGTAGTGTAGTGTAGTGTGGTGTAGTGTAGTGTAGTGTAGTGTAGTGTAGTGTACTGTAGTGTAGTGTAGTGTGGTGTAGTGTGGTGTAGTGTAGTGTAGTGTAGTGTTGTGCACTGGAATGTAGTGTCATATCTTCTCTTCTCTTCTCTTCTCTTCTCTTCTCTTTTCTTCTCTCATCTGCTTTTCTAAGCCTCTTCTCATCTCTTGGCTGCTAGTCCCTTTCGTTAAAAGCCTACTTCTATGTCATGCTCGCTTCAGAGTTTGTGGTTCTATGATGATGACCAATCTTCACCGCAAGTCATTAAGAGGCTTACCTTATGCACTCTCTGCAACTTTCCCTTGATCATCTTAGCGTGGATTTTCCCCTCCACCGCTTCTTTATAATTCATGAAGTGTTTTTGGTTTCTGCTACTGTTGGAGCAGTTTTGCTCGCTTCTTAGAAAGTGAAAATGATTCAGTTTCCTCAGTAGGCCCTACTGTGTTTGTCTGTAAGTCGGTTTTTATCTCTCTCTCTTCTCAGGAGTTCTCTTCTTAGACTTTAAGAAAGCGTTTGACGTCATTGACCATAACACCAGATCTAAAAGTCAACAGCTACCCACAAAACCTGCAGACTTACAGTAAATCTTTGGGGGAAAGAAAAGGCTCAAGGAATAAACGTGACAGCAGTAAGAAGTCCCTAAGACGATTTGCTCCTATTCACAGACTCATTCGAGCAACTCCTGCGACATCATTGTTGCTAAGCTGTATTGGATCCCTCATGAGGATGCCGGGGGCTCTTTCAGTATATAAAATAGTAGCCCCATCTTCTGGAAATTCTGTGCTCGAAATTTCCTCTTTTCTGTCATTCTCTTTGTTTCTGCCCTGCTCCTTTGCTTTCTGTCATATCTTCCTATTATTTTCTACCTTGCTGGTCCATTAACCTGTATGTATTCTGTAAGGTCTTCAATACTTTCTGTGAGGATTGATAATTGGGTACATGTGTTAACTGCATTTTTGGCTCTAAGGAAATGTGATAAGCAGAAGCAGTTTTAGACAGTTTAGGCCAGTATTTAAATATTCTTTAGTGTCCTTATTTACGTTTACATTCGTATTCTGTTTGTTTTTTTAACACCATGGTGGTAAATTGGACAGAACGGTCAACGCCAGGGACAGCCTAGATTATGTACGCGGATGCGTTGTTACGTGTGCTGAGTTTTCTTTTTTTAGTTCTTTTGTTTTGATTTTTTTCCTCGGGGTTATTGAGATGTTGTGTACATATTGCGATAGTTGTAGCCTTGATATGGCTCTGGCTGGTCGGGTAGGCTTCAAACAGTGATAAGAAAAAAATAATGATATGCTGTACTGTCTCTTGCCTTTTTCATAGACTTTATCAATAATAACAATAACAACAACAACAACAACAACAATGGTAAATAATAATATAATAATAATAATATAATAACATGATAACAACAACAGCAACAACAACAATCATCATCATCATCAGGTGCCCTGCCGCATGGCGTTGGCGACCATGGACTTCCAACCATCTCTATCTCTCGTTGCCCCCAGCATCTCCCCCACCCTCCTCATCCCCAGCCACTCTGCAAGTCCGTCCAGCATTCTCTCCCTGGGTCTACCTGGTGCTCTCTTTCCCTCCAGCTTCCCCGTTGTGACCAGGTGCTCCAAATCCCCCTTCCTCATAAAATGGCCTATAAACGTTGCTTGTCTTTTCCTAATCTTCCTAATACTACAACTAATAATTATAATAATAACAGTACTACTACTACTACTACTGATGATGATGATAATGATAATAATCACAGTATATATGCGGTGCCAAATCTTGACAATTCAAATCAAAGCGCACTGACGCACCAGGCATACGCATACAATCGACGAAGACTATCTTACAGCATTTGATATTAAAAAAAAAAGAAAAGTACACATACTGAGGGAAAGAAGTAGTTGTAGAATTCATTGGCGTGAAAAGAAGAAAAATTTCCTGGGCAAGAGCTGGTCTTCCTTATTCTTTTCCCGGGCTTGTACTCTGGAATGCAAAATCACGAGTTGTACATGTATCTCAGACTCTAAGCAAAGCGCCCAATTCCATGAGCTCTCAGAGCTGATAATTTCTGTTTGACGACACATTAAGAACAGTATGCTTTTTGTCCTTGGCCTGATTTGGTCGTCTGATTTTGATATACGTTTGGTTTGACAGTCCTGAACTGGCCACTGTGGTGAGCTGAGCTGGAAATGCTAATTAACTGACATTTTAAACGGACGTGTCAGTTAGAATTTTATATTTTTCACTGGAAGGTGAAAGATTTACAGTGTTAACACAACGGTAAGCGTGCGTAAACCTGCGCTGTTCATATGGATGAGAAGCATATGCAATAAATAAAAGGGATACTTTACTGCGTAGCGCCTTATTTATTTATTTATGTATTTATTTATTTATTGATTTGTTAATTTATTTATATAGTATGTCTTTCTGTTGTTTTATGTGTAACAGTTCATTCATTTTTCTTTTAACCTATGAAGTATTCTCTGAATAAAAGACAGAAAGCTTTCTCTCATTAGACAAGAATTTTGCTAGAACTGGCTTTGATATGAATAATCTCCGTGCAACAACCATATGTCTTTCTGCTGTCTCCAGCAAGGCCTCGCGTAACCTCTGATAACGCACGCTCAATCTCAAATAAAATATCTCCTCCCCACCTCCCTGTTCCTTCCTTCTCCATCCTACTACTTCCCCCCACCCCACCAGCCCTCATTCCTTTCTTCTTCGACTTCCAAACCACTTCTGGCCCAGATTCCTGACAGTCATTGGCCCATTTATGAAATATTCAGGACCATTCAGGCACCAACTCTTCATCTTCTTCTTCATTTTCAATGTCTTCTTCATCTTCATCGAATTCTGATCAGAGCCGACCTGTCTTCTCTTGTCAAAGAACGAGCATCGCGGGAGAAAAATAGAAATAGATATATAATGCACATGTAACGAAAGAAAAGAAAGAAGATAGTCAAGCCATTCCAAGTATCTGCCTTTTACGCATAAATCCATTGAAGAAAAATCCTGACTTTGTACTTTTTAAGGTCACTGTAGCAAACGGCACAACCTTGAGACAGGTTGATAAGTTTTAAATCTTGGAACGATCATTTCATCAGACGGCAGATGTGCATCAGAAATAGCCAGCAGAATCGGCCAAGCCAAAACAGCATTCAAGAAGATGACAAGCATTCTTACCAACAAATGCCTATCAATTAACATCAGGAAGAGAGTTCTTAAATGTTATATAGAACCGATAATGTTATACGATTGTGAGGCGTAGACAGTCAACAAGCAAAGCCAGAACAAGATCGAGGCAGCCGAGATGCGGTCTCTAAGAAGAATGTTGAGAGTTCCATGGACAGCAAAGAAAACAAATGAGACAGTCTTGATGGAGGCAGGCACAAGAAGATCATTGATAAGGAAGATTAGGAAAAGACAGGCCATTTCATGAGGAAAGGGGAATTGGAGCACCTGGTCACAACGGGAAAGCTGGAGGGAAAGAGAGCACCAGGTAGACCCAGGGAGAAAATATTGGACGGACTTGCAGGGTAGCTGAAGACAGAGAGGGTGGAAGAGGTACTTGAGGCAACAAGGGATAGAAACAGATGGAAGGCCATGATCGCCAACGCCATGTGGCAAGGCACTTGATGTTGATGATGATGAAGGTCACTGTGACCTTGAAAAAGATTCGATTGAAATTAGACTTGACATGCATTGTTAAGGTTAATAGTATCCTGTCACAGCAGAGGAAAGAGTTTTTAAATGTTTCCAGAAAATTCCCAGGAAGTGCTGCTCACACACTTTCTTCTGAAACAGTGAAAGTACCGATTTTAGACACTTTTTTGGTCGCGCTCGCCTTGGCTTTAATTAGCTTTAAAATTTGAAGTATTCTTTCGCGACTCGTTATTAGCTCTAAGCAATTAATCAAAAGTTGGTAAAGATACACCTTTAAAGAACTGAGAAAATTTTGTTCACACATGTTGTTGCAGAAACACATACACTCACACACACACACACACACACACACACGCACACGCACACGCACACGCACACTCACTATCACATACCATACAAAGACAGACTCACACGCACACAAACACACTCACACACACACATATATAGACAGACTCACACACACACACACACACACACACACACACACACACACACACGCGCGCGCGCGCACACACACACATAGACTCACACACACACACACACACACACTCACGTGCACACACACACACACACACACACACACAGACTTACAGACACACACACAAACACACACACACAGACTTACAGACACACACACAAACACACACACACACACATATGTACGTCTGGTCAATGTTAAACGATTTCACCCCCTCTTTTTCAGGAGAAAAACAGAGAAAGTGATCAAACTGTTTGAAGTAGTCTCAGATAAATCATTATCAGTGTCGTTAACATCATCTTGCCCAGCACGTGCTGTGGGGGATGGGGGGGGGGGTGGTGGGGTGCCAGGGGGGGTGGTGGGGTGCCAGGTGGGGAGGGGAGGGGAGGGGAAGAGATGGGCAAAGGTGGTAAAATCGGGGAAGAGGTAGATGGGGGACCGGATTGGGATTTGTGATTAACGACTTGCTAGAGTGGTGGTCGTGTTTTCTTGCAGGTCCGCGTTATGGGGGTTAAGGAATCTGTCTGTCTGTCTGTCTGTCTGTCTAACTGTCTGGTGCTGTCGGTCTGTCTGTCTGGTGCTGTCTGTCTGTCTGTCTGTCTAACTGTCTGGTGCTGTCGGTCTGCATCATCTGGTGCTGTCTGTCTGTCTGGTGCTGTCGGTCTGCATCATCTGGTGCTGTCTGTCTGTCTGTCTGTCTGTCTGGTGCTGTCGGTCTGTCTGTCTGTCGGTCTGTCTGGTGCTGTCGGTCTGCATCATCTTGTGCTGTCTGTCTGTCGGTCTGTCTGGTGCTGTCAGTCTGCATCATCTTGTGCTGTCTGTCTGCCTGTCTGTCTGGTGCTGTCGGTCTGCATCATCTTGTGCTGTCTGTCTGTCTGGTGCTGTCGGTCTGTCTGTCTGTCTGGTGCTGTCGGTCTGCATCATCTTGTGCTGTCTGTCTGTCGGTCTGTCTGTGTCTGGTGCTGTCGGTCTGCATCATCTTGTACTGTCTGTCGGTCTGTCTGTCTGTCTAACTGTCTGGTGCTGTCGGTCTGCATCATCTGGTGCTGTCTGTCTGTCTGGCTGGTGCTGTCTGTCTGTCTGTCTGTCTGGTGCTGTCTGGTCCTGTCGGTCTGCATCATTTGGTGCTGTCTGTCTGTCTGTCTGTCTGTTGCTGTCGGTCTGCATCATCTGGTGCTGTCTGTCTGTCTGGTCCTGTCGGTCTGCATCATCTGGTGAGGTCTGTCTGTCTGTCTGTCTGTCTGGTCCTGTCGGTCTGCATCATCTGGTGCTGTCTGTCTGTCTGGTCCTGTCGGTCTGTCTGTCTGGTGCTGTCTGTCTGTCTGGTCCTGTCAGTCTGCATCATCTGGTGCTGTCTGTCTGGTCCTGTCGGTCTGCATCATCTGGTGCTGTCTGTCTGGTCCTGTCGGTCTGCATCATCTGGTGCTGTCTGTCTGTCTGGTCCTGTCTGTCTGTCTGTCTGGTGCTGTCTGTCTGTCTGGTCCTGTCGGTCTGCATCATCTGGTGCTGTCTGTCTGTCTGTCTGGTCCTGTCGGTCTGCATCATCTGGTGCTGTCTGTCTGTCTGTCTGTCTGTCTAACTGTCTGGTGCTGTCGGTCTGCATCATCTGGTGCTGTCTGTCTGTCTGTCTGTCTGTCTGGTGCTGTTGGTCTGTATCATCTTGTGCTGTCTGTCTGTCGGTCTGTCTGTTTGTCTGTCTGTCTGTCTGGTGCTGTCTGTCTAACTGTCTGGTGCTGTCGGTCTGCATCATCTGGTGCTGTCGGTCTGCATCATCTGGTGCTGTCTGTCTGGTGCTGTCTGTCTGTCTGTCTGGTGCTGTCGGTCTGCATCATCTGGTGCTGTCTGTCTGTCTGTCTAACTGTCTGGTGCTGTCAGTCTGTATCATCTGGTGCTGTCTGTCTGTCGGTCTGTCTGTTTGTCTGTCTGTCTAACTGTCTGGTGCTGTCGGTCTGCATCATCTAGTGTTGTCTAGCTGTCTGTCTCTTTCTCTCTCTCTGTCTCTGTCTGTCTGCTTGTCTGTCTGTCTCTCTCAGTCTTGGTTTCTTTTTTTTTTCCTTTTTCCATCAAACCAGGCACATGTCTGGTCGAGTATCCGAACCTACCCTTGTAACACATGTCATCAGGTTATTTCGGGCATGCGGAGTCCAAATGTACCATTTAAATTGGGCTCTGATGAAAAGTGGCCGAGAAAATGGCCTCCAAAGCTAGCAACCTGTCGCGGCAGCCATTTTTGACGAAAAATCGAGGGAAAAGCGAGTGCCGAATCTACCCTTGTGACACATGTCATTAGATTATTTCGGGCATGCCGAGTCAAAATTTACCATTTAAATTGGTCTTTGGTGAAAAGTGGACAAGAAAATGGCCTCCGAAGTTAGCGTACTTGAAAAATACACAAATTTAGAGATGACTTTTATCGGCGTGTTTGAGTAGGTTCTGACCGTCTTAAACCATTAAACTGAGCACAGATAATGCCTCCGCGTTCTAGTCTATCATTTTCCTCCAGGAAAAGCAGAATCAAATTCGGCCATTTTTCCGGCCTTTTTCACAGCCGCTTCAAATTTGTTTTGCTGTTGTTGTGAAATAACATGAACGATACCATTTGTTCCTGTGAAAATGCCTCTTCTACACACCTTATTCTGATGAAACTTATAATCAATCTCGTGATTAGTAGCAGGTTCTTCTTATCCCTTTCCTTAGGTGTTGTCCTTCACGAAAAATGTAAATCTTTTTTTCTTCGGCTATCTGTTTCTGTCTGTCTGTCTATCTGTCCTCTCTGTCTGTCTGTCTGTCTGTCTGTCTCTCTCTCTCT
>CM060313.1:86259099-86264099 GCA_030674185.1 Monoplex corrugatus | reverse complement strand
AGGGTGGACTCTGACGTGAATACCATGGAAGAGCAGGGATGCTGACTTTGGATATGGATTTTCATTGGGATACAAGCCCGATCTTGAAGACATGTTCTTCCGCAGGTAGTACACGGGAATGGTTCCTGTAGTTTTGGGTTTTGCGTCCGTCAGTCCCTCTTCTGTTGAATAGCAGCTGTTCTGCGCTAAACAGCAGGAAGACTGAAGTCATGGTGATCAGTGAAAAACATGAAATCCCCTCATGCAAAATAACAGCAAACAGCACAAACTTGACAGGTTGATAAATTCAGATATACATCAGAAATAGCCAGCAGAATCAGCCAAACCAAAACAGCATTCAAGAAGATGACAAGCATTCTTACCAACAAATGCCTATCAATTAACATCAGGAAGAGAGTTCTTGAATGTTATATAGAACCAGTACTGTTGTACGGATGTGAGGCGTGGACAGTCAACAGGTAAAGCCAGAACAAGATTGAGGCAGCCGAGATTTGGTTTCTAAGAAGAATGTTGAGTTCCATGGACAGCAAAGAAAACAAACGAGACAGTCTTGATGGAGGCAGACACAAGTAGATCACTCATAAGGAAGATAAGGAAAAGACAGGCAACATTTATAGGTCATTTTTTGAGGAAGGGGGATTTAGAGCACCTGGTCACAACGGGAAAACTGGAGGGAAAGAGAGCACCAGGTAGACCCAGGGAGAAAATGTTAGACGGACTTGCAGAGTGGGTGGGGGAGATGCTAGGGGCAGTGAGAGATAGAGACAGATGGAAGTCCATGATCGCCAACGCCATGCGGCAGGGTACCTGATGATGATGATGATAAGTCCCTCTTCTGTTGAATATCAGCTGTTCTGTGCTGTTCAGACGGGACTGTTGCCTTGCGTGCACCGCTGTTGCCAGCTTACTCTGTTGCGGACATTGTTTTCTCAGCTGGTGGTATTGATACCACGGCTGATGAGGTTGGACTTCAGATTATCTTTACATCGCTTTAAAACAGAGTGTGCCACTTATAGATAAACATAGAACCCTTAAAGTAAACAGGACTTCCTGTTCTCGCCAGCGCGTAGACTTACGAGGTATGCCTATGACACGACACATGTCATGCCTATAGTGAATACCTCCATCACGAGGTGTTAATAGTGTGAGCGCATATGAAATCATCGGAATGTGATAGCATCACCCTATTACTATGACATCTTGAAAAAAACAAACAGCCTGAAATGAAACTAAAACACATGAAAAATACACAATGTACAGTGGTCAGATTACCTCAGCTCATTGAGCCATAGTGTCAAGATCTGTTTTAGTACAAACTCGTAAATGAAACTTGACATTATCAGTTCGCTGACTATCTTAACACTCCAGTCATTCTAGTTCTATCATCTTGTGTTTAATAGGTCCTGCGGCCCCACAGGAAGCATCTGTAAAACAAAAAGATGACCCTACATCCACCCCCAGCTTATGGTTGACTGTTATTTATAAGTGAAAAGGACAGATGGACAGAAGAGAGAGAGAGAGAGAGAGAGAGAGAGAGAGAGAGAGAGAGAGAGAGAGAGAGAGAGAGAGAGAGAGAGAGAGAGAGAGCAGATACAGAGAAAGAGATACGGACAGAGATACAGAAAAAGGCTTGCCGTTTGGTGGCGACCGTACACCGTTTTCAGTTTCTCTGGCGGTAAATCGAGTTTTTGTAGAAGTCCTTGTACTGCGCCACAGTAGTCTTTAATGACATCATCAGCTATCCCGGCTTCCGCTTCCGCCTGCATACATCAACTCAGCATGCGATTTTTTTCCCATTGCAATGTGCTGTAGCAGTGATGGTGATAAATTGTATCGTTTGTTTGAACTACTCTTAGTGAAATGGGCCTGGCATCGTTATTGTTTGATATAATTATGCAGCATCAATCAGTTCAGGCCAATATCACTTCTGAACGTCGAGGGGAAAATCTTCTTCTCTGTTATGGCAGCAAGATTGACAAAATACCTGACTGAAAACAAGTATCTGGATATGTCAGTCCAAAAGGGAGGCATACCAGGAATGCCTGGATGCTTGGAACATGCCACGTTGATTTGGGATGCCATCCAAAAAGCAAGAACAGAGAAGAGAGACATTGACGTAGTTTGGCTTGATCTGGCGAATGCATATGGATCAGTTCCACACGATATGATCCAGCTGGCTCTTGAAATGTATCACATCCCAGAAAACATCCGAACAATGCTGAGGAAGTATTTCCAAGGGTTCTCAATGCGGTTCTCTACCAAAGAATACACCACGGACTGGATAGACCTAGATGTGGGCATTGCAATGGGCTGTGCAATCTCTCCCATACTGTTCGTGTTGGCAATGGAAGTCATCTTGAAAGCTGCAATGAAGAGTTCAGGTCCAGTGAATCTGGGAGATGGATACCAGATGCCTCCTCTGAAAGCTTTCATGGATGACACAACAGTCTTGTCCACGGATGAGGAAGAGACACACCGAATCTTAAAGCAGCTGGATGAGCTGGTGGCCTCTTCAAGAATGAGGTTCAAACCTAAGAAATCCCGAAGTCTCTCACTGCGAAAAGGAAAAGTGGCAGATTCAGTCAAATTCATGGTAGCCAACCAAGCCATCCCCACTGTCACAGAAGAGCCAGTAAAAAGTCTCGGAAGATGGTATGATGACTCCCTGAAAGACACACAAAGGGGATGTGAAACCAAGCAAACAGCAGAAGAAGGCCTGAAGAAAATAGATAACTGCGGACTGCCAGGCAAATACAAAGTCTGGTGTCTACAGTTCATGCTGATACCAAAGCTGCTGTGGCCACTGCTAATCTATGACATTTGCACCAGCACAGTCGAAGCAATGGAAGCCAAAATCAACAAATACACAAGAAAATGGCTCGGTGTCCCACCTGGTCTCACTGATGTTGCATTCTACTGTCGTCAAGCAATGCTGAAGCTACCTCTGAAATCCATAGTGGAGGAATACAAAGTTGGAAAAGCAAGACTGTTGAGCATGCTGGAGGAATCGGAGGACAATATCGTGAGAGCAGTTCATCCAAAGCTGAGAACTGGCAGAAAGTGGAAAGTCCAAGAGGCTGTAAACAATGCCAAGAGAAACCTCAGCATCAAAGAAATAATTGGACACACGCAAACCAACAGACAGGGACTGGGAGCAACAAAAATGCAGTGGTGGTCCAAAGCCAAAGGGAAGGAAAAAAGAGACATGATCATACAGGAGTTGAAGGAAGAAGAAGATGTCAAAAGAGTGCAGAAGGCAGTCCAGCAAGGTCAACAGGGGCAATGGACAACATGGGACAGTGCACTCCAAAGAAGTCTCAGCTGGAACGATATGTGGCACATGGCTCCTCTAAGGATAAGCTTCCTCCTCAGATCTGTATATGACCTGCTCCCCTCGAATGCAAACTTAGTGAAATGGGGGAAAGCAGACGACCCAGCATGTCCGCTCTGTCAGAAGAAACAAACAGTGGAACATGTCCTAAGCTCTTGCAAAGTAGCGCTAGCCCAAGGAAGGTATACATGGAGGCACAACCAAGTTCTGAAAGTGATCACAGATGTGGTTAGCGAAAAAACCATGACCCCAAACGCACCAATTGCTATGACAACGTTCTACAAAGCAGGAGGGAAACAGGTCTGGCCCGAAAGGGCTATGTCAACCAGCACATTGCCAAAGGGTCTTCTGGATGGAGCAGTCGACTGGGAGTGTACAGCAGACCTCCCAGAGTGGAGAAATTACCCAGATGTCATCAGCAAGACAGGCATGAGACCAGATATCGCTCTCCACTCTGACTCCTCGAAACAAGTGATTCTGATAGAACTCACTGTGCCATACGAAAGCAGAATGGAAGAAGCACATATCTACAAGACCGAAAAATACGCCGGTCTTGCCAGCACCCTGAAGAAAGCAGGTCTGCGGGTCAAAATCTTCGCCATAGAGGTCGGGGCAAGAGGGTTTGTGGGCACCTCCGCTTATGATCTCATGAAACAACTCGCCATTTCTGGGAAGAAGAGGACTAGAGCCCTTAAAGCGATGGCAGAGGCAGCAGAAAGGAGCTCAAGCTGGATCTGGGCAAGGAGGAACCAAAAAAGTGAACTTCATAAGGATTAAATTCCCTACAGATGATGTGTGCCCCGTTAGCACATTGGTAAAACCGCGTACCGCAGTTCTGAAGCGCAGAATCGCCCAGGTTCGATCCCCGGCGTGGGGAAAAAAAAAAAAAAAAAAAAGAAAAAAAAAAAAAAAAAAAAAAAAAAAAAAGACAACAGCAGAAGGGCATCCAGGAGTCATGACCTGGATGTGGCCCGGCCCCCCGAGAGTGTAAGGAATTCAGGGCCGAAACACTTGTCTAAAGGGGGTTACTTCTCTGAAGACCTTCTGTTGTCTAGCTCTCCCTAGAGTTTCTTTCTACCTGTGTATATATATAGATGTATATGTAAATGTACATATATGTATATATATATATATCTCTCTCTCTCTCCATATATATATAATATATATATATATATATATATATATATATATATATATATATATATATGTGTGTGTGTGTGTGTGTGTGTGTGTGTGTGTGTGTGTGTGTGTGTGTGTGATTAGGTAGAGCGAAATGGATCTGTTTGGTTTAGATAAGTTCTATATAATAAACATTTGAAGGTACAGTGACATGATATTATACACAGACAACTACAAAATCTCTTATTTTTGCGATTAATAGACAACAGACAGACAAATCAACAAGCTGGTAGAGGGAAAGACAGGCGAAAAAGAAAAGAGAGAAAATTTAGGAATGCAATTTGGTTTCGTATTTCTTTGATTTGTAAAAGAAAGAAAGAAAAACGAAAGAAAGAAAGACGAAAATGAGATAGAATAAAGTAACAGAAAAACAAGCACACAAGACAAAAACAAAAAAAAACAAAGAAAAAGTAAAATAACAAGAAAGACAATCTGAAAAGAAAGAAAGAAAGAAACGCAAGTAAGAAAAAGAAAAGAAGAAGAAGAAAGA
>CM060313.1:86246599-86251599 GCA_030674185.1 Monoplex corrugatus | reverse complement strand
CTGTCTCTGTGTCTATCTGTCTGTCTGTCTGTCCGTCTCTCTTTCGTTACTCCCTCTCTATCCCGCTGTTATTTTTTTTCTCTTTTCCTCTTCCCCACCTTCTGTGAGTGTATGTGTGTGTGTGTGTGTGTGTGTGTGTGTGTGTGTGTGTGTGTGTGTGTGTGCGTGCGTGTGTGTGTCTCCTCTCTCTCCCCCCTCTCTCTGTTTCCGTCTGTCTGTCTGTCTCTCTCTCACTGTGTGTGTGTGTGTGTGTGTGTGTGTGTTTTGTGAGTGTGTGTGTGTTGTGTGTGTGTGTGTGTGTGTGTGTGTGTGTGTGTGTGTGTGTGCTGTGTGTGTATCACTGTCACCTTCACACTTAACACACACGCACGCATAATACACAGTCACCTTCACACTTACACGCACGCACGCACGCACGCACGCACGCACGCACGCACACACACACACACACACACACACACACACACACACACACAGACATGCATACCTCAACGTCATCAGGGTGCATAACCGTAATCGGACGAACAGGCGCTGTGGCTGCTACTGCTGCTGCTGCTACTGCTGTCGCTGCCGTGTCCTCGCCTTGTGCAACTTTCTGGCTTACGCCCACAGCCTGCAAGCCTCCTTCCTCCTTCACAGGCGCTATAACAATGACCGACCTTCTGGCAGGTCGATACTGAGACCTTCTCCGAGAAGGACCTTCTCCTGGCGTCAAAAGATGGCGGGTTTCCTCTTTCGCTTTGCGGGCTGCTTCTTCGGCGATGCGTTTCTTTTGGGCCTCAGCTAACTGGGAAGAGAAAGCTTTTTTGATGATGCCCATTTTAACCAAGGCTTTCTTCACAGCCTCTTGACGTTCTTTGGTTTGGGTGAGGAAGCGCTTGCCGGGCGGTTTGGGGATTTTTAGGACGTTCCCTGTTTGAGGTAGGAGTCTCCTACGTTGCTTGATGTACATGAACTGTTGTACAGTCTGTTGAGAAGAAGAAGGAGAAGAAGGGATGAGAGGGAGAGAGAGAGAGAGGGACACACGCACATACAAACACACACACTGACACGCGCACACACTGACACACACACAGACATAGACACAGACACACAGACACACATTCACTCACTCACTCACTCACTCACTAACTCACTCACTCACTCATTCGCATGCACGCACGCACGCACGCACGCACGCACAGACAGACAGACACACACACACACCACACACACACACACACACCACTGACGCGCACTCACTGACACGCACATACACAAACCAATAACAATAAAAAGAAGAAGAAAGGCAACAACACAGCACCAGCAATAACAACAATGGCTAAAAAACTACAACAACACAGCACCAGCAATAATAACAATGGCTAAAAAACTACAACAACAAACGAAAAAAGAGGTTCGTGAAACTGGAGAAGCAGATAGCAATAGTAGAAGCTAGCACCAACGATGAGAAGTTATTCATTTGTGGATTTTTGAATTATTCTTATTTGCTTTCATTCATTCATTCATTCATTCATTCATTCATTCATTCATTCATTCATTCATTCATTCATTCACTCATTCATTCATTCATTCATTCACTCATTCATTCTTTCATTCATTCACTCATTCATTCATTCATTCATTCACTCATTCATTCATTCATTCATTTATTCGTTCGTTCGTTCATTCATTCGTTTATCTATTTATTTAGCAGTAGTAGATGCTAGCGCCAATAGTGAGAAGTTATGTATTTATGTAATTTTATTTATTCTTTTGTTTGTTTGTTTGTTTATGTCAGTCCTTGCGTTTTTAGTTTGGTAGTGTTCTTCAATAGGTGTAGTGACGCTTAACAGATGCCATTGCTCTTGTCTTGTCTTGTCTCGTGAGCCGAAGAAGTGTTCGTTCATGAAACGTTTTTCTGCTGTTTCCTTCGTTTCATTGAATTGAATGGAATTGAATTTGGATACGGCCCCGCAGAATTAAGGCAGAGTCAGCTTCTTTGTTGACATCGATTCCTGAATGCACGTTGCAATCTGGGATTCAGTTTCTCGTTTCATATAAAAACCCAGCACGCAAACCATCACCATGCGGAAGTCTCTGGGGTTGGTAAGGGGAAAAAGTTGGGCAAAGAAGAGGAAAATCTGTATTCTAGTTCTACGTAGAAAATTGAAAGTGGGACGTCTTGCGTCCTGTACAGTACGTCTAATCACAAAGTCGAGTTCCACTACAGTGGTGTGTTTTTCAGTGATACAAAAAAAAAAAAAAAAAAAAAAAAAAAAAAATCTGCGTGGGATTAATCTCAGAAGCCCAGTCTGTCTCAGAGGCCATGCAACTTATTTTCTGCAGTGCCAGAGTAATTATCTAAAACTAGTCGCATTGTTTTCCCCGGCGAGCCCACTAAGCCCCCCTGATTGGTCAATTCTGATGTCACGTGAGCTGTAACTATACCAATCATCTGCAGCATTAAAACATTCATGACTGTTCCTGCTGCTCCCCCCCCCCCTCTTATTTGGATTTAGAAAGAAGAGTATACACATTGATCTGTGGTTTGTGTGTGTGTGTGTGTGTGTGTGTGTGTGGTGTGTGTGTGTGTGTGTGTGTGTGTGTGTGTGTGTGTGTGTGTGTGTGTGTGTGTGAGTTCCTCAATATTAGAATGTGTGTGTGTGAGTGTGTATGTGTGTGTGTGTGTGTGTGTGTGTGTGTGTGTGTGTGTGTGTGTGTGTGTGTGTGTGTGTGTGTGTGTGTGTGTTTCTCAGTCTCATAATATGTCACCGACGATTCCTTGGCTGTTCGCAATATGGGCATGTATTCAACAAATTCTGTTATCTTTTCAGCAGAAAGATATGATAAATGCTTATATCTGAAAAACACCCCATCATCTTTTTAAAATGACATACAGGTAGAGGAGGAACAGTGTCGAATAGTTAAAAATGCCTGACCTCACAGCAAACACGGAGAGACATCAGAAGTACATGGGACAGAAGTTAAGATCTTTGCAGCAAGCAGTGTTTATGTGATCATTTTCTAGTCGTTGGAAGCTTGTAGCAGTTTAAAGGTAGGAAAGAAGACTGTCAGTCTGTTCTGACCCTTCTGTTTCGTGTGTTGCTTCGTTGTTGTGACCGGTGAGGAGAAAGAGTAATATTCTGTTCTGCCTTCTTCTTAAAAAAAAAACATAAACAAAACAAAAACAAAACAAAATTATAAAAACAAACAAACAAACAAACAAACAAACAACAAACAAACAAAAAAAACCACGTAGAAACAGAACCAAACTGAACTCCACATTACCATAAAGTTATCGATCGCGGCAGTGTGGTGTAAAACTCAATTTTAGGAGACCACGAAGAGAGCATGCAAAATTCAGCACGGAAATTTCCTTTCTGACGACAACTACCATGCCTTACCTACCCATGCAGTTTCCTAAGAGGTCATGCGGTCTTAGCCATTTGCCTCCATTCCATCCTCGCTCCATCTGCCCCTTGTGCCCTTGCCCCTGCCCCTCTCCCCACCCGTCACCCCCCAACCCCTACCCCAACCCCGAACCCCTAGACCCACCCCCAGCCTTTTGCAACAGTCAGACTTGCTGGTGGACACATGAAATCCTATTGAATATTGCCCACCTCCCACCTCCCACCTCCCACCTCCACCTCCTTCCTGTCACCACTGACACGCACTCTTTTGTATCCACCCCCTACCCTCATCCCCTCTCCTTCGTATCGTTCTTTTTTTTTGGTCTCTCTCTTACTTCTGGCATCTCACCCCAACTTACGTTCTGTATAAATTGCATGCAGTTGCGAGTCTCAGTAACGTGAAAACGTGACAAGTTAAGTCGACTTTATTATTTCCCAGGGAGAAATCTAAATGCGGTAAACATGTACACGTATCAAAAATAATGATATTAAACACTGAAAATGATCAAATAAGCGAATGAATAATGATAACAGTTATAATATTGATAACAATAACGATATTACTAGTAATTAAATAAGGATGATGATGACAATGATGATGAGGATGCAGAAGAAGAAGAAGATAATAATAACAATAATGATAATAATAATAATAATAGTAGTAGCAGTAGTAGTAGTAGTAGTTGTAATAGTAATAGTACCAGTAGTAGTAGTGTCAATGATAGTAATAATATAACAACAACAATGATAATAATGATAATAGTAATGGCAGTAATGATAATGATGATAATGGTAATGATGATGATGATGATGAATGATGATGATGATGATGATGATGATAATGATGGTGGTGTGGTGGTGGTGGTGATGATGATGATGATGATGGTGGTGGTGGTGGTGATGATGATGATGATGATAATACAATAATAACAACGAGAAGAAGAAGAAGAAATGAATAAGTTTTGATATATCATCAGGTCGCCCTGTGACTGCCTCGTCATTGTTTTTATCAATCATTCTGATTGTGGACACAGCAGGCCCTACATATTGGAAACAGCCACTGTTGCTAGGAACCATCAGTCTACGGTCGCTTTTTACTTTTTCTACGAGGTTTTGTTTTGTTTGTTCGTTTTTTTTATCTAAATGTAGCTACAGATTGTCTGTATATCTAATCTTTAACAAATTAATTTATTTATTTTGATTTGTAAAATAAAATCTGCGATTTGTTTTTCGAACATTTAGTGCATGTTGCAGTCAGAACGGTCACTATAGATCGGAATGCAAAAAAAAAAAAAAAAAAAAAAAAATAGTGATTGGTTTACTCGTCTTGACATATAACTTCAATATGTTCAGCATTGAACTAAATACGCTTTAATGATACATAATTTTGACCCCTCCATCCATTTGTATAATATAGCATGACATGTCCATTTGAATAATATAACATGACATTTTCATTTGAATAACATGACATGTTAAACACTCACCGGCCGAATGCCTTAATGAGTCACATGAATGAAAACTGGTTTGGTTGGCATGTGATATCGAGATTCAGTTTATCAAGATAAGGTCTCTGTGCTCGGAGTAAATTCCATATGTACTAACGCC
>CM060313.1:86229099-86236599 GCA_030674185.1 Monoplex corrugatus | reverse complement strand
CTTGAGCTAATGGACCCCTTCAACAACAACAACAACAACAACAACAACAGCAACAACAACAACAAAAAAGTGTGGTCGGTGGGTGGAGTTGGGCATCACCCTCATCATTCCGGCCCTTGGAAACTTATAAATGTCACCATTCCCTCACTGCCCCATGCTTGCAGGATTAGGGGACAACTCTCGCCTTATCTGTCTCTGCCTTAATCTACAAACATTAGGATTTTATAATCTGAGACCATAGGTGATTTAGGTTAGTAGAGACCTTGACATTTCCCGGTGCCAGTGTTATTGAGGGCCGTGCCTGTCTCCTCTCTCTCGTGCTGTTTCCCCTTTCGCCAACGTGAAGAGGAGCGGATATCCATTCACAGCTGGATGGACTGGAGGTGGCACACAGAATCTTTAAGTGTATCAGTATGGACCCTGTGGAACTCTAGTTGGAAGAAGCAGAAGATCTGGAATCGATCCCTCCTAGGTATACCCTGCCTGGTTGGTAAATATTTTCTCCAATCTCCCTGGTCAACATGTGTGCCGGCCAGGCAGAGCCTAAACCGCCTTCGTTTGTATACTCACGCACCAGTTTGTACATGTCAGTGTCTCGCGGATTATAAATACAATATAAGGAAACACCCAGCATGCACGCAAGCCGAAGATGGAGTATGCAGACTGTGCAACAACATACCGTCTGCACATTGTAGGTAAAACAACGTGGATAAACGTTTTTTTTTTTCTAATTACAAATAAAAATGTGCAAATCTAGCCTATGCATGCAGATTAGATGGCTAGAGCATTTCATCCAAGCCATCCAGGCCGCTGTCTTTCATAGCTTACCTCTTCTTTAATCTCCGCCTCATCGTGCCGACGGGGGAAAACAAATCGATTCTTGCCTCGGCCTTGGTCCTTCTTCTTTATCAACCGTTGCCGGCAATCCTTGATCTCTTTATCTACTTGGCCCATGAGGGTGTTGACTTCCTGCAGTCTGCAGGCCAGCTCTTCTTTGGCGTGTAGGTTGTCCTCAAACTTCTGCAGACTGGCCAGTAGATCCCTGCTCGTCTCAGTGTCTTCTCGGCTACACCTGTGTAGGTAAAGGAAAGTACTTCCTTTATCTGGCATAATGTTTTCTTACTGCTTACTGGTCTTGTAGTACCCTAACGATATAGTGTGACTAACAATCATAAGTAAATCATTAAGATCAGTTAAAACATTTAGGATATAGTAGATTCGCAGTCACAGGGAAAAATGAATTAGAGCCATAACAATCAGATATCTTGTAGTATCCTAACGAAATTGTAACTACAGTAATAACCATAAGTAAAACATTAAGATCTGTTAAAACATTTAGGATATAGTAGATTCCCAGCCACAGGGAAAAATAAATTAGAGCCATAACAATCAAAGCCCTGTGACCAACAGTCACAGAAATAAATCACAAGAAAACTACCAAGAAAAAGTGTGGTTACTCCTGTAAAATAAACACAGGGAGAGCACAACGTAAACGTCCTGTCTATCCAACTGTCCAGAACACGAGTCTGAGAGTGACTGAACTACTTCTTATATCATAGTACAATTACGACCTGTGGAAGAATCGTAGAGGTGCTGCATCAGTAGACGATGTACTACTCATCATCATCATCAGGTGCCCTGCTGCATGACGTTGGCGATCATGTACTTCCATCTGTCTCTATCTCTTGTTGCCTCAAGCATCTCTTCCACCCTCTTTGTCTTCAGCCACTCTGAAGTACATCTAGTATCTTCTCCCTGGGTCTACCCGGTGCTTTCTTTCCCTCCAGCTTTCCCGTTGTGACCAAGGTGCTCCATTCCCCTTTCCTCATAAAATGGCCTACAAATCTTGCCTGTCATTTCCTAATCTTCCTTATGAATGATCTTCTTGTGTCTGCCTGCATCAAGACTGTCTCGTTTGTTTTCTTTGCTGTCCATGGAACTCTCAACATTCTTTTTGAAACCACATCTCGGCTGCCTCAATCTTGTTCTGGCTTTGCTTGTTGACTGTCCACGCTTTACAACTGTATAACAGTATTGGTTCTATATAACATTCAAGAACTCTCTTCCTGATGTTAATTGATAGGCATTTGTTGGTAAGAATGCTTTTTATCTTCTTGAATGTTGTTTTGGTTCGACCGATTCTGCTGGCTATTTCTGATGTGCATCTGCCGTCTGTTGAAATAATCGTTCCCAGGTATTTAAACTTATCAACCTGTCTCAAGGTTGTGCCGTTTGCTGTTATTTTGCATCCTTGATGTTTGAGTTGTACCAGAGCTCTTTCTGATAAGTTCAACAATCTTGTCAGATCAACTTTTCCTTTGTTCGTCTTGTCTTTTATGCAGTAATCCCTGTAGCAGAGGTCCTGTGTGATCTTGTATGTCCATATTGTTAAGGGGGGGGGGGGGGTCGTACTTAATTTTGAACATACAACAACAGGACCGCCTGCAGCAGAACCGTAGAATCAGTACATGTAGCAATAGTAGTAGCAATAGCAGCAATAGTAGCAATAGCAGCAGCAGTAGTAGTAGTATAGTAGTAGTAGTAGTAGTAGTAGCAGTAATATAATTGTGGTAGAAGTGACGGTGGTGGTAATATTATTACTGCTAATCGCTGCTACTTCTATTGTGGATATTGTTGTTTATGATGATGATAATGTTGTTATGACCTGCTGACGTCCTACATGTAATTGTCACAGCATCTGGAAATACGAGCGGGTAGAAGACTGCATGTCTCCTTTTCTGTGTTAGGCATACAGGCTAGCCCGAACAACGAGGACCTACAAGTTTTTTGTTTTTTTTAAAGAAAAGTGGTTGCGAAGCGTTGAACGTCAACCATCAAGTGCCATTTCGTTGGTCGGAAACATTGTCTGCATGGAACCGCATCCATAGAATTCTCCTGTACGGAGATCTGAAGCAAGGACATCGTGACCAAGGAATACCACTGAAGCGATGCAATGATACTCTGAAAGCCAATCCCGTCAGTTGCGGTATCACCACTACCAACTGGGAAGATGCTGCCCAAAAAAGGTCATGCTGACAACAGCAGTGCATGTAGAACGTATTTCAACAGCAAAGACATCTGTTGTTCAACAGAAAATAGACTTGCAGAAGCAGAAACCAAAGGTTGCAGGATTCCTCCTTATGCAGTGTCTGCGAGAGAACAAAAGAACGTGTACTACCAGGACTGGTCATGTATCCCACATGAAGACCTACACTAGGCACTGAAGACTAGTATGCCTACCCATCCTCCGAATCGATGGGAGTCCGCCATACTAAATTCATTTTGCTGTGTGTGTGTGAGTGTGTGTGTGGTGTGTGTGCGAGCGTGTGTGTCTGTGTGTGTATATATGTGTTTGTGTGTGTTTTGTGTGTGTGTGTGTGTGTGTAAATATGAATGTGTGTGCGTGGTGTATGCGTGTAAATATGTGCTCGCGCGCGGGCGTGCATTTGCTGAAGTGGTAAAAACACTCCTGGAACTGTTTTCTTTGGGCCTTAGCTACTTTTACTGCTGCTGCCCCTTCTACTGTTCTTGTCCAGTTACAGTAGTTTTTGTACCTTTGACTAACGGACATATCCGTTCGCAGGTCTTCTTCCTCTTTTGCCAACATGTCCAGTATCTGAGCCTGCTTGTAAAGATCGCCTACAGCTCGGACTCTGTAGCGAGCATGGTCTCGAATCACCTTGGTCAGCTGTTGGCTGCTGTCCTGGCAGTCTTGAGCATGGAGATCTTGGCTCTCTTGTGTGACACTGGCGTCGTTGTTGTTGTCATTATTGATGTTCTTGTCGTTGTTGGTGATGGATGATGGCGATGTTGATTTCTTGCTGATGTTGATGGTTGCCATCTTGATGGGTTTTTTTCTGTGGGTTCTGTAGGAAGCAGTATATTACATGTATTAATAGTTTAGTCAGGCACCAGTTTAATTGTTAACTTATGTTAACCTGTGTTTGTGCAGCACGAATGTAATGATGTGTGTATCCGTCTGTGTTTGCACTGCACTGATGTATTGACATGGCATATTGTTCTCTCGGCCCCCCCCCCCTTTTCTTTTTAAATAATTTATTTATTTGTTGTAATAAATCTACGTATAATTCAAGGAACATTTTTGACGGACTGTTTGTGCTACACAAATGGGATCATCATCATCATCATCATCATCATCATCATCATCATCATCATCATCATCATCATCATCTCTCGTCGTCGTCGTCGTCGTCGTCATCGTCGTCGTCGTCGTCGTCGCCATTACTATTCTTACTATCAGCATTGTTATTGTTATTATTATTGTTATCAATGTCATTGTTATCGGTATGTTATCATCATTATCATTATCATCATTAATAGTATTAACTTTGATCTGTATTTAAAGACAAAGGGGGTCGGTGGTCATTAGTTCTAGTAGTAGTAATGCTGTATTGCACTATATTGTAGTTTGTTTGTTTTTCTTGTAAGTAGATAGTACTATGACATTCTTTTTTTTCTTGGTTTTGTTTTACTTTGTCACAGTGGATTTATCATGGTTTCCAGGAGAGATAGTGTCCCTTTGCATGTTTGTGTATACACAATGCAGACGATTAGATTTGCAAGTTAAAGATCCCGTAAGTCATGTCAGTGGCTGGCGAACGGAAACAATATCACCAGCATGCGCGCCCAGCAGAGACACAGACTGCACAATAATATAGTGAAATGGGACCAACTGGCCAAGCCGTTTCAGTTCTTTATGATCCATAACAAAAACCTGATTATGTGTAACCAGCAGAAAGCCCAAATATGTTTGGACTATAGCGTTACGCCAGAATGATTGATATACATTTCTTGTTCCTGCTGTTCTTCCCTCTCGTTCTCCTTCTTCTTGATTCTGACCAAACAAGTGAATATATCTCAACTTGATCATCTGTGCATACACCAAGAGGTCGTAAACCCAAGTTAAAAACAAATCTGTCCACTTCGAGAAATGAAATTAGTTGTAGCGTGTTTGTATCTGCGATTTGCTATACTCCCACCCCATCCACCACCCTCCCTGCACAAACAAAACAAAACAAACAAAACAAAAAGCAGCTAAGAGGGACGTCACAAAATGAGGTAGTATAGTGGCCATAAACCCACCAGAATAAAGCAATCAGTTGCATAAAGGAGGCAAAACAAAAAAAAAACCCAAACAAACAAAAAAACAAAACAAAAACAAAAACAAACAACAAACAAACAAAAACAGAGTCAGTAAAGAGCTGTTTCGTTTTCCGGAGCCAGGAAAGTTCACAGAGCACCAGAACAATGAAGCCGCGTAAAAGACAGCTTTTGTGCAACAAAATATTGAAAAAACAAATAAAACAAATCAAAAGAAAAAGCCAGTTGAAGCCATTCGCATTGTTTTGGGCAAAACAGTTTTCTTCTTCAAAGTGTGAGGTGTGCTTCCTGACGTTGCCATTTTCAGCTTTCTTCTTCTTCTTCTTCGCTACTTTCCTTCTCACAGTCCTCTCCTTCTCGTCCTCCTCTTCTTTTACTTTTGTGTCTTTTTCTTTTCATTTTTCCTTGAGTTCCTTTTTTGTCTTCTTCCGTGTTGAAAGAAAGAAGGAAAAAAAGAGAGAAAGAAAGAAAGAGAGAGAGAGAGAGAGAGAGATGAATATTTTTTCAAACAGCATAGATATTGGCACATAAGCTGATGCATATAGCTGCCATTGGTGTTAATCTACATAATTCAAAATGGAAACAAACAAACAAAAAAGAAAGTCCGCAAAAAATCAGGATTCATGAAAATGATTAAGATGTAAAGCAAACAAAAGTAACAACGAAAGAAAAAGCAAATCAAACTAAAACAAAGAAACAATGTATGTGTCAACAACGAAAAAAAACAACAAAAACAAATAAAAAAAAAAAAAAAAAAAACAACGGATTGTGTAGAATAGCAAGAACTAGCAGTAAGACAGGTTTAATCGAACTTAGTATTGTTTTCATCGGGTAAAATAATCACACTTCTTAAACGTTTCCAGAAATACCCTAGAGAAATACCTGTTTAAAGACCAGGTCCAACATAAGAACTCGCCACAAAAATCAGATCTAAAGAACTATTGTTGCTTCTAGAGAAGAGCAGTGGAACTGACCAGAAAAATTGGTTCATCGGCAGTGCAGCCGTCAGTCAGAAACACCCTTGGCTCTGGGTTACGAGTAAAGAGACGGATTGTGTGAGTGAGCCTTGGCTGATGTTTCTTTTTTCTATCTAATCATCTGTTGCAACCATATCTTCAGACACTGTCATCGTTTTCGTGGTGTCTGAAAAACTATACAGATACAACGAATGACAAGCAAGCTGGTGAGATGATTTTTTTTATTTTCGTTTTGCTATCGATCAGTATTTTGCTGTGATTGTCCATTGAGAGGTTGTGGCATGGAGATAGAGCTCCTGGCTTTTAAATCTTATCTAAAGTGTGTGGGCCTGAGCTTGACTCACGAAATTTTTTGTGTTTTTTTTAGGTCTTCATGGATGATCTTGCAGAAGATTTTTAGCATCATAAACGTCTAAGGGCAGACACCATTTTTAAATGAAGAGAGCATAGCTTGCAACAAGAACTGGTAACATAAATCGATAGAAAATTTGAAGCTAATATATATTTGTTACAAACACCAGTCGCCGTGGTGTAGTGGTTAACGCAACAGACCACCAATTGGAAGCTTGTGGGTTCGAATCCCCGTTAGCCACTTCAAAAATATATCATTGTGGGGTTTTACGGCTCTTACAGGCTCCTACCCAGAGTTGGGCGTGCTATGGGCTCATTGGGAAGACTGGGACCACACAGTCGAGTCTCATCCACTTCACAGATGCGTCATTGAGAGTGTTTCTTAAATCTTCTGACCAGCACCGCAGGTGTTTCTATCTCTTGGGCCTGGTTGATGCCAGGATATATGATGATAGTAAGCGTAGAGTACAGCCCTGCCAAGCAATCTCAATCCTAGATAGAACTCACCGTCATCGCATTGTAAACAAAACGCACACACACAAACAAAAAACAAAAACAAAAATAGAAACCCTAACTGTGCCAGCTTCTGTGGCCATGAAGGTGGCGTGGAAAAATAAGACCAAAACAAAACAAACAAATAAACAAAAAAAGAGCAGAAAGGTAACCTCTCTAAGTGCGATGATCCTGAAAAAATATTAAAAAGAAAAACAACACACATTTGTTACAAGCATTGTTGAACTCATCTGACGATAGACCTTATCATCTTACCAATTTCCTACGAGTTCTCAGAAAGGAACTGTAACACCAGAACCAATGAGAAAAAAAACTATTGCAGGAATGAATCAGGGAATTATTGTTCCAGAAGAATAAAAGCAGTAGCAGACCCACAGAAAAGTGGCATCATTTCTGTCTGAAGAAGACACTTAAAATCAGCTTTGCTGTCGTGCTTTCTATAAAAAAAATTAAAAAAGGAAGAAAAGGCAGATTGTTAATATTTCTTTCTTTTTCTCGAACCATTTGTTGCCGTGAGTTCGCGGTATCAACTATTACA
>CM060313.1:86206599-86224099 GCA_030674185.1 Monoplex corrugatus | reverse complement strand
GCTAATGTACCATTTTTCCTAAAGTTCTGTTTTTCTTAACTAATGATAGACCAGCAAATGATCTCTATCTGTCTTCTCTCTCTGTCTCTGTCTGTCTCTCTGTGTGTCTTTTGTTTTTCTGTCTCTTTGTCTCTGTCTCTCTCTGTCTCTATCTGTCTCGTTATGGAAGCAGACAAAGAACAGTTAGCATTCCAGATAGCGAAATGTATGTATAGACACACACACACACACACACATAAACGCGCGCGCGCACACACACACAACCACACACAACACACACACACACACACACACATACATACACACACACGCACACAACCACACACACACACCATAGAAGGAGGCAGAGTAACAGAAACAGACTTTCATTTCATGACATTATTGAAACTGGATGTACTGTCTATTTATCTTTCTCCACCAGTTTCCAGTGACAAAGAATGATATCATCCACAGAACAAGCCGTATTTGAAAGACCATCGGAAATAACCAAAAAAATGTTCGCAGGTATCAGAAATAACGAACTGTTGTTGTCACACACAAAAAGAAGGGCAATTGGATAGGCCGCCAAACTTGCTTTGATTCATGAGCAGCACGGCATCAGACAGAACCAGTTCTGATGTTGTGGAGTTTTGAGTTGAGACATTTGGTGAGAGTGGGGTTTTGCCATTTACTTCTGTGTAATCGTCTGTCGTTAGGATTAGGTTGAATTTTCAAACGTTTGCAGTTGCTTTCTTGTTGTCAGACAAACAATGCAGAGAATAATGAGTGACCTCTTGAAATGATCATGTTCTTGCTAGCATTACCATTTTTTGTAATGTTTCATTTGTTGAAGCAACGATGGAGTGGCAAATATCTCTGTCTCAGTCCTCTCTCTTTGTCTCTATCTATGTCTGTCTGTCTGTCTCTGTGTCTCATTGTCTGTCTCTTTGTCTCATTCTCTCTCTCTCTCTGTCTCTCTCTCTGTCCGTCTCTTTCCGCTCCTCTCTTTTTCTCTTCCATCTCTCTCGTTATGGAAGCAGACAAAGAACAATTAGCATTTCAGATAGCGAAATGTATGTACAGACACACATACACATGCGCGCGCGCGCACATACACACACACACACACACACACACACACACCACACACACACACACACACACACCACTTACACACACACATACACACATACACACACACAAATGCACACACACACACACAAAGGCTGTGATTAAGGATAAAGCACATCAGACGCTGAAAACAGGAAATGAGCTGTATTACAACCCTCTGGAAAAGATGTACAATTTGATATATGCATGACGAGTACTGTTTGTCATTTCGACCAAAAAAGTCATGAAAACGTTTATGTGTTGCTTGTTCCGACTTTAAGCGTTGATAGTCTTTGGGGTAAGTTTAGAGACTCTCTGTGCCTCTCTGTCTCTCTGTCTGTCTATCTGTCTCTGTCTCTGTCTCTTTCTATCTCTGTCTGTATCTATCTGTCTCTGTCTATCTCTCTCTCTCTCACACACGCACAACACACACACACACACACACATACACACACACACATACACACACACACACACACACACACACACACACACACACACACACATACACACACACACACACACGCACACATACACACACTTTCTCTTTCAAGTATGCTTTGTAGTGATAATGTTGCGTGTGACATTTTGCTTCAGCCTCTTTTCATATGGGGCTGTAGTCTTTCGCCTGAAAAGAATATCTGAATCTAAATCTGCATCTCCCTCCCTCCCCCAGCTCTCTGTCTCTCTTTCTCCCCTCTCTCTCTTCTTTCTCTTTCTCTCTCTCTCTCTCCTCTCTCTCTCTCTAACTCTCTTCATATTCACATTTCTTATTCATGTGTGTACTCATTTTATTGATTTGTTGGTGTTTTTGTGCTCCAGGTGTTTACTGCATCACTTTTGCCTCGTCGTTTGTTTCAGTTCTAGTTGCCGCTGGATCAGTTTGATTTCACGGTTAACTTTATTTCAAAAGAAAGATGATTACTTGAGAAATCATGTAAAAAAGCTCTTTAAAGTATAAAGGGACAGAAACACACACACACACACACACACACACACACACACACACACACACACACACACACACACACACACACACACACACACACACACACACACATACTCACACACACACACACACACATATATATATATATATGTACGTATGGATACATGGGTACATACAGTGATACCCACACATATGTATGCATATATATATATATATGTGTATATATGTGCATACATATGTATATATACATGTATGTATGTGTATATAACTGTACCCTTACTTAGAAACATCCTTTGTTCTGCTTGAGTGCAAAATCATTGGCTATCACCCAACAGCCCACCACTGTGTGTGCTCTAACAGTGTTCTACTGTTGCATGTCAGTCCTTATTCTTCTTCTTGTTGTTCCTGATGAAAACTAATCCCCCAAACTGATAACATGACCAGCACCATGCCACGTTTCCATAAATCTTGGTGAGGTTTTGGTCCACCGTACTCTCTTTTATTACCGAGATTGACAGTAGTTGCAGGATGGTGTGTGCTGGCATATCTTTTTTTTTTTCCTGTCATGTGTCTGTGAGGGTGTGGGTGTGGGTGGGAGACCTAAGTGCCTGCCTGAGCACATCCTGAGAAAAGGTAGTGTGTTACCCACATGTTCCGACTCCCAATGATGATGGTCAGTTGGGCAAGTTTAGAAACCTCTCTCTCTCTCTTTGTCTCACTCACTCTCTTTCTCTCTCTGTCTCTCTCTCTGTGTCTCTGTCTGTCTGTCTCTCTTCGTCTCACTCACTCTCTTTCTCTCTGTGTGTTCTCTCTGTGTCTCTGTCTCTCTCTCAGTCTCTCTCTGTCTCTGTCTGTCTGTCTGTCTCTCAGTCTCTCTCTGTCTCTCTCTGTCTGTCTGTCTGTCTGTCTGTCTCTCTCTCTCTATATCTCTCTCTCTTAAATGTACTTTGTACTGATGATGCTATACGTGAAATGTTTTGTTTTGGCTCTTCAACATATGACCCCATTAAACATTAAACATCTGAATCTGAATCTCCCTCCCCCCGCCCACCCCCTCTCTCTTAATTTATTCTTATTCCTTCACATTTATTCCTCTCTCTCTTGCTTTGTTCTAATCCCTTCACATGTATTTTTTTCTGACACACGTATGTTCTCTTTTAGTTACTTTCTTATTAGTGTCTGACCACCAGGTGTTACTGTATTGTCTTTGCCCTTTCTTTTGTTTTAGTTGTAGGTTGCAATGGATTGATATGGTTAAATGAAGCGTTTTGTTGAGCAAAGCATGTAAAAATGCCCTTTAAAGCACAAAGGGGGAAACACACACACACACGCACGCACATACAGAGAGAGAGAGAGAGAGAGAGAGAGAGAGAAGGAAAAAGAGAGAGAGAAGGTAGAAGAGAGAGAGAGAGAGAGAGAGAGAAGGTAGAAGAGAGAGAGAGAGAGAGAGGGGGGGGGGCACAAAGCCGCAGGGTCAAGATTATTGAATGATCTGTGCTAAAACTGGACATACAATAAATTTCCTAGATAAAGCCCTTTTGGGTTAGCCCAACTATAAACATCAGACACTGAACGCACAACTCCCGAACCAGTCAAAAAATTAAAACCTTATTTCAAATGTGAAGATAAACAAAAAAAACTTATTCTACCATAACTCAAAAACACCGACTGTCAAGCAACAAACAGCCCAGTGTCTATTCTTAACTCTGTTCTACTTCTGCATTTCAGTTCTCATTCTTCTTGTCTTTCCTGATGAAAACTGATCCCCAACTGACTACAGAACTACCGCCACGTTTCCATAAATCTTGGTGAGGATGGTGGTCTCCCTTTCTGTTTTATTGCCGACAGTGACGGCCCTTGGTTGGGGGGTAATTGCATGATAGTGTCTGCTGGCAGTTTGGTAGCAGGGCTGGGGGTGGGGGAATTCTTTGTTTCTCTAACAGGACAAAATCCGGCAAGTAAACCTCTAAACCATCTAAACCTCTCTGTACTGACCTTGTTTGCTGTCGGCGCAATGCCTCCTTGTACCAGCTTACAGATTCTGTGCGAATTTAGACAAACTTCACAAATGTGGTCGACATTCCTCCACAGTGCACATGCTGTCATGGAGGTCACTGACACAGGTCACCCTCTGCAGTCCATTTCACCTGACGCTCTGTGTTTTATACTGGGTGATTTGGTTTTTTTTTCAATGAATGTAGCTTGAAATCAAATCTTCCCTGTTTTGTAATCTCCCTGAATGCAATGACACTTTAAAAAAAAAATCTTTTAATCAGTATGTCACTTGTCTTTTCCGAAAGAAGACGACTGTTGATTTAGGTTATGAAAATCTACTTTCAGCTTATGAATCTGTAGCTCGTGTCTCGAACTGATCATGATCTGATTATAACATTGTTCATGTGTTACATGCGTGCATATCACAGAATTGAAACACGGCCCACTGTTAAGAAATGTATCAAGATGCTGGAGCCAAGAACACAGTTTCCTGTTTTAATGCTGTTTTAAATGAAATCACAGTGTATAATGTTGTCTGGATTAGTCATTAGATAATTGTTTAATCCTTTTGATTCCCACACCCTGTCCCCAAGCATCCTGCATTGTTTAACATACTAACAAAGCAAAAACTTAACCCTTTGACTCACTCACCTTGTCCACCAGCTTCCTACAGGACATTGGACATGTTTATTTATGTTGCACCGAGTTGGGTTTTGTCCACTCTGATATGTTATTGTTGTAAAATTGGTTACCTCTTAACATTAGAGCTGACAGAGAATTATCAATAAAACATCCAACTCTGTCTGTCTGTCTGTCTCTCTCTCTCTCTCTCACACACACACGCACACACACGCACACACACATACACACACACAACACACACACACACACACACACACACACACACACACACACACACACACACACACGTGCCTACACGGCCTCCCTGTATTTTTCTCTTTTTGTATTTTTCTGTATTTTCTCTCTGTCCTGTCACCTTTCTGACTTTCAGTCTGTCTGTCTCTGTGTCTCTGTCTCTGTGTCTGTCTCTCTTCTCTCTCTCTCTCTCTCTCTCTCCACACACACACACACACACACACACACAACACACACACACACACACACACACACACACACACACACACACACACACACACACACACACACACACACACACACACACACACTTTTTTTCTCGCACTCTGTTCATTTCTACTTCATGTTGACTTTTCTTTACTACTTTTTCCCCTTTCTGTTCATTAGCATATCATTGTTGATGTTGTCACTGTTTTTGTGACTATTGTTTTGTTATTGTCCTTTTCTGGGGACGTGTTTTTTTGTAACTGGTTTTCATGTTGCCATTTTGCCAAGCAGCCTTTCTTTGTTTCTTTTTTTTTTTTCACGCTTTATTTTGAATCTGGCAGTTGTTAACGAGATGAGCTTCAGCGATGTGTCTTTTTTTTAAAAAAGATTGATGGACAAGAGAGTAGAAGACATGAACATAAACAGAGTAGGAAAGGGGAGAGAGAGAGAGACAGACGAGACAGACAGAGATAGAGACAGAGAGAAAAGATAAACAGAGATAGGGAAGAAACAGATGAGTAGAATGGATGTGGTGGGACAAGAGAGTGAAAGGAAAGACAGACAGACAGAGCCTGGGCTTGTACAGACTGAACATGGTTAACTGGCAACGGATCAGATGGAAAATAGACATGTTCTATGCCACATCATCATCATCATCATCAGGTGCCGTGTCGCATGGCGTTGGCGACCATGGACTTCCAACCATCTCTATCTCTCGTTGCCCCCAGCATCTCCCCCACCCTTCTCATCCCCAGCCACTCTGCAAGTCCGTCCAGCATTCTCTCCCTGGGTCTACCTGGTGCTCTCTTTCCCTCCAGCTTTCCCGTTGTGACCAGGTGTTCCAAATCCCCCTTCCTCATATGCCACATCATATCAGTAATAACACTTCTTCCACCCCTTCTACCGCCGTCATCATTAACAGAAATATGATAAAACTGAGCTTATTGTTACTGGTACTAAGTCAAAGGTCAATCAGGTTACTCATGCCCCCATGTCTATCTCTGGTTGTGATGTATCTTTCTCACAAACTGTTAGAAACCTTGGCTTCTACCTGGATGAAACACTGTCTATGGAAGCCCATGTCAAACAGTTGTGCCGCACTCTGTACTATCAGCTACGCAGAATAGGTAAGATTCGCTCCTTCCTTTCCACTGATGCTACCAACAAGCTTGCTGTCTCTTTCGTACTATCTAGACTGGACTATTGTAACTCTCTATTCGCAGGTCTCCATGACAATCAACTATTTAAACTTCAGCGCATACAGAACCACGCGGCTCGCCTTGTTCTCCGCAAGCCCAGGCGTGAGAGTGCAAAATCTCTGCTTAGAACACTTCATTGGCTCCCAGTAAAGGCTAGGATTCAATATAAAGTTGCCTGTCTCTGCTTTCAGTGTATCTATCACGAGAACATGCCATCCTATCTTGCCAACCTCCTGCAGGGTTACAAACCTTCTCGAACGCTCCGCTCTTCTGACACCTCACTGTTGACTGTTCCTCGCTTCTCTCTAGACACCTTTGGTAAAAAATCTTTCTCTGTCTTTGGCCCAAATGTATGGAACTCTCTACCACTGTCTCAGAAAAACTAAGTGTTTCTCAACCTTCAAACGGCACCTGAAAACCCACCTGTTTCAAACTCATCTAACCTGAAGAGCCTTAGTTTGCAAGTCTGTCATCAGACTAATCTCTCCTGCCTGTATAACAATATTTTGTATAAGGGCCTATAGAGCAAGGTGTGTGTGTGCGTGCATGTGTATATATATATATATATATATATATATATAATATATATATATATATTGTGTGTGTGTGTGTGTGTGTGTGTGTGTGTGTGTGTGTGTGTGTGTGTGTGTGTGTGCTTGAGTGAGCATGTGTGTGTATCACTGTATGTGTACAGCTGAGGAGGGGATAGGGGAGAAATTGAGTGGGAAAGAGACTGAAATACTTTAAGAAACTTTTTAAAAAATCTTTGTTGGTATGTAAATTGTGATGTATGATATGCGAATAGTTTATAATTTGTGAGGTAATCTTGATTGTCAAGGTGTTAATGCTGTAATACTGAAGTTATAATGTTTTTCCTGTATATGGATTAGAATTTTTCTGTTTTTATCTTCATTCAAAATATTGATTATAATTTTATGTACAACTATTGCATGCATAAACACACACACACGCATGCAAACATAGCACACGCACACACACTCACACACACTCACACACACACTCACACACACACACACACACACACACACACACACACACACACACACACACACACACACACACACACACACACACATTCTTACATACACACGCGCGCACAGCAGCGCACACGCACGCGCACACACACGTACACACACACACATACACACATACGCAAGCACACACACGCAGCAATATATAAACACAGTATGCCTCTTTATTCATATGAAAAATCTGTTAATCTTTCTTCATTACATAAGTCAGTGTTTAAATTTTAATATTCTGTGGTTTCTTATGTGTCTTCTTATTTGTATAGCTTTAATGTTAGTTGTTATCTTATTGTGTATGTAATTGTGAACATTTTTTATCACCTTTTGCCTTTCTTGCGAAATGTAAAGCGCTGGTGAGCATGTTTTTTATATGGAATATGCGCTATACAAATAAATATTATTATATTATATTATTATAAATATCAGCCGTAGCAGCTAACAGCAACAACAGCAATGATGATAACAACAGCAAAGCCAATAACAGCAAGACATTGCGAGCACATATGGTTTTGCCCAGGCTTAGGGAATCTGCCAGATAATTGCTGGCAGATTTGGGCGGAGCACATATAGAATTGTCCGAGTGCTATGAATGCCTCTTGAACACATTTCAAACTCCAAACAACAGCGGCAACAATATCAACAAGAGCAAAGCGTCACCTAGGCTGTATGTTTTAGCTTACGATGGATCTGGCTTGCCTTCTTGGCGCTGCGACAACAACAACAACAACAACAACAACAACAACAACAACAACAACAACAACACACATTATGAAACATTAAACAGATTGTTTTTCATTTTGAAAGGAATGACTATTCGGAGAAGCTATTTGTGCTAAAAATCGTCATGCAGTCTTTCCAGTACGCCTCCAAACCCATCGAAACTGAGGTCAACAGTGCTTAAACGACCACAGACTCTGAGACAATTGTGACCTTCCACACCAATTCAATCTTAACTCGCAGTCCGTAGAACAGCACTAGGAGTTGAAAAAGTGACTGAGGGTCTATCTGGGGTGTTTTGACTTTTTCTCAAAAAGTGATTTCTGTGGACTATAATCTATACCCCACAATTTTTTTTCTTGAAAAAATATCATAAATTAATTTAAAATGGTATTTTAATGCACTGATCGTAGCAGAAAGAACACAATTTCTTACCAAAAGTACCTCTTTTTGTCTTTATTGTGAACCGTAACCTATATTACCCCCACATGTAGTATACTGACTGAAAGCTCTTTGCTGCACCTTTCGGATAACAACAGCTAAAATTAGAAGCAAACTGGGTCAAAGGACCAGATAAAGAAATTTTAAAAATGTGTAGGAGAGTGTATAAAAACTTTAGAGGCTGTTTTCTCAAAATGGCCGTCATACAACTTAATGACTTTAAACATACATAACCGCAACATTTTTTGAGTACAATCTTTATTCAAGTACCAAAATAATCAGCAGAATGTACGCTTTCCAGTGGTATGTATATCTCAAAATACCCAAAATTCTAGTTGAGACTGATTTCGTGCTGGAAGGTCACAATTTTTGACGTTGCTGTGATAATGAGAATGCGTTTGATACTGATGTCGATGATGCTGTGAAGCTGATTTTGGATTGAGCGCTGATATTTTGAAGGGTGGAGAGTCTCGTTAAGGTTTTGGAATTGTCTAGTTCGTATTGTTTATAGGCCAGCCGACTACTTGAGCCATATCAGGGCTAACACCACGTCAAAAACGACAACCTGGTTAAGATAAAAGACAACGGTACTGAGGCTTTAAAACTAGACACATATTAGATAGTAACTAAATGGTATTACCAGAAAGCTCACATGCTTAACGCGTAGGCCTACCCATGATTGAAAAAAAGATATCTCTTGTGGACGAAAAAATAACGTATACAGTTACCGTGCTTGCATTTCACATACCACAGAGCTCATATGTGCGTATCAACATAATTGTATATCATAATCAAACACAAAACGCTACCTTTCTCCGAAACACTGTTTTATTTTTTATTTTTTATTTTTTTAATTGCGTTCAAAATTGTATTTTTCAATTCAAAATAATTACGATTAATCTACTGAGGCTGGTTTGAAAAAAAAAGCCGATAGTTTAATATTTTTGAGTTGTCTCTATGCCTGTCTAGGTAACTGAATACAAACAGCTGGAAATGAAAATGAGAAAGACTCCTGATTTAGTTTTGTAGACTTTGTCACATCGTCCTCTATGCAGCACCATTGTCAAATTAACGATATAGCGGCAGTTGTCTTCCAATAGCAAATGCTCTGCAGCCTCTCGCTCAAATAGCTTTCAGGGGGTTTAACAAACTACAGTCAACATGCATGTATACGAAATTGTGTCTATAAAAGCTATTTGACATGTGGGATTGCGTACAGCGTTTAAAATGCCACAACCTGACAGGAATGAAATACATTTGCCCTCAGGCAGTAGCAGTATGCAAAACAGACGTAGCTGTTCCAACAAAACCTGGTCTGCAAACAAGCATTAATGAGTGTCGGCATTTTGATGAAGCGATCAGTCTCTTTCAGGTCCGATGTCGGACAGTTGCGAAAGCTGTCGTAAAATTAGATATGTCCTTTCCGCACTCTGTCGATTCTCTCCAGGTTTCAGTTCTCAAACATTCGTAATGACTGTCATAAAATCCAATTGTTTTCTTTCGTCGTTCTTTTATTATTTGTGCAGCATCTGTTGTCGAACACTTACTGTGGAAATCATGAAACGGTTTGTTTCTCACAGCAAACAAAATGGCTGCCTGTGCTGCGGGCTACATTGAGAAATAACTGATCTGTTCCTCCCCCCCCCCACCCCCACCCCCAACAAACAAAAACAAAACAACAAAGTTGCTTGGGAAACCCTGAACAAATCTACAGCTAAAAGTAACAGGCATTAAGTCTTATCAAGGTCGATATGTCTGAAGTTTTTTGGTTCATAAGCAGCACTTGCTTTTGAGCGCTTCCTACTCAATTCTTCCCCATGTGTTTAACTTTCTTCTGTTTACTTTAATGAGAGGAGCAAGGATCTGCTCCGCCCATGGCTGGGGTGAAGGGGGAAGAGAGATAGAAAGAAAGAGAGAGAGAGAAAGAGAGTGAGATAGAGAGAGAGAGCAGAGAGAGAGAGAGAGAGAGCAGAGAGAGAGAGAGAGAGAGGGGGGGGGGACTAGCATGACTTTTAAGAACATGCACACGCACATTCTTTGTTCACCACTAACGAACAATCCCGTTCATTCCGTTCAACATTTTCACTTCACATCATATTTTATATTCCTTCAAGCCTTTCGTGTCTCCATTGACTATGAGATGGCATTCAGCCTTGGGTGAAAATTGTTCAAACGAGTGCGTTTCCATCGATGTACATAATCAATCAAGGATACACTTAAAAAAAAGGGACAAGAAAAACACAAGAAAATAGAATGATATAAAACGAAATAAAATGAAATAAAATAAGATGGATCACGAATCATCGTGGCATGGTGGTTATAAACGAGGAGGAAAACCATGCACATGAGGTTTGATTCCTAATTAGACCACGTTAATTCATAGTGATTTACATCTCAGCCAAAGAAAATCTGGAAATTCTCTGCTGTGCTGAAGAACAATAGTAACTGTTCTACTCTCTTGCAGATTTTCTATGGAAGGAAGTGAATGATGGGATGTGTGTGTGTATTTTCTTTGGGCCAGATTTCGATTGACATGATTCATCTTCCTTTTTCGTTCAGATGTGTGTTCAAGACCTAGCCAGAGTGTATAGGATATACTGTGCAGGCTTATAGCGTTTTGTTCTTCTCCTCGTTCTGGAGTTCAGCCTGGAAGATGAAATGGGTCGTCTTTTGTAGCGCATCCACAAGCTATTCTCCTTGACCTGCAGGCTCAACTCATGGGTGTTAGCCAGATCTCCTGCCTCAGCAACCGATACCTCTCACAGTCTTTGGAGGATGTGTACTGTTCTCGGATCAGCATCTCAATAGGAGCACTGGGGAGATTGTACGATTGAGATACGCTTGTTCATTCATGTTATCGTTCAGTCTGTTGTACCCAGTCCCCAAGCCGATGATAATGACTTACTCTTTCCTGACAGCTGGTGGTAATTGTCATGTAGCTGATGTGCACTGAACAGAGAGACTTGATGGTGGTTTTCTTGTCTGTGAGGCTGGTAATTGTTGTCTTTCCACCATACTCTGCTCCTAGATTTGCCATTTTGTTCCTTTTATTTCCTCGAACACCACAGTATATGGAGTTGACTGCAATACCTGTCTGGTGCGCCTGATGTTTTTCAGTGCTTCTTGTAGATGACAGTTTGCTTGTGGTGGTTGCTTTCAGGAATGGCATGGCATTTGTAAGGAAGTCTATTTGGCTGTCACGGTCTGTGGCATTGTTGATGATGTCTGCTACAAGGACTAGGGCCTTAACTTCAGCTACGTAGTTTATGCAATGAAGATCAGTTGGTATTGCTTTAACCAACCGCTGTTGGGAACTGAATGCATATCTCAGCACCTCCTTGACTGCATCCATGGCAGTCATCTCTGTAAGCGTGGATTCGTGCTTCCTGGTAGTACTTTTCTTTGAGAATAGCTAGGGTCAGGGCTGTCTTGCTTATGTCGCTGTGCTCGTCTTTTGTGGTGAGATGTGGGACAGAGGTGTGCTTGTCTTTTGTGGTGAGATGAGGGACAGAGGTGTGCTTGTCTTTTGTGGTGAGATGAGGGACGGAGGTGTGCTTGTCTTTTGTGGTGAGATGAGGGACAGAGGTGTGCTCGTCTTTTGTGGTGAGATGAGGGACGGAGGTGTGCTTGTCTTTTGTGGTGAGATGGGGGACAGAGGTGTACTCGTCTTTTGTGGTGAGATGAGGGACAGAGGTGTGTTTGTCTTTTGTGGTGAGATGAGGGACAGAGGTGTGCTCGTCTTTTGTGGTGAGATGAGGGACAGAGGTGTGCTTGTCTTTTGTGGTGAGATGAGGGACAGAGGTGTGCTCGTCTTTTGTGGTGAGATGAGGGAAGAGGTGTGCTCGTCTTTTGTGGTGAGATGAGGGACAAAGGTGTGCTCGTCTTTTGTGGTGAGAGGAGGGACAGAGGTGTGCTTGTCTTTTGTGGTGAGATGGGGGACAGAGGTGTGCTTGTCTTTGTGGTGAGATGAGGGACAAAGGTGTGCTCGTCTTTTGTGGTGAGATGGGGGACAGAGGTGTGCTTGTCTTTTGTGGTGAGATGAGGGACAGAGGTGTGCTTGTCTTTTGTGGTGAGATGAGGGACAGAGGTGTGCTTGTCTTTTGTGGTGAGATGAGGGACAGAGGTGTACTCGTCTTTTGTGGTGAGATGAGGGACAGAGGTGTGCTTGTCTTTTGTGGTGAGATGAGGGACAGAGGTGTGCTTGTCTTTTGTGGTGAGATGGGGGACAGAGGTGTTCTAGTCTTTGTGGTGAGATGAGGGACAGAGGTGTTCTAGTCTTTGTGGTGAGATGAGGGACAGAGGTGTTCTAGTCTTTGTGGTGAGATGAGGGACAGAGGTGTGCTTATCTTTTGTGGTGAGATGGGGGACAGAGGTGTGCTTATCTTTGTGGTGAGATGGGGGACAGAGGTGTGCTCATCTTTTGTGGTGAGATGGGGGACAGAGGTGTTCTTATCTTTTGTGGTGAGATGGGGGACAGAGGTGTGCTCGTCCTTGTGGTGAGATGAGGGACAGAGGTGTGCTTGTCTTTGTGGTGAGATGAGGGACAAAGGTGTGCTCGTCCTTGTGGTCAGATGAGTGACAGAGGTGTGCTCGTCCTTGTGGTCAGATGAGGGACAGGGGTGAGCTCGTCCTTGTGGTGAGATGAGGGACAGAGGTGTGCTTGTCCTTGTGGTGAGATGAGGGACAGAGGTGTGCTTGTCCTTGTGGTGAGATGAGGGACAGAGGTGTGCTCGTCCTTGTGGTCAGATGAGGGACAGAGGTGAGCTCGTCCTTGTGGTGAGATGAGTGACAGAGGTGTGCTCGTCCTTGTGGTGAGATGAGGGACAGGGGTGAGCTCGTCCTTGTGGTGAGATGAGGGACAGAGGTGAGCTCGTCCTTGTGGTGAGATGAGGGACAGAGGTGTGCTCGTCCTTGTGGTGGATGAGGGACAGAGGTATGCTCGTCCTTGTGGTGAGATGAGGGACAGAGGTGTGCTTGTACTTGTGGTGAGATGAGGGACAGAGGTGTACTCGTCTTTTGTGGTGAGATGAGGGACAGAGGTGTTCTAGTGTTTGTGGTGAGAAGAGGGACAGAGGTGTTCTAGTGTTTGTGGTGAGATGAGGGACAGAGGTGTTCTAGTCTTTGTGGTGAGATGAGGGACAGAGGTGTTCTAGTCTTTGTGGTGAGATGAGTGACAGAGGTGTTCTAGTCTTTGTGGTGAGATGAGGGACAGAAGTGTTCTAGTCTTTGTGGTGAGATGAGGGACAGAGGTGTTCTAGTCTTTGTGGTGAGATGAGGGACAGAGGTGTTCTAGTCTTTGTGGTGAGATGAGGGACAGAGGTGTTCTAGTCTTTGTGGTGAGATGAGGGACAGAGGTATGCTTGTCTTTTGTGGTGAGATGAAGGACAGAGGTGTGGTCGTCTTTGTGGTGAGATGAGGGACAGAGGTGTGGTCGTCTTTGTGGTGAGATGAGGGACAGAGATGTTCTAGTCTTTGTGGTGAGATGAGGGACAGAGATGTTCTAGTCTTTGTGGAGAGATGAGGGACAGAGGTGTGCTCGTCCTTGTAGTGAGATAAGGGACAGAGGTGTGCTCGTCTTTTGTGGTGAGGACAGAGGTGTGCTCGTCCTTGTGGTGAGATGAGGGACAGAGGTGTGCTTGTCTTTTGTGGTGAGATGAGGGACAGAGGTGTGCTTGTCTTTTGTGGTGAGATGAGGGATAGAGGTGTGCTCGTCTTTTGTTGTGAGATGAGGGACAGAGGTGTGCTCGTCCTTGTGGTGAAATGAGGGACAGAGGTGTACTCGTCTTTTGTGGTGAGATGAGGGACAAAGGTGTGCTCGTCTTTTGTGGTGAGATGAGGGACAGAGGTGTGCTCGTCTTTTGTGGTGAGGACAGAGGTGTGCTCGTCCTTATGGTGAGATGAGGGACAGAGGTGTGCTCGTCCTTGTGGTGAGATGAGGGACAGAGGTGTACTCGTCTTTTGTGGTGAGATGAGGGACAGAGGTGTGCTCGTCCTTGTGGTGAGATGAGGGACAGAGGTGTACTCGTCTTTTGTGGTGAGATGAGGGACAAAGGTGTGCTCGTCCTTGTGGTGAGATGGGGGACAGAGGTGTGCTTGTCCTTGTGATGAGATGAGGGACAGAGGTGTGCTTGTCCTTGTGGTGAGATGAGGGACAAAGGTGTGCTCGTCTTTTGTGGTGAGAGGAGGGACAGAGGTGTGCTTGTCTTTTGTGGTGAGATGGGGGACAGAGGTGTGCTTGTCTTTGTGGTGAGATGAGGGACAAAGGTGTGCTCGTCTTTTGTGGTGAGATGGGGGACAGAGGTGTGCTTGTCTTTTGTGGTGAGATGAGGGACAGAGGTGTGCTTGTCTTTTGTGGTGAGATGAGGGACAGAGGTGTGCTTGTCGTTTGTGGTGAGATGAGGGACAGAGGTGTACTCGTCTTTTGTGGTGAGATGAGGGACAGAGGTGTGCTTGTCTTTTGTGGTGAGATGAGGGACAGAGGTGTGCTTGTCTTTTGTGGTGAGATGGGGGACAGAGGTGTTCTAGTCTTTGTGGTGAGATGAGGGACAGAGGTGTTCTAGTCTTTGTGGTGAGATGAGGGACAGAGGTGTTCTAGTCTTTGTGGTGAGATGAGGGACAGAGGTGTGCTTATCTTTTGTGGTGAGATGGGGGACAGAGGTGTGCTTATCTTTTGTGGTGAGATGGGGGACAGAGGTGTGCTCATCTTTTGTGGTGAGATGGGGGACAGAGGTGTTCTTATCTTTTGTGGTGAGATGGGGGACAGAGGTGTGCTCGTCCTTGTGGTGAGATGAGGGACAGAGGTGTGCTTGTCTTTGTGGTGAGATGAGGGACAAAGGTGTGCTCGTCCTTGTGGTCAGATGAGTGACAGAGGTGTGCTCGTCCTTGTGGTCAGATGAGGGACAGGGGTGAGCTCGTCCTTGTGGTGAGATGAGGGACAGAGGTGGTGCTTGTCCTTGTGGTGAGATGAGGGACAGAGGTGTGCTTGTCCTTGTGGTGAGATGAGGGACAGAGGTGTGCTCGTCCTTGTGGTCAGATGAGGGACAGAGGTGAACTCGTCCTTGTGGTGAGATGAGTGACAGAGGTGTGCTCGTCCTTGTGGTGAGATGAGGGACAGGGGTGAGCTCGTCCTTGTGGTGAGATGAGGGACAGAGGTGAGCTCGTCCTTGTGGTGAGATGAGGGACAGAGGTGTGCTCGTCCTTGTGGTGGATGAGGGACAGAGGTATGCTCGTCCTTGTGGTGAGATGAGGGACAGAGGTGTGCTTGTACTTGTGGTGAGATGAGGGACAGAGGTGTACTCGTCTTTTGTGGTGAGATGAGGGACAGAGGTGTTCTAGTGTTTGTGGTGAGAAGAGGGACAGAGGTGTTCTAGTGTTTGTGGTGAGATGAGGGACAGAGGTGTTCTAGTCTTTGTGGTGAGATGAGGGACAGAGGTGTTCTAGTCTTTGTGGTGAGATGAGTGACAGAGGTGTTCTAGTCTTTGTGGTGAGATGAGGGACAGAAGTGTTCTAGTCTTTGTGGTGAGATGAGGGACAGAGGTGTTCTAGTCTTTGTGGTGAGATGAGGGACAGAGGTGTTCTAGTCTTTGTGGTGAGATGAGGGACAGAGGTGTTCTAGTCTTTGTGGTGAGATGAGGGACAGAGGTATGCTTGTCTTTTGTGGTGAGATGAAGGACAGAGGTGTGGTCGTCTTTGTGGTGAGATGAGGGACAGAGGTGGTCGTCTTTGTGGTGAGATGAGGGACAGAGATGTTCTAGTCTTTGTGGTGAGATGAGGGACAGAGATGTTCTAGTCTTTGTGGAGAGATGAGGGACAGAGGTGTGCTCGTCCTTGTAGTGAGATAAGGGACAGAGGTGTGCTCGTCTTTTGTGGTGAGGACAGAGGTGTGCTCGTCCTTGTGGTGAGATGAGGGACAGAGGTGTGCTTGTCTTTTGTGGTGAGATGAGGGACAGAGGTGTGCGTGTCTTTTGTGGTGAGATGAGGGATAGAGGTGTGCTCGTCTTTTGTTGTGAGATGAGGGACAGAGGTGTGCTCGTCCTTGTGGTGAAATGAGGGACAGAGGTGTACTCGTCTTTTGTGGTGAGATGAGGGACAAAGGTGTGCTCGTCTTTTGTGGTGAGATGAGGGACAGAGGTGTGCTCGTCTTTTGTGGTGAGGACAGAGGTGTGCTCGTCCTTATGGTGAGATGAGGGACAGAGGTGTGCTCGTCCTTGTGGTGAGATGAGGGACAGAGGTGTACTCGTCTTTTGTGGTGAGATGAGGGACAGAGGTGTGCTCGTCCTTGTGGTGAGATGAGGGACAGAGGTGTACTCGTCTTTTGTGGTGAGATGAGGGACAAAGGTGTGCTCGTCCTTGTGGTGAGATGGGGGACAGAGGTGTGCTTGTCCTTGTGATGAGATGAGGGACAGAGGTGTGCTTGTCCTTGTGGTGAGATGAGGGACAGAGGTGTACTCGTCTTTTGTGGTGAGATGAGGGACAGAGGTGTTCTAGTCTTTGTGGGGAGATGAGGGACAGAGGTGTTCTAGTCTTTGTGGTGAGATGAGGGACAGAGGTGTTCTAGTCTTTGTGGTGAGAAGAGGGACAGAGGTGTTCTAGTCTTTGTGGTGAGAAGAGGGACAGAGGTGCTCTAGTCTTTGTGGTGAGATGAGGGACAGAGGTGTGGTCGTCTTTGTGGTGAGATGAGGGACAGAGGTGTTCTAGTCTTTGTGGTGAGATGAGGGACAGAGGTGTTCTAGTCTTTGTGGTGAGATGAGGGACAGAGATGTTCTAGTCTTTGTGGTTGATGAGGGACAGAGGTGTGCTCGTCCTTGTAGTGAGATGAGTGACTGAGGTGTGCTCGTCTTTTGTGGTGAGGACAGAGGTGTGTTCGTCCTTGTGGTGAGATGAGGGACAGAGGTGTGCTTGTCTTTTGTGGTGAGATGAGGGACAGAGGTGTGCTTGTCCTTGTGGTGAGATGAGGGACAAAGGTGTGCTTGTCTTTG
>CM060313.1:86184099-86201599 GCA_030674185.1 Monoplex corrugatus | reverse complement strand
TGTGTGTGTGTGTGTGTGTGTGTGTGTGTGTCCGTCTGCACACAGTAGTAAATGTACCAATGTATGTATGTATGTATGTATGTATGTATGTATGTATGTTGTTGTTTGTTGTGTGTGTGTGTGGTGTGTGTGTGTGTGCGCGCGCGCGCACGCCCGCGCATGTGTGTATATATGTTTGTGTGCATATGTGCGTGCACACGTGGATGGCTTCTTTTTCTCCTTAAGCTGTATGCTGTGTTAACAACATTCTAAGTGGAGTTTTGTTTGGTTTAGCCGAGTATTTGTGTAACAACGACGGAAATATAGACAAGAAAAAAAAAGTTACATCCAAACTTCATGTGCAGTGTTCACAGAGGCGGTGAATGAAATTGTAGATCAACTGTTAGTTCCAAAATGGAACACCACTTTTTGGTGAATACCACTGAAAGAAAAGAGTTCTTGAATGTTACATAAAACCGATAATATTATTGAACTACGGTTTTGATGCGTGGACGGTCAACACGCAAAGCGAGAACAAGATTGAGGCAGCCGAGATGTGGTTTCTAAGAAGAATGTTGAGAGTTCCATGGACAGCAAAGAAAACAACAGGAAAACTGGAGGGAAAGAAAGCATCAGGTAGACCCAGGGAGAAAATATTAGACGGGCGTGCAGGGTGGCTGAAGACAGAGAGGGTGGAAGATGTGCTTGCATATGGAGGGCCATGATCGCCAACGCCATGCGGCAGGGCACACGATGATGATGAATACCACTGAAGGAGAACAGTTCCCAAAGTTGTAATAATTCAGAAAAGTTTCCTTTAATTTAAAGGTCAAGTCAAGTCAAACGAGTCACATCAATGTACAACTATTGCATGCACAAACACACACACGCATGCAAACATAGCACACGCACACACACACTCACACACACACACACACACACACACACACACACACACACACACACACACACACACACACACACACACACACACACATTCTTACATACACACACGCGCACAGCAACGCACACGCATGCACACACAGACACACACACACGTACGCAAGCACACACACCCAGCAATATGTAAACACAGTATGCCTCTTTATTCATATGAAAAATCTGTTAATCTTTCTTCATTACATAAGTCAGTGTTTAAATTTTAATATTCTGTGGTTTCTTATGTGTCTTCTTATTTGTATAGCTTTAATGTTAGTTGTTATCTTATTGTGTATGTAATTGTGAACATTTTTTATCACCTTTTGCCTTTCTTGCGAAATGTAAAGCGCTGGTGAGCATGTTTTTATATGGAATATGCGCTATACAAATAAACATTATTATTATTATCAAGTACATTTTTATCACCTTTCAGTGAGAAATTACTTGGTGATCACCGTGTACATATATGGGGAGAGAAAAAAAGAATACACTGATAAGCAGATAAAGAAATGAACCAAATAACAGCAAAATGAAAATCAATGTCAACAGTTTCTGTCGTTAAACTATATAGTATTAACAACATCCATAGGTAGTTATTATTGTAAAATACAAACTTATCATTCTTACACAAATGCACGCACGTGCGAGCACGAGCACACGCACACGCACACGCGCACTGCACAGTAGTTTCTATTTAGAATCACACATATATTCTCACGAACATATATTTTAACACATACACTCTTAAACACACACACAGACACACACACAGACACACACACACAGACACACACACACAGACACAAATACACACACGCGCGCGCGCGCACACACACACACACACACATACACAAACACACAAGTGCGCGCACACACACTAATAGACACGCACGCACGCACATACACACGCACACACACACACATTGCACGATAACTGTCACTTAACATACATAGCCACACACACAACACACACACCACACACACACACACACACACACACACACACACAACACACACAAAGCGTGAAATCAGAAAGAAAACTTTTTTAGAATGGCTCGACCATACTGTTTGTGTCTTTACGTGGTGCACATCGGATACGCTTCAAATTATGAATATTTATGACAGTGCATGCATAAACAGTCCATCTTGTCTTTACGTCTGACGAACCAGTTCTGTGGAGTCGGGACAACAAAAAAGTTGCAAATTTAGAAGAAATGGTAATGAACTTACACAGTTTTTCCTCTGTGAATCTGACGCTGAAGAAACGACTTAACGCAAGCAATTTCGCTGCCAGCTGTTCTTGTTTTTCCTACGTGTTCGTGTTTTTTCCTGTTGAATATTCTGAACCACCGGACTTTCTTGCTTGCTCTGGTGGTTTTATTATGTTGTGTTTCTTTTTTTCTATAATCTACTCACCTGCGCCATCTTGGGTGTCTCAGACGGGGAGATAAAAGTTGGTGATCAGCCACGAGGCGGCAGGCCTGGGGAGGAAAGATACCCCTCGTTAATATGAGAGAAAATGTAATCTGTTAAACAGGACAGAGCTGCAGGGTCCAGAGGAAATTAGGTACGCTTCATGTTAAAATGTCAAAACTCTGAGAAGCTATTGACAGATATGGAGAGTTTTTTGTTGTTGTTTGATTACATGTAAACTTGCGTGCACAAATACACACACATACACACGTACATCATACATACATACATACATACATACATACATACGTACGTACGTACATACATACCTACGTACATACATACATACATAAATACATACGTTCGTACGTACATACATACATACGTACATACATACATGAATATATGCACGCATGCACACACAAATAACACACATAGATAGACAGACAGTGAGACAGATAGGCGTATAGACAGACACAGATAGTCAGACAGACAGATTATAGACAGACAGACAGATAGACAGACAGATAGATAGATAGACAGACAGATAGACATACATACATACAGACAGATAGATAGATAGATAGGTAGGTAGGTAGATAGATAGATAGGTAGACAGACAGACAGATAGATAGATAGAAAGCTAGGTAGGTAGATAGATAGATAGATAGATAGGTTGAAAGCTAGCTAGATAGATAGATAGGTTGATATATAGATAGATGGATGGATAGGTAGATAGACACACAGACAGACAGACAGACAGACAGACAGACAGACAGACAGACGGGCAGGCAGATACGATTCTATCGTATTTAAGTGAAACAATATTAGCTAACAAAAGTTGTAATAACAGCAACAGTTATGATAGTTTCGCAAATACACGAAGAATGTGCCGCAAAATAGAAACTGATTAAGTAAACATTTCTATTCTTTTATTTGTAATGAAATCATAACAAATTTTATCTGGGTATCTTTTCAAGCGGATCAGATATAAAACAGCGATAAAGCTGGAATAAATTGCTAAACGCCCATGTTTTCTGAGATATCCAGTGCGTTTGACCATGTGCAGTACAGAAGCTTGAAGCTGTAATCTGACTTGCTGGCAAATCAAAGGAAATTGCTGGACTGATTTTGAAAGTAGATGTTACCAAAGCGAGATGTCTGGCATTGTATCAGCTGGAATCTCACAGTTGTCACACTTGCACCTTTGCTTTTATCGATTTACAACAGTGGAATTGTCCTAGCAAATCAGATTTGAAACACTTTGCGGATACAGTTAGGATGCCCCCCTTTATATAACAGACACTACAAAAGGAGACGAGATTCTGAATGAAGACTTACAATAAAAGAAAATCTAAAACGAAGATCTAAGATATACGTATAATTTGTAAATACAGAACTTAATGATACAATATCTAACTGAAGACCTACAATATGTAATGTCAAAATGAAGACGAAATACAATTTCAAAATGAAAACCTACAATGTATAATTTCTGAAAATAGACGCACAATACAAAATTTCTCATTGAAGACCAACAATCCACATTTTTAAAGGAAGACCTTCGATTTGAAATTTCTAAATGATGATCATAAAATAAAATTTCTAACTAAAGACCAACAATTTTATAATTTCTGATTGAAGACCTGCATCAGATAATTTCTGAATTTAGACCTACAATATTTAATTTCGAATTGAAGACTGTAAAATAAAATTTCTAATGACACCATTAATTCATAATTTCTAAATAAGATCTACTACATAAAACTTCTAAGCGAAGACTTACAAAATATAATTTGTAAATGAAGATCTACAATAATTTTTGAATGAAGATATAAAATACATAATTTCAAATTGAAAACCTATAAAATATACTTTCTAAATGAAGATCTACACCTACCTTGTACAAGGTTTGAATGAAGACCTTCAGTACATAATTTTTAAATAGATACATACAATATACAGTTTCTTAATGAAGACTATGGTGTATAATTTCTAAATGAAGATTTACAATATACAATTTTTATATAAAGACCAACAATTCATAATTGCTAATAGAAGCTCTATAAGAACAAATCAGACGGTCTTTTGGATATTAATATTCATTTATGACTTGAAAACATTGTTAATAACAAAACATACCTGATAAATATTAAACCGGTTATTTTGGAAAAAGTTCTAAATCATCATCGTCAACAACAACAGCAACAACAAAATCATTAGCATCATCACATCATTATTAGTATCGGCAACAAATGGGTCACAGGGGAATCTCTGTGCGCCATTTTCTTACCTTTTTTGAAAATTTAACAATTACGATCTGTTTCAGCTCCACCCAAGAACATGCAATGAGCTTCTTGTGTTTGAAGAGATAAACTGGACATAGCTTAAATTCACGTGGTTTTCTTTCTTTCTTCTTCTTCTTCTCTTTCTTCTTCTTCTTCTTCTTTTTGTTGTTCTTCTTCTTTTTTGTTCTTTTTCTTCTTCTTCTAATTCCTTAACTGCGTGGTTATTTGGAGGAGGGGGCTGGGGCAATGATTGAACGCTGCAGCAGACAGGATCCTACGCCTCTGTCTTTGCGATGCAGCATTAAAGAGTTCTTCCCTCATGGGCTTGGCCCTGTCCCTGTCCCTGTCCCTGTGTCCCTGATTGGATTTTGCCAATGCGTGGTTATCTGTTACAATGTCTAAATACGCGAGTGATGGAGCATCGTCAGTGACAACCCTACACTAGTATTTGTAGAGATTGACCTGAAGACATAATCAATGTAGCCTGTTTTCTCATCAAAGAGAAAGAGCAGTTACAATCTGCATATGCATCTAATCATCTGAATGTAACCGCACATATTACATGCTATTCACATCAGTTCGGCAATTTCTAGGACCATAATATGATGTTAAAACGTTGATATACTGAATTGACAGCTACACTGGCCTTATCAGTATCCATGACATTTTTCGAAGATTGTGTATTTTCCATATCCATCCTTATCACGAAATAATGACCAATAAAACGTAAACCATGAAAACAGGTGTATTTCCATGAGCATCGGGAGCATACCTGTTTACCCAGTATTAAGGACGTTTGTTTGAGCTCATGTTGCCATTGTAACGTGTAAAATATTTCATTACTCTCACTGGTATATTGAAGATATCTAAACTTGTTCACAGTTTTCACACACACGCACAGAGAGGGGAAGAGAGAGAGCGAGAGAGAGAGAGAGAGAGAGAGAGAGAGAGAGAGAGAGAGAGAGAGAAGAGACTTCATCACTCAAGGACAATACCATTAAGTCCCCGTGGATCTGTCTTACGACTAGTCCTTACTATTCTACACATATAGTGTAACAATACAAACATAATTTTTAAACCACACACGCAGATACTGACAGACAACACACACAAATACCAATAATATAAACACTTTTAGACACACACACACACACACACACACACACACACACACACACAACAACACGCGCGCACACACACACACACACACACACACACACACACACAACACACGCGCGCCACACACACACACACACAACATACACACGCACACATACCACACCATTCTTACACACACACACACACACACACACACACACACACACACCATGCACAGTGAGAGACAGACAGACAGAGAGACAGAGAGAGATGAACGCACTCGGAAACCCATTGATTACAAATAAAGCTATGAAATTATGAAAATAAAAACATTGAAACATCCACATTAAGGCGAAAATAAGAGTAAAAGCAAACATTTTAAAGGAAACGAATAAGCAAAACAAAAACAAACAAACACACACACACACACACAAACCAAAACAAAAGCACAACCAACCAGCCAACCAATCAACCAACCAACCAACAACCAACCAACCAACCAGCCAACCCACCAACCAGCCAGCCAGCCAGCCAAACAGAAAAGGAGAAGTGGGTATTAATGATGAAATGGCGACCTCCATGACATGGTGTGTAAGAATAGAGGGTTCAACTGGAGTAATAATTACAGAGAGAGGAAGTCGTCTTCATCATAATTAATCGGTTTGATTTTCATTTCATTTTTTTTTTTTTTTTTTTTTGGTGGTCATATTTCATTTCTGTAGAAATTAATTGCAGAGAATATGACACATGGCGGAAAATATTGGACCGAAAACGGCATTAAACTTTTCACCTTCAGGAAATTGGCTGGAATCAAATCAGTGTTTCTGTCTTCCTGTTTTGAAGACAAATGTGAAGATTGAGGTGAAGTGTCCGTCAGTGTGCATATTACTTCCAAGTTTCATGTGAGTGATTTTTCTTTGTTTCCTTTTCTTTTCTTCCTTTCTTTTCTGTTTTTGTTGTTGTTGTTTGTTTTCTTTTTCTTTTTGTTTGTTTGTTGTTTGTGATGACATTGATACACATGTCTGTAGGCTCCACCTTGCCACTATCTTAATTCTTATTGGTCAACCCAAAAGCTTCCATATGAGATGAATACAATGTGGAGTGGACATGGAAGAAATGAAGCGGTGGAAAACAGAATAGAGATTTGAAAACATTAAGAAAGAGAATACGAATGTGTTTAATCAGAAAACTGTAACCAGGAAACCGAGAGCATAATTTACGTTAACATTGTTGGAAATAATGAGATTTTTCTTCAAACAAATAGCAGGTTGTATCAGCTCTGAAAGAAAAAAAGAGTTTTGGGGGAAAAAACATCACAATATCTTTTGACCTATTAGGAGCTAGTTGTAGTGCTAAAAAAACTTACCCCCTTACGTTTTACCTTTCATTGAGGAATCTGTGATTTCTGATTGATGAATTAACTGTACGTATTCATTTACTTATTTATTCATTTATTTTCTTATGTAATTATTTATTGATCTTTATTTCTTTATTAATTTATTCATGCCTTTATTTATTTACTTCTTCAGTCATTTTTATTCAGTTTTTCTTTCTTTCTTTATCTGTTTATTCATTTACGTATTCACGCTTTTACTTATACACAACTGAGTTTATATATATTGACATCCATCTCAGGGGATGCGACTCACAAGGATTATTGTTGCCCCTGGGAAAAAGGGAGAAAACTGATCTAACTCCACATAACAGCATGTAAATGACTACATAATTAGTATTGAGGAAGACAGCAGAAAGGCCATTCCCATGCTCTGTGTCCAGGTTCAAACTCACAACTACTGGGATATGAACTAAACTCAGCTATTTAGTGAGGTCGGTCCACCAAAGTGTGGATGTATCAATTCGCTCTTTCCCAAGTCGCCCTTTTATTGATGAAATGGGAACATTGAACGGTAACTCAAGTAGCACCATTTTGCCCTGTGCGCCTGTGTCAGCTTGTCCGTTTTCTAGGGTTTAAACAGTTTTTTTTTTACAGTACATTATCTGATAACTGTCCGACGACAACTTACAAGCCATGGCAGAACAGCGCCAGGCAAAGAGACCGGGCGAGATGGGGTAGGTTACCATGGAAAAGGACGAAATGAAAAAGAACAAGATGGAAAAGGACGAAATGAAAAAGAACAAGATTGAAAAGGACGAAATGAAAAAGAACAAGATTGAAAAGGACGAAATGAAAAAGAACAAGATTGAAAAGGACGAAATGAAAAAGAACAAGATTGAAAAGGACGAAATGAAAAAGAACAAGATGGAAAAGGACGAAATGAAAAAGAACAAGATGGAAAAGGACGAAATGAAAAAGAACAAGATGGAAAAGGACGAAATGAAAAAGAACAAGATGGAAAAGGACGAAATGAAAAAGAACAAGATGGAAAAGGACGAAATGAAAAAGAACAAGATTGAAAAGGACGAAATGAAAAAGAACAAGATGGAAAAGGGCGAAATGAAAAAGAACAAGATTGAAAAGGACGAAATGAAAAAGAACAAGATTGAAAAGGACGAAATGAAAAAGAACAAGATTGAAAAGGACGAAATGAAAAAGAACAAGATTGAAAAGGACGAAATGAAAAAGAACAAGATGGAAAAGGACGAAATGAAAAAGAACAAGATGGAAAAGGGCGAAATGAAAAAGAACAAGATGGAAAAGGACGAAATGAAAAAGAACAAGATTGAAAAGGACGAAATGAAAAAGAACAAGATTGAAAAGGACGAAATGAAAAAGAACAAGATTGAAAAGGACGAAATGAAAAAGAATAAGATTGAAAAGGACGAAATGAAAAAGAACAAGATTGAAAAGGACAAAATGACAAAGAACAAGATTGAAAAGGACGAAATGAAAAAGAACAAGATTGAAAAGGACGAAATGAAAAAGAACAAGATGGAAAAGGGCGAAATGAAAAAGAACAAGATTGAAAAGGACGAAATGAAAAAGAACAAGATTGAAAAGGACGAAATGAAAAAGAATAAGATTGAAAAGGACGAAATGAAAAAGAACAAGATTGAAAAGGACGAAATGAAAAAGAACAAGATTGAAAAGGACGAAATGAAAAAGAACAAGATTGAAAAGGACGAAATGAAAAAGAACAAGATGGAAAAGGGCAAAATGAAAAAGAACAAGATGGAAAAGGGCGAAATGGAAAAGGACAGGATGAAAATTTTTCGAAAGGGAAAAGAGCGAAATGAAAAAGGGCAGGATGGAAAAGGGCGAAATGAAAAAGGGCGAAATGAAAAAGGACAAGATGGAAAAGGCCGAAATTGAAAAGGGCGAAATGGAAAAGGGCGAAATGGAAAAGGCCGAAATTGAAAAGGGCGAAATGGAAAAGGCCGAAATTGAAAAGGGCGAAATGGAAAAGGGCGAAATGGAAAAGGGCGAAATGGAAAAGGCCGAAATTGAAAAGGGCGAAATGGAAAAGGCCGAAATTGAAAAGGGCGAAATGGAAAAGGGCGAAATGGAAAAGGGCGAAATGGAAAAGGCCGAAATTGAAAAGGCCGAAATTGAAAAGGCCGAAATTGAAAAGGCCGAAATTGAAAAGGGTGAAATGGAAAAGGCCGAAATTGAAAAGGGCGAAATGGAAAAGGGTGAAATGGAAAAGGCCGAAATTGAAAAGGGCGAAATGGAAAAGGGCGAAATGGAAAAGGGCGAAATGGAAAAGGGCGAAATGGAAAAGGGCGAAATGGAAAAGGGCGAAATGGAAAAGGGTGAAATGAAAAAGTGCGAAATGGAAAAGTGCGAAATGGAAAAGGGCGAAATGGAAAAGGGTGAAATGAAAAAGTGCGAAATGGAAAAGGGTGAAATGGAAAAGGGCGAAATGGAAAAGTGCGAAATGGAAAAGTGCGAAATGGAAAAGGGTGAAATGGAAAAAGTGCGAAATGGAAAAGGGTGAAATGGAAAAGGGTGAAATGGAAAAGGGCGAAATGGAAAAGGGTGAAATGGAAAAGGGCGAAATGGAAAAGGGCGAAATGGAAAAGGGTGAAATGGAAAAGGGCGAAATGGAAAAGGGTGAAATGGAAAAGGCCGAAATGGAAAAGGGTGAAATGGAAAAGGCCGAAATGGAAAAGGGTGAAATGGAAAAGGGCGAAATGGAAAAGGGCGAAATGGAAAAGGGTGAAATGGAAAAGGGTGAAATGGAAAAGGGTGAAATGGAAAAGGGTGAAATGGAAAAGGGTGAAATGGAAAAGGGTGAAATGGAAAAGGGCGAAATGAAAAAGGACAAGATGGAAAAGGGCGAAATGGAAAAGGGCGAAATGGAAAAGGGTGAAATGGAAAAGGGTGAAATGGAAAAGGGCGAAATGGAAAAGGGCGAAATGAAAAAGGACAAGATGGAAAAGGCCGAAATGAAAAGGGCGAAATGAAAAGAGACAGGATGGAAAAGGGCAAAAGGGAAAAGAGCGAGATGGACAAGGGCGAGATGGAAAAGAGCGAGATGGGTAAGTGCGTCACCGCTGTCCAGACACCTTCCAGCTTCCGACACCACACAGTAGCCATTTCACATAGCAAAGGAAAGGCTGTCTATGCGCTGCATGACCCACTCAGACCCAGTCATCAGTGTATCTTATCATCCATTATATCGCAGATTAACAAGGGAGCAGCCAGGGGTGAAAATCTGTCACAGTCTTCGTCTGGGTGAGTTATCTTAGGGCAGAAATGATTGTGATAACGGCGTCACAGCACCAGACTAATGGCTTCACAGCACCAGACTAATGGAACTAGGTAGTTTACAAATCTTAACTGGTTTATGATTCGTTTTGTTCAGGCCTAAGATCAGAGAGGGCACTGGCGATTGTTTCACTTACAAAAAGAAATAACCAATTAATTCTGTTAAACGCCATGCTCTTGTGCTTTTTTTTCTCTCTCATAATTTCTGTTTTTACACAGATGCATGTGATCATGTCAGAAATTGTCAACTACAATAGCCATAAATGTTATTGTTATTGTTATTGTTATTGTTATTGTTATTTTGGTTTAAAGCCCAGCCGACAGCGTAGAGCCATATCATGTAAAAACGGGCATAAATCACATAGAATTGTTTCCGTATACCTCATTTCCTTAGAGCCAAATATGCACTGAATAATGTACCCATTTGTGAATCCCGAGAGAAAGTATATAAGACTGTATCGAACACATACAGGTGAGTGGACCAGCAAGGCAGAAAATGAAAGGAAGAAATGACAGAAAATAAAGGAACAAGGCAGAAGCAAAGAGAGTGACAGAAAAGAGGAAAATTTCTAGCGCAGAATTTCCGGAAGGTGGGGATACTTTTTATACTGAAAGAATCCCCACGGAGGCACAGATGAATATACATGTAATGTGTAATATGGATAAATCTGTTTCAGTTGCAATGATTCTCTGCTTATAACGTGCACCCTTTAGGCAGTCAAACTAAACCAAAATTTGTGCTAAAAACAACGTTCTATTTGCATCATCAACGTCTCCGTGAGGATTCTGTGTTCTGTCTGCCTTGTCATCGACCATTTCGCAGGTCAAGCAGCAAGCAGCTTAGCATGAAATGGTGTCACAATGTTGTCGGGGGTCAACACCTTAGCGCCATTATGTGGGGGAAATGACTGTGATAACAGCAGCCCTGAACCAAGCCAAGTGGAAACAGGTCGTTTACAAGCCTGGCCGTGTAACATTTGGTAATAGAAATGATGTTATATAGCTCATTCAAGGAAGTGAAGCATGACTATCCTCCTCTGTGTACATCTCTCGTAATCCTTCCAAGCAACCCCCCGTGGGATGTCGGGGCTCCTTCAGAATAAACAATATCCCCACCTTCTGGAAGTTCTGTACTAGAAATTTCCTCTTTTCTGTCACTCTCTTTTGTTTCTTTGCTTTCTGTCATTCCTTCTTATCATTTTCTGCCTTGACGATCCATTGACTTGTATGTGTTGGATAAAGTCTTACGTACTTTCTCTTAGTATGACGGTTGGGTACATGTATTGAGTGTATTTTTGGCTCTGGGGAAATGAGATATGTGCAAACAATTTTAAGTAATTTAGGCCTGTTTTTACACATGTTTTAGTGTCCTTAGTTATGTTTAAATTTGTATTCAGGCATGTTTTTTAAATGCCCTGTGCGATAAATTGGGCGGAGTGGTCAACACAAGGGGCATCTCCCTAGTTTACGTGCGCGATTTCATTGACATGTGTACTTAGTTTTCTTTTTCTTTCTGTTGGAGTATTGTATATGTTTTGAAACGGTTATAGTCCTGATATGGCTCCACGCAGTCGGCTGGGCTTCAAACAAAAACAACAATAATAACAGTAACTACCAAGCAAAGGAGAGTAGATTCACTACCCCTATTCAACATGACTAAGCAAAGAACCCGACACGTGGCATTTTTGCATCTAGATGTTTTATTTCTACATGTAACCATCCTGTTACCCAAACATTTCAGGCTGCAGCGCATTTTCTAGTTGCAGCATTCTGTCAAATCAACTTGCAGCGGTAAGTAATAGATTTGTCCTTTACCAAATTTTATATAGTAACTGGATTCCCAGTGGTGGTCACTTTTGAAAAAAAATAGGCTTCGGTCAACAAACAACAACCGTACATACCCTAGTCATTCTTTTCTCAAACTTTTTGTCTCTCTACAAAGCATAGTGTCATTTGTTATATGATATCAGACTCACATTTTAATCTAAGTGAAGGTTCAAAACGTGAAAAAGAAAAGACGACGAAAAACAAAATATAAACAGAAGAAGGGGCAATGTATAGAGCTACTGGTTAGTTACGACGTACTTAAAAGTAAACAACAGAATACTCGTAGTTCGTCAAAGCGAATAAAACAGTATAAAGAGAAACCGCACGTATTTTTCACTATTACAGATTCTACACAGCATGCAAAGAAGTTTGCAACGGAGGAATCAGTAATTACAGAATAAAACAACTGGTCAGCTTGAAATTTGATATAGTTTCTCTTGATTTAGCATTTTACTCTTCAGTTTCATATATGTATTGCAACTCTTTTTAAATGGAAATGTTTTGTGAAGTATTATGTGTCTTACATATAGGAAAAACTACATTTTAGCAAACAATATCATGAAGTAAAACGCATGTATCTTGAATTCAAACTCTCGTCCAGATGATACCCCATATTTTCATTAAGTTTCATTTCAGAAAACAAAAGACATTTTCATTCAACAATTTTTCAAACTGTTGTCAATAATGTATGATACGATGACGCTTCCATAAAACTCGTTTACTACTCTCTTATGTTCTGTGCAGAAAGTACACGATCGTTGACAATTTTCAGTGTTTTCAAAACGACAGTTATTAATCCCCTTGTTCAAAAATCTGAGCTTCGAATCCTTAATTTTGTGCATTTTTTGTTTTCCAAAAATGTATACTTAAAAAACTGTATATAGTCAGTTTATGATACTGATCAAGCGAATTTGTCTATCAGCGTGTCTTTCAAAATTGTTTCCCCCTGTGGGTCAAATAAAAAGACTGTAATTCAAAAGAAAAAGTGTGGAACATCTGATAGTCATACACCGTACCTAAAGGCCGAGGAAAGAATCCGACTCAGCCACCAGTCCCACTATTTTCCTTGCCATGCCTTGTTTTGTGTTGTTTAAATGGCTACAGTAGAGCACACTGTTTTATACAGCAATTGCTGCACAAGTCACTGAACTCTGCAGCTTGGAACAGCTCCCCAACAAACAGCAGGCTGATTGGCTTTGCCAATGGAACCGGGAAGTGACCATACGGTGCCTCTGGTGAAATCCCAGCCTACAACATGGAACCTGGCTTGTTTGCTCCCCATCTTGATGCTGCCATCATTCTGATATTTCATAAGATCACTTGCTCCTACCACCACCCCCACTCCATCCCCATTTCAAGACCTTGCCAAAGCATAAGGATTTGCGCAGGCTCAAGGAATCTGCCCGATAATGGTGCTAGCTTTGTGTGAAGCGCATATGGAAATGTCAGAATGGTATGAATCTCTTTCGTACAAACTCCAAAGTGAGGTCGAAAAAGCGAGTAAGTAGGCGTGAAATGTGTCTACAGTTTTGTTCGGCCTAACACCTTTGGGCCATCAATGGCAGAAATGACTCATAACGCGACATCACAAAAAACCAGGATAAATGGAAGTGGATGGTTTACAAGCCTGACTGCTTTATGCTTTAAAGGTTTGTTGACTTGCGGTTTGAGGTTCAGAGTACATATGTGACGATTTTGCTTACAGCATCTGTGTCCTTATGTCTGATGTTTGAAGTTTGGACTTTGTTCAAGAGAAGTTCACCACACTCAGACGATTCCGTATGCGCTTCACCCAAATCTGCCAGCAATTATCTGTAATGATCCTTCCGGAGGTCTGGAAAATATTTTACTGATATGTTTCTGCATCACTTTAGCGACAGCGGTGGATTCACCTAGATGTATACGTTTGGGTCATCCCTCCCTCTTTCCTCCCCCTCTGTTTTCCGCGTGCGTGCGTGCTTTTGTCAGTGTGTTTGGAAACACATTTTAACGATGAAGTTTGACAGCTGATTGATATATTTTACCAGTGTGTTGTTACATGTTTAAATTGAAGGTTAACTCTCTATTACTTCGACGGTGTTCCAAAATGTAAAACATCATGTACAGTGTACAACAAACCACTTACGGCGATATATGTTGTTTTCTTAAGGTTATAGTGCGCTAGTGATTGGAACAGTTTAAATGAAAAACGAGTCTGTACTTTTGTGTATCTGAACATTTTTTTGCCCCACACTGTGCAGGCGTTAAGTCACTGCACAGTCTGCATACTCTGTCTTCGGTGGGTGCGCATGCTGTGTGTTCTTAAGTGTCCGCCGGACACTGACTTCACTTACATGATCTTTAAGGTAAGTATTTAGTGCTCTGCATGCAAAAGAAGTTTACACACTAACAGTTCCGCACACATGTTGGCATAGGGGATCGGAAAAACCTTGACCTTTTAGAGTGTCGCAAGGGAATAGATGTCCCTTTTATCCCTGACACAGATCTGAAACCAAAAGTACAAACCTATGAGAAAAATCTCTGGCAGGAGGATTGGAACAAGCAGACGTAACAAGTTGTTTTCAAATCCGCCCCGACCTTAAACAAAATCTCTATTCTATTCTTGGGAACCGTAAGAAGGAGACAGCGTTATGTAGATTAGATATGGACACCACGTGCTCCATTCACCCATATGTACAGAAAAATGAAGAGGCACTCCTGGTGTATACCGTGTGACGAGCCATTCAGCATCATATACCCTTTTATTATTGCCATACGTATCAGTGGCATAATGAACACTAACCAAGTAATGGAACTAAATTGTTTCCATAGTAGGCTGGAACCCGAGCTTAACGAGGTTTCTGTCCATTAGCTCAGCGGTCAAGACTGTGACGTGTGTAGAAATTGTCGGGTTTGTAGCAGCCAGGTATCAGATGTCGTCTAGACCTCCAGTTCTTTATTTCGGTGTTTGGCCTCAGTGGATGAGCACCTTGACTGGGTTTTCCTTCTTTTATTCATTTAGTTTTCTTGTGCGCACGTCAGCTTACAACTAAGTACCTCTCTAGCTAAAAATAATCTAGTCTGTAAAAAGTGTGGGTGCATATGTTTTCTTTTTTTCTTTTATTGCTGTTTAAAGCCCAGCCGACTGCGCAGAGCCATATCAGGGCTATAACCTCTTCAAAACACACAAAACTTCAACAGGAAAAAAAAAATTAAGCACACATCAATGCATTCGCGCTCATAGTCTAAGGACATGCCCCCGGTGTAGGACCATTCCGTCCGATTTATCGCACAGGGGAGATTTAAAAAAACACACCTGAATACAAATATAAGCATACATAAGGACACCAAAACATATATAAAAACAGGCATAACTTACCTAAAATTGCTTCCGCATATCTGACCTCCTTAGAGCCAAAAATGCACTTAATACATGTACCCAATTATCAATCCGAAGAAAAAGTACGTAAGACTTTATCGAAAAAATGCAGGTGAATGGACCATTAAGGTAGAAAATAAGTAGAAATGACAGAAAGCAAGGCAACAAGGCAGAAACAAAGAGAGTGACAGAAAAGAGGAAATTTCTAGCACAGAATTTCCAGAAGGTGGGGATACTATTTATACTGAAAGAGCCCCCGGCAACCCAACGGGGGGCGGGTGCATATGTAGCAGGTAGACAAAGAGAACAGCGCAAAGCGCAGTCTTAAGATCTCTCTCTCTCTCTCTCTCTCTCTCTCTCTCTCTCTCTCCTCTCTCTCTCTCTCTCTCTTTCTGATTGATGATTGTGTTGACTGGCCATTGACTACTGAGAGATGAAAAGCTTGAGGAATATATAATATAATATAATATAATATAATATAATATAATATAATATAATATAATATAATATAATATAATATAATATAATATAATATAATATAATATAATATAATATAATATAATATAATATAATATGATATTATGATATGATATAATATTTTATAATATCATATAATACAATATAATACAATATGATATAATGATGCAATATAATATGATATATTATATTATATTATATTATATTATATTATTATATTATATTATATTATATTATATTATATATTATATTATATTATATTTATTTTATTTTATTATATTATCAAGTGCCCTACCGCATGGCGTTGGCGATATGGCCCTCCATTGTATCTTCCCCCTGCTGCCGCAAGTACATTTTCCACCCTCTCCGTCCTCATCCACCCTGCAAGTCCGACCAATATTTTCTCTCTGGGTCTACCTGGTGCCCTCTTTCCTTCCACCTTTCCCGTTGTGACCAAGTGCTCTAATTCCCCTTTCCTGCATCCATAAGGACTGTCTGGTTTGTTTTCTTTGTTGTCCATGGAACTCTCAACAATCTTCTTAGAAACCACATCTCGGCTGCCTCAATCTTATGCTGGCTTTACTTGTTGACTGTCCATGTCTCACAATCTTATAACATTATCAGTTCTATATAACAATCAAGTACTCTCTTCCTGATGTTAATTGATAGGCATTTATTGATAAGAATGTCTTTCGTCTTCTCAAATGCTGTTTTGGCTTGGCCAATTCTGCTAGCTATTTCTGATGTGCATCTGCCGTCAGGTGAGGTGATCGTTCCCGGATATTTAAACTTATTTACCTGTATCAAGGTTGTGCCGTTTGCTGTTATTTTTGCATGAGGGGATTTCATGTTTTTTTGTTTTTTTTACAGATTATCGTGACTTCAGTCTTCTTGCTCTTTAGCTCCAACCCTTTATTTTTATTTTCTATTCTATTTCTATTATATTCACAAGGTTTTGTACGTCCTTTTCATTTTCTGCAATTACCACAGTGTCATCTGCGTAACGAATAACGTTTACCATTTTTTCTCCAACCTTTAATCCAGGATATTCTTCTAGGTAAAGTAAAAACAGATCTGGTAACAGAACACAACCTTGCCTGACTCCTATTATAGTATATTATTTATAATATTATATTATATTATATTATATTATATTATATTATATTATATTATATTATATTATATTATATTATATTATATTATATTATTATATTATATTATATTATATTATATTATATTATATTATATTATATTATATTATATTATATTATATTATATTATATTATATTATATATATATTATATTATATTATAATAATGTAGTATAATATCATATTATATCATATTATATTATATTATATTATATCATCTCATATCATATTATGTTATATTATATTATATTATATTATATCATATCATATATCATAACACATCATATCATATATCATATTAT
>CM060313.1:86156599-86181599 GCA_030674185.1 Monoplex corrugatus | reverse complement strand
ATGTCCGCAAGAAATGAATTTCTGACGAAATTGTAAGCGAGCACGCATGTGAACGTGACCTGAATGGATATTTATGTCACTTTCTCCTTCTTCTTTGAACTTGAGAGTCAAGATTTTTTTAGACCCTTTTTACAACCGTTTTTGGACCCCTGTGTGTTCTTGTGGAGTGTACGGCCTACTACGTAAAACATCTTCTTCCTTGTTTTAGTTTCAGTTTATGATGTTTCCGCGCTCGGAATGAATGCCATATGCACTAACGTCACAGGTGCCATGTGATGGAGAAGATCCAGAATGATCACGGCACAAGCCTTAAGCCTGCACATAAACCCATGAGCTGGCCAGATCCTGAGTTCCTACCTAGATAGTTCCATAACCCTGGGGTCGTAGGGGAGCGACGTGGCAGAGACCTCAACTTTTCCCGGGACCAGCACCACGCGGGCGGCGCCCATCTCCTCACCCTCGATTCAAATGTATATTCACATTTTTTGTTCTAAGACTTCAGAAAGTCAAGAAAGCTAATTAGTCTTCAAGGGGTGGGACTGGGAAATCAGCCTATCTCTCCGGTGTTTTATACCAAGGCAGCCGGGCATGCCCTGCTCTTCACGATTTTCAACTGCCGTGGGATCTATGGCGTGCGCAGCCGGAAGGCACATGGTTCCGACTAATTTTTCGTCCCCTTCCGAAGGACTAGACGTTCAGTTCGATTTTCCGGTCAAACTGAGGAGAAAAATCGAGGCCTGTACGTGGAGCGAACCCTGGAACCTCGAGGTTAGTTTTTGGCATGCGAACGTCTGAACCATTCTGCCACTCTACTCCCTGCTACTTAAAACACGAGAAACCCGGCTTTGAATCACGAATCAGACATGGATTTTTCTTGTCGATTTACTACATCTTAAGGGGCGTTCTAGCTGCTAGTCTTCTCGATTAGTCGATAAACCTGTTTCGCCCGTTGTTGTTTTTTTCAAACTGTTTTTATTTGCGTTGGCAAAGTCTTGAGGTCCTACTTAGTGTACGGGTATAATGTCTATCCTTGCATCATTCTCTCACAGAAACATCTTTGATTATACTGTAGTGAGACGTGTCTCTTCGTGGCTATCACACGATGGACATGGATTTCGGCACATCATAGGAAATATACAGCAACGTTGGCGACATATAATAGAAGGAGACCCTAAGTCGCTGAAATACACTTTGGGTGCTATACAGAGGCTGGCCCAGAACAGACAGAATTGGAAACCTTTGTGGGTGCCCTACATGCCAGTATAATAGGCAGAAAGTAACGTAAGTACCGAAAAAAATTCATCATCATCATCATCAGGTGCCCTGCCGCATGGCGTTGGCGACCATGGACTTCCAACCATCTCTATCTCTCGTTGCTCCTAGCATCTCCCCCACCCTCCTCATCCCCAACCACTCTTCAAATCCGTCCAGCATTCTCTCCCTGGGTCTACCTGGTGCTCTCTTTCCCTCCAGCTTTCCCGTTGTAACCAGGTGCTCCAAATCCCCCTTCCTCATAAAATGGCCTATAAACGTTACCTGTCTTTTCCTAATCTTCCTTATGAGTGATGTACTTGTGTCTGCCTCCATCAAGACTGTCTCGTTTGTTTTCTTTGCTGTCCATGGAACTCTCAACATTCTTCTGAGAAACCACATCTCGGCTGCCTCAATCTTGCTCTGGCTTTGCTTGCTGACTGTCCACGCCTCGCATCCGTACAACAGTATTAGTTCTATATAACATTCAAGGACTCTTTTTCTGATGTTAATTGATAGGCATTTGCTGGTAAGAATGCTTGTCATCTTCTTGAATGCTGTTTTGGCTTGGCCGATTCTGCCAGCTATTTCCGATGTGCATCTGCCGTCTGATGAAATGACCGTCCCCAGGTATTTGAACTTATCGAAAATGATTGGAGCATTGAAATAGGCAGCAAACAGACGAGATTTTATGTTGGAGGCTGTGATGAGTTATCAATATGTCATTACCAAGAGACGTGTATGGTGATCAGAGTTTGATACTTGTTAGTCGGGGTATAGAATGGATGGAACTTGCGTGGGATGTCGTTACCATGTCAGGTAAGGTCGACGGCAGTTCAGCGCCATGTATGTAAAGAAGGTAGTCTTCACTGAATAATTGTGCCCACCCCCACCCCCCTCACTCTTCCCGAAATGAGGACTGTCTTGTGTATCGATTTAGTATATTTGTGTGCACTCTTGTAGCAAATGCAGATATAGCAGTATGTTTGTTTTCAACAAATAATACATTCAAAACTCCCACACAAGCAGCGACTCACTGGAAGTCTGTTACTCCCAGAAAATGTTTTCCGATAAAATATTTATATCTTGAACTAAAACATAGCAAAACACAGTACAACTGTAATCGCTAGAAGTGACGATAATTAGAAACAAGCATTATCCTAAATAAAATACGATTCGAATCCATCAAATCATCGCAGTCCTTGCGTCGCAGTTTCAGAATGAAGTTGCTGTCAAAGGCAGACAACTGGTAAAGGCGGGTGTCTGCCGAAGGTGTCCTCCAACACTTCTCTCTAATATAGTGAAATTATCTCGGCCGCAACTCTTGTGATGGCCTTGGAGTCCTTGGCTTCATAACAAAAAAGACAGGTGGAGTGTGGATTAAACCAAAAACCCCAGCCCAAGAGCTTCATAACACAGGCAGAGTTGAATAAGAAATCCTGATCCACATGCTAGGTACATGTATTTATTCTCCTATTCAAATCCCTTCACTATTTGCTCCGTGCAGCAGTTTCAGGCCAGCCATCTTCAGCCCTGGTGCTTTATCAACAGTAGCCACTAACAGGAAAAGAACAAAGATTCTTCACGTCAGAAACAGACAGACCAGGCAGAGGAAAGGCAAAGCAGTTGCCTTTTGTCAAAGCAGAAATCGACATCAGCATCAGTGTCTTTAATGGAACCAATCTGCCACTTGTCACTGACATGTTTGTGGTAGGAGAGGGAGAACAATAGTCTGGGTAACTTAAAGGGACGGTGACCTTCGATCGTTGTTTACGAGAAGCAAACTGGCTCTGATGAACATGGAAGGAGTACATCGAATATCATCATACCAGAAATAGCAGTGTCAGAGAGGCGATCGTGATCATTAATTCTCTCTCTCTCTCTCTCTCTCTCTCTCTCTCTCTCTCTACTCTCTCTCTCTCTATCTATCTATCTATCTATCGCTTTCTATCTCTTGCTCTCTCTCTCTCTCTGTGTCTCTCTCTTTCTCTCTCTCTCTATCTATCTATCTATCTATCGCTTTCTATCTCTTGCTCTCTCTCTCTATCTCTCTCTCTCTCGCTTTATCCCTGTCTCTCTCTTTCTCAATCTCTCTTTATCTGTCTGTCTGTCTCTCTCGCTCTATCCCTGTCTCTCTCTTTCCTTATCTCTATCTCTTTCTTTCTCTGTCTGTCTCTCTTTGTCTCGCTGCCTCTCTGTCTCTCGCTCTCTTTCTCTCTCTCTCTCTATCTCTCTCTGTCTCTCGCTCTATGCCTCTCTCTTTCTCTCTCTCTCTCTTTCCGTTTTTGTCTGTCTGTCTGTCTGTCTCTCTGTCACTCTCTCTCTCTTTCTCTCTCTGTCTGTCTCTCTCCCTCTCTCCCTCTGTCTCTCTCTCTCGCTCTATCCATGTCTCTTTCTTGTTCTGTGTGTGCGCTCTCTCTCTCTCTCTCTCTCTCTCTCTTTTCCGTTTTTGTCTGTCTGTCTGTCTGTCTCTCTGTCACTCTCTCTCTCTTTCTCTCTCTGTCTGTCTCTCTCCCTCTCTCCCTCTGTCTCTCTCTCTCGCTCTATCCATGTCTCTTTCTTTCTCTCTGTCTGTCTGTCTCTCTCTTCCTGTCTTTGTCTCTGTCTCTATCTCTGTCTGTCTGTCTGTCTGTCTGTCTCTCTCTCTCTCTCTCTCCTCTCTCTCTCTCTCTCTCCCTCCCTCTCCTTTCTCCGCTCTATCGCTGTCCCTCTATCATATCTGTTTGAAGTTTTCCCTCTCTGTCCTGCCTCTGTCTTACCTCTCAGATGTTCAAATTTTAAAGACCGAACAGGCTGTTAGAATTTTAGAATAAAAATTTCATTGTTTTGTTCGGAGTCTTTCTATCTAAAAGGAAAGAACTTAATGATTTTCGTGTTATTTCTTGGGAAAGGAAAAAAACAATGATAAGATCAAACATTTTGCTTGTGACCATTTTGGGAATTAATCACATCTGGCATGAAAGTGGTTGCTTACTGCCTTTCTGTCTTTAACCCTTTGACTCCCGCCCCCTACCCACCTACTGCTAAAAACTTAACCCTTTGATTCTCTCACCCTATCCACCAGCTTCCTACAGGAAGCTAGTGGATAGAGTGAGGGAAGCAAAGGGTTAAGTGTTTTGCTTTGTCAGCGTGATTGACACTGCAGGATGCTAGTTGACAGGGTGCGGGAGTCGAAGGGTTAAGGAGACTGACTTCAGTACCCTTGTAAAGGGAAAGGCCACTATTGAGAGACAGTAGGATGACAGAGATTGGCAGAAAGACGGAAGACAGACAGACCAAAAGAGATTAAACTGATTTACACGGTACCTTTGTAAAGGAAGATATACGGTGTTAATCTACCTAAACAGTCGTGACATTTCACCAGAGTCCAGTGCAAGACAGACAATAAGCTGGGGGAAAGGTGAGTGTCAGAGACAGGGTGATGTGTAGGTGGAAGGGGGGGAGGGGGGAGAAAGAGGAGATGAGAGAAGATAGGGTGGAGGAAGGTATTGATGGTTAGTGGGGGAGAGGGATGGTAAGATTAGGGCCAGTAGGCTGAAATTAAAAGGAAGGCAAAGACTGACATTCTGTATGAAACACAAAGCTGAAACTTGCAAAGCAACCGGCTTACATGAATAGTAGTTACAGGCTGGAGTGAACTTGAGATCTACACTCCTTAACTCCATCACCCGAATCAGCCAGCTTGCATTGGAGCCAGTCCATACGCTACATATTTACCATTAAGCATGATGTTTAGACTAACAGTGGCAAAGTGGCAATTGGGTGGAGCTAAATTAGACATTTTGTAAAGATACTGGTACTGCATCCCCCTTTTTCGTAACGCAGTGAACTGGCATTAACCCTTTGACTCACGCACCCTGCCCACCAGCATCCTGCATTGTCAACCATGCCAACAAAGCAAAACCTTAACCCTTTAACTCCCTCACCCGGTCCACCATCTTCCTGCAGGGTGGAAGGAGTCAAAGGGTTAAATTTTTGCAGTTGGTGTTCGGGAGTCAAAGGGTTAACCGCAAGCGCCAAGCAGCCACACGCAAACAGAATGTGACTGGAATCCGGTGCTTAGTAGATTGTTCAGTCTGACCACTGATTAGTGTCTACTTTAAGGCAGACAAAAAGGTGACAGAAGGGGAGTGTCAGAGACAGGATGAGATGGGGATGAAAGAGAAAAGGGAGGTGAGAGCAGACAGGGTGGAAAAGAACAATAATGGGCAGTGGGAGAGAGAAGGATGGTGGACGTCGTGCACAGTGGGATGAAACGAAGTGGACAGAGGAGACCCCCAGCCACGCATTGTCTCCACCTCCACAAACTCTCCAGCACTACCTCTGGTCAAGCTTCTGTCGTCATTCAGTCTTGTGAAGGACATAATTCATTGGTGGCCAGCGAGTAGTTAAACGAATCTGATGTCATTTTGAGTGAGACCAGAGGGGTCAAGGAGAGCTGGGTAAGGAAATGTGAAGCAGATGAGGGAGAAGTAAGATTGGAAATGCTGGTAGGGATCTGTTGGAGAAGGGCACAGACTTCGTGTCAATGAAGAGTCTTTATCTTTATTATAGACAAGATGTTCTGACAAGTTTGAAATGAACTTAGTAAGTACGATGATGAGGAGGAGGCTTAACTAGAAATCGTATGACGACCTTGACAGTGGATCTCTTTTGTTCATAAAGCAATGAAAATATATAAAAAAAAAATCAGATGCATTCTCGTACTCTCAAGGTCATATCTGGACAAGGCGGCAGAGATATTTTCTGTTATGTAAGCTACGTATCAACAGCAAATTCTAAGTAACGCTGTCACCAGCCTTCCCATGTGTTCCCAAGAGGTCCAAATGGCTAAATACATGTCGCTGTCTTACTTGATCGGGCCACATAATCTGGCATCACTGGGGAGTGAGATTTATGAACAATGAGCATGGCTACCCTTGTTCTTATGTCAGGTTATTTGAAACGCTTTGGTCATATTACATACGTTATTTTCTAGTTTCCTGGCCACAACCTTAGAGTCCACTAACAGATGAATCATCCTGGCTATTTCTGTTGACAGAGTTATGGACTGCAAGGTCTCATATCTCAAGTCCAAATGCAACCTGGAGAACCTTAGTTGATTGAAATAGAAGCCTGTGGACACCACGTTTCTCATGAAATAGAAGCCTGTACACACCACGTTTCTCATAAAATAGAAGCCTGTGGACACCACGTTTCTCATGAAATAGAAGCCTGTACACACCACGTTTCTCATGAAATAGAAGCCTGTACACACCACGTTTCTCATGAAATAGAAGCCTGTACACACCACGTTTCTCATGAAATAGAAGTTTGTACACACCACGTTTCTCATGAAATAGAAGCCTGTACACACTACGTTTCTCATGAAATAGAAGCTTGTACACACCACGTGTCTCATGAAATAGAAGCCTGTGACACCACGTTTCTCATGAAATAGAAGTTTGTACACACCACGTGTTCTCATGAAATAGAAGCCTGTACAACCACGTTTCTCATGAAATAGAAGCTTTGTACACACTACGTTTCTCATGAAATAGAAGCCTGTACACACCATGTTTCTCATGAAATAGAAGCCTGTACACACCACGTTTCTCATGAAATAGAAGCTGTACACACCATGTTTCTCATGAAATAGAAGCTGTACACACCACGTTTCTCATGAAATAAAGCCTGTACACCACCACGTTTCTCATGAAATAAAAGCCTGTACACACTACGTTTCTCATGAAATAGAAGCCTTGTACACACTCACGTGTCTCATGAAATAGAAGCCTGTACACACCACGTTTCTCATGAAATAGAAGCCTGTACACACTACGTTTCTCATGAAATAGAAGCCTGTACACACCACGTTTCTCATGAAATAGAAGCCTGTACACACTACGTTTCTCATGAAATAGAAGCTGTACACACCAACGTTTCTCATGAAATAGAAAGCCTGTACACACCACGTTTCTCATGAAATAGAAGCCTGTACACACACACGTTTCTCATGAAATAGAAGCCTGTACACACCTACGTTTCTCATGAAATAGAAGCTTGTACACACCACGTTTCTCATGAAATAGTACCCGTACACACCACGTTTCTCATGAAATAGAAGCCCGTACACACACGTTTCTCATGAAATAGAAGCCTGTAACACACGTTTCTCATGAAATAGAAGCCTGTACACACCACGTTTCTCATGAAATAGAAGCCTGTACACACCACGTTTCTCATGAAATAGAAGCCCGTACACACCACGTTTCTCATGAAATAGAAGCCTGTACACACTACGTTTCTCATGAAATAGAAACCGTACACACCACGTTTCTCATGAAATAGAAGCCTGTACACACCACGTTTCTCATGAAATAGAAGCCTGTACACACCACGTTTCTCATGAAATAGAAGCCTGTACACACCACGTTTCTCATGAAATAGAAGCCTGTACACACCACGTTTCTCTGAAATAGAAGCCTGTACACACCACGTTTCTCATGAAATAGAAGTTTGTACACACCACGTTTCTCATGAAATAGAAGTTTGTACACACCACGTTTCTCATGAAATAGAAGTTTGTACACACGACGTTTCTCATGAAATAGAAGCCTGTACACACCACGTTTCTCATGAAATAGAAGCCTGTACACACCACGTTTCTCATGAAATAGAAGCTTGTACACACCACGTTTCTCATGAAATAGAAGCTTGTACACACCACGTTTCTCATGAAATAGAAGCTTGTACACACCACGTTTCTCATGAAATAGAAGCTTGTACACACCACGTTTCTCATGCCACATTCAAACTCATGCAATCAGACTGTAAAGCGAAGTCCCTTTGTAAGGAAACGGTTGTAGGGATATACAACAAGCCTTCAACTAGAAAGCTTAATCAATGGTCAGTGTCCAGTTGCAGGCTGATAATAGAGGTGACAGAAGGGCGAATATCACAGACAGGAGTGTGGGGAAAGTGGAAATGGGAGGTGAGAGAGGACAGGATGGAGGAGGACAATCATAAGCAGTGGGGAAAAGAAGGGTCGCCCATACTTGTGTACACTGGGATGAACTGAAGTGGACAAAGAAGACCCTGGCCATACTTCCAATCCGCGCTCGAGCACTACTTCTGGTCAAGCTTCTTTGGTCACTCAGTCCAGTGAAGGTACATGGGTGACAGAACTTATTGGTGGCTAGCGAGTAGTTAAACGTATTCGGTGTCATCTTGGGTGAGAGAAGATGGGCACAGAGAGAGAGAGAGAGAGAGAGAGAGAGAGAGAGAGAGAGAGAGAGAGAGAGAGAGAGAGAAGCGCTGCGTGAAGAAGGGAGAACCAGAATGAAATGAATGGGACGGGGGGAAGTGAGATTGGAAAAAAAAGCTGTCAGGGGTCTCAAGGTAAGGTCTCCATGACCGGATTGAGTTCAATACACTGATGTTATTGATGCAATGTGATGAAAAAATCCAGATTGATCAAGGTGTAAGCCTAAAGCCTACACATAAGCCTTATGTCTTGGCAAGGTCTTGAGGTCCTACCTTACGTATAGGTTTTATGTCTTGTCTTTATATCAGCCTGTCACTGGAACAATCTAGGTTGCATTGCAGTAATGTTAAAAAAAATGATTTAAACGACTGAAAAATATAACCAGGCCCATAATACAGAATGACCTCACCAACGTACTATACAATCACACCGCATCAAAGAAACAGTTTATCAAACTGCACAAAAAATGTTTTCTGTCAACGTTTTCATAATATTGCTAGGAAACATTCTGTGTCACATGTTTTCATGTACTTGTTCATTGCTTGTTGATCGGCAGATCGAATCACTGATAGATTCAGTCATTGATTGATTTCATGCTGTACTATCCATTCCTTTCAGCTTTTTTCTGATTTTTTTTCCTTTCTGGCATTTCAGCAGTGTGTATGAAATGTACTGAGGAACAGTGTTTCATTTGTTTTCAGGTACTTTGTGATAGCACACCCACTCATGTCCAAGTCCTTGTGCACTACACGAAAAGCCAAGATTGCCCTGATAGCTACGTGGGTGGCTGCCGTTCTTCTTTCTACTCCTGCTTTTGTTGTGATGGTAAGTGCATTTGATTGCCAGCGTGAAGATGGAGTTCGGTTTAGCTTGTTGTTTGGCTGGTTAGTTTGTTTGTTTGTTTTCGGTTGGTTACTTGGTTAAATGGTTGGATTTCATAATATGAAGAGCTATTTTCAAGTCATTAGATTTAAGATGTACAGCATGGACAGCAAAGAAAACAAACTAGACAGAGACTGTCTAGAAGGAGGCAGACACAAGAAGATCAATGACAAAGACGATTAGGAAAAGACAAGCAACATCTATAGGACATTTTATGGAGCAAGAGATATTAGATCACTTGGTCACAACAGGAAAGCTGGTGGGGAAAAAGAGCACAGATAGACCCAGGGAGAACATACTGGACAGACTTGCAGAGTGGTATATGACAGAGAGGGTGGGAGACGTGCTTGCAGCGACAAGGGATAGATTGGTATGGAAGGACATGATCGCCAACGACATGCGGCAGGGCACATGATGATGATGATGACTCAGCGTCTACCTTATCCAGATCTCGTCTCGATTTTAATCAACCGACATAATGACAGGTCAAGATAAAGGTTTTGCCAAACCACGAAAGCGGTTGTTGAGCAGCGAGGTGTCGGAGACACCAACTTTTATTATTTGGGTCCTTGTCTAAAAATGGACATTTTGGCTTGGATTTAAGTAATGATTTTTTTCCCTTTTTTTAGACTTCAGTTGCATCCAGTCCATGGAACACCTTTTCAAATTATATTCATTTAGTTAGTTAATTATTTTGTTATTTGTTGAGGTGCTACAACATGTCCTTTTTCACTGTCCTTTTTTTTTTTTTTTAAAGAAGTATAGCATTTGGACAGATCATAACAACATGACAATGCAAAAGAAATATTCTTCTTTCTGTCAAACTGTTAGAAATATAATTTCTTTTCTTGCTTTCTTTTTTATGAATGGGAAGGTCTTGAATTTGTTTGTCTCTCGCACGAGACTTCCTGTGCTTTGTCATGTGTGTGTGTGTGTGTGTGTGTGTGTGTGTGTGCGTGCTGTGTGTGTGTGTGTGTGTGTGTGTGTGTGTGTGTGTGTGGTGTGTGTGTGTGTGTACGCGCGCGCGTGTGTGAATCTGTGCGCGTGTGTGCGATGCGTACCACGTTCTGAGATAACATCCATTCGTTCAGTCACTGTATCTCTCTCTCTCTCTTTCTCTCTCTCTCTCTCTCTCTCTCTCTCTCTCTCTCTCTCTCTCTTCTCTCTCCCTCAGCCCTCTCATCAGCCCTTTCATGGTGTTCTGTATCAGGCATAGTTTTTTGCTTTGTTTTCTTTTGGTTTGTTTTGTTTTTGATGCAATTATTCATATGTGTGTAATACCGTACATAAGCATATACAACTTATGCATATATACCAGGTCATATAGAAACCCAGATACAACAACATATTTATGGTGATATTGACAGGTTTGGATTGCTTATTGACAGAGATACGTACAGACAATACAGTAGGTCATGTTAATTATGTAGCAAAAAGGCAGTAAGTGAAGAAAGGCATGTGCAGCATTACACAGAAAATAAAAAAAAGAGAAAAAAAACAACAGCAACAGCAACAAAACAAATTAACAAAAAAGACAAATTCAGTGCCCCTGCATGCAACTGAGGTCTATGAAAGTATAATATAAAAAAAAACACCTTTCTCTCAGGGCCAGCAGTGTGAAGGTGATGATTATCATCTCCTGTCCCTTTCTGCTATATTATCCCTCTCTCTAATCATCTGTTGGTTAGAGAGGGGAACTATGTTCAAGGCAACTCATGAATCTGGTCATTGAAACATTAGGCGTATACACTCAAAAACACGGAACCTCAGCCTCTACATGTATGATCTGGCGCTGTGATCACTAGGCCGTTCCAGGAATTGGTGCATAAAACAACTGAAAATACAGATCATTGTTTAACTTGATATAACAATCACGTGTAATCTTTGATCTGTTGCAACACAGTTTCAACCATGATGCTGAAACGAGTTTTAAAAAAGATCATTTCTGAAAAGCATATCTGTGCATGAGGCATAATAAGATCAGCCATTCTCCAGATTCTAGATATTAATGTGTCAGTTTTATCAAAAGCGATTCCAGGGGGCCTACAGGCTGCTTTTGTAACTAACAGCCCCCTCAGTTGTATTATCCCGCTCTTTCCGATATTGATATAACCTTTTCTACATGACAAGTGAGCCACAGGGTACCATCAAACTGGCAGGGCTAAACAGATTTACGCCATTTTTCCATTTAAGAATTAGGTTAGGCTATCTCCTCTGCCTATCTTTTGTGCATAAAACGCAAACATTGATTTTATACCCCATGTCCCCAAAACAGAGGAGTGTTTTATATGATATTTTACGCTTCAACTTTCCGTAACGTCAGAAGTTGTCATCCGCTAGATTGTGAAATCAAGCATTAAGAAAGAATACTTTAAAAATGGAGATTACTCGTCAGAAATTTCTGAAAATAGTTTTTCCGTTTCATTTCTTTGAAATTGAATCAGAAATGATGAATTGAAAAAGAGTAGAAAATGACTGAATTTAACGAATTTACCAATTTGATCATCATCATCATCATCATCATCAGGTGCCTTGCCACATGGCGTTGGCGATCATGGCCTTCCATCTGTTTCTATCTCTTGTTGCCTGAAGCATCTCTTCCGTCCTCTTTGTCTTCAGCCACTCTGCAAATCCGTCCAATATCTTCTCCCTGGGTCTAGCTGGTGCTCTCTTTCCCTCCAGCTTTCCCGTTGTGACCAGGTGCTCCAATTCCCCTTTCCTCATAAAATGGCCTATAAATGTTGCCTGTCTTTTCCTAATCTTCCTTGTGAATGATTTTCTTGTGTCTGCCTCCATCAAGACGGTCTCGTTTTTGTTTTCTTTGCTGTTCATGGAACTCTCAACATTCTTTTTAGAAACCACATCTCGGCTGCCTCAATCTTGTTCTGGCTTTGCTTGTTGACTGTCCACGCCTCACAACCGTATAACAGTATTGGCTCTGTATAACATTCAAGAACTCTCTTCCTGATGTAAATTGATAGGCATTTGTTGGTAAGAATGCTTGTCATCTTCTTGAATGCTGTTTTGGCTTGGCCGATTCTGCTGGCTATTTCTGACGTGCATCTGCCGTCTGTTGAAATGATCGTTCCCAAGTATTTGAACTTATTAACCTGTCTCAAGGTTGTGCCGTTTGCTGTTATTTTGCATGAGGGGATTTCATGTTTTTTACCAATTTGACACTGTCACTAAAAGCTACCATTTACATCAAGAGGACAAGAATAATGACAATGTTTTCAAAGCAGTAGCAGGCGTTATTAGATAACTAATAATACAAATGAAAGGGAGAAGTGAAATCTGGAATCCGACTGAAAATAAAATTGAATGTTTTAGTCTGGTTCTTTTTGTTTTCGAGGTGAAGTAAGTTGGTTTGCGAAAGTACTTGTATAAACCGAAATCAACAAAACTGTGTACATTAATAAATAAATGCAAAACACAAACATTTTAGACAGACTTAAAGAATGACAGATGAATAAAGACAATGCGAAGCAATGGTTTCTGGGAGAAAATATTGATTTGGAGAGTATCATTAACTTTATTTGACAAACATGTTTGATTTCTCCCCAAAATACTCAAAATCAAGTTTGAAGTTAAAACGAATTTGCAAAAGATCATTCCCTGAACATATGAAATAATTTCTTCATTGGTGGTGTCATCATAAGGATGGAAATATTTCATTTAGACTTAATTTCCTATTCGTATTGGTGTCTCTTGTGTAAAAAAAAAGGCAAGCATTGGTTTTATCTTCCAGCTGTCCCAGAAGCAAATAGAGATTCTCGTCTTTCTTTTTTTTTTCTTTTCCTTTTTTTTTCATTTTCTTTCTTTTTAATTCTGTCTTGCCAAAAATGTCACTTGTTTTTTCGTTGTTTAAAGCGTAAAGATAATGACATGCTCAAAGCATTTTCATATGCATGTAAATACAAATCTCACTTGTGTGTGTGTGTGTGTGGTTTTGTTGTTGTTGTTGTTTGTTTGTTTGTTTGTTTGTTTTGTTTTGCTTTGTTTTTGAACAGGTGCAATACTGAAGCAGGATCAGGAAAAAATGAATACAAAATAAATATAAAGTAAATAAACGCAGTTATAAGAAACTCTGGGAGAATATTAGACAATAGGAAGTCGTCAGAGGAAAACCCCCTGTCCAGCAAGTGTTTCGACCCTTCACTCCCGATCCTCTAAGGGAGCTGGGCCGCATCCAGGTCATGACTCGTGGATGCTTTTCTGTTGTTGCCGTTTTCTTTATAGAAATTTGTCTTCCACCCGGGTTTGAACCTACGCATCCAAGGTGGTGAGGCGTCTCCAGGTCAAATCATCCTCGTTACAGATGTCTTAACCACTTTTCTACCGAACGCCAGCACCATATAGAGAAATTTCAAACCTTATGAAGTTCACCTTTGTTCCTTCTTGACCGGAACCAGCCGGGACTCTATTCAGCTGCTTCTGTCATTGCCTGTTGAGCTCTGGTCTTGTCTCGCAGAAATAGAGAGCAATTTCATGAGGTTATGGACTGATATGGCTGTTAACCCCCCTTTTCCAACCTCTGTGGCGAGGACCGTCTTGAAAGTCAGATTTCTTCAAATTCCTGTCTAAACCGGCATACCTTTCAGTCGTGTAGATATGAGCTTCCTCCATTCTACTTTCATACGGTACAGTGAGTTCGATTAGAATCATTCGTTTTGCTGAATGGGAGTGGAGAACCATGTCTGGTCTAATGCCACTCTTTCGGATGACTTCTGTGTGTTTTCTATTGTGGAAGATGTGCCGTCATTCCCAGTCGTTCGCTCCATTCAGCAGATCCCGCTTCCATGATCTGGGTGTCACATCTTTTTCAGACCACAGTTTGCTGCCTCCTGCCATGTAGAAGATTGTCGGAACTTCTTATGGCAAGTCCCCCCCCCCCACCCCCGGCAGTACTGATCGCTTGTGTGATCTCTTGAAGTACTTCATTTGTTCCTCCATGTGTACCTCCCTTAGGTTAGCGTTACTTGCATGTGCTGAGGATATGTTCCAATGTCTGTTGCCCAGGCAGAGCGGGCACGCAGGGCTATCTGGTTTCTTTTATTTCACCAGATTGGCATTCTAAGGCAGGTCATAAAAAGATCTGAGGATGAAGGTTCTGAGAGGTGTCATATGCCACATGTCATTCCAGCTTAGACTTCTTTGGAGTGCATTTTCCGCGTCGTCCATTGCCTCTGTCTTGCTGGACTGCCTCCTACATTCTTTTGGCATCCTCTTCTTTGTTCATCTCTTGTATGATCATCTCCTTTAGCCTCTCCGTATGCCTTTGATCACAATTCCTGTTTTGTTGACCCCAGTCCCTGCCTATTGGTCTATACGTGCTCTATTATTTCTACGACCATAGAGGCTTTCCTTTGCTGCGTCCGCTGCCTCCCGGACTTTCCATTATCTGCCACTCCTTTGCTTGGATTGGCTTGGTCTCACAACCTTATCTCCCGAATCCTCAAGCATACTGGAAAAACCTGAGCTTTCCCACCTTGTACTCCTCGACAGTGGATTTCAGGGGTAGATCCAGTTTTGCATGGCGACAATAGAGCGCAGTGCACATGTTTGTAAAATACGTTTTAATTTTCTTACTTTGTTTTGGTGATTTAATCCCTTGGTTTGCTGATGTAGTTGATAACAGATATCGTTATAACTTGAAAGTGGATTATTTATTTTTATGAATCATTGTTTATCTTCGAAGTTGCTGACGTTGGTATAATAACTGCGGACGCGTGAACGTAGGGGAACATTAAGTTGACATGATCATCAAGTTAAAGGTTTGATTCCATCTAGAACGACTGGGGATACTCACTTTGCCATGATTATCATCTTCTGAGCTTTGATCTTTCGCAAAACACTTTGAAGTCTGTTGTTAAATCATTTTTTTTTTACAAAAGTTAATCTCTTTCATGAGAAAAAAAACCCACACGAATAAAACCCTATATTTTGCAAGAGGCATTATTATATGGGCTGCCATTTCTCCAGCTGTTAGATGTTAACGTGTCTTTTTTTTTATCTAACAAAAGCGCGTTTTAACAAAAGGGATTCCTTACCGGCTAGTTTTATGGACTACAACTCCCTTTCATTATCTTTCTGGTGTTGTAACATTCTATGCAAAGCAAGGTAGCCTACTGGGGACTATCAAATTGTCAGAGTAATACAGATTAAGGACATTTTCCGTTCACGAAATACGTTATTTCCTCTTATCTGTTGTATGTAAAATGCAGACATTGATTATATACATGTGAATGTTTTTGTCTTGTTTTGTTTTGGTTTTTTTTTAAAAAGCGGGGTTTTAACAAAATTGCCTCAAATTTCTATGCCCTATTTTCACCTCAAATAATCTGTCACATCAAAAGTTGCCATCTGCGAGTTCGCCCTTTTAAACTTTTCAGACCTACTTAAATACATCGGAAAACTCAACGAAGTCTGGCTTGTGATGGTGTCAGCATCCATTCCTATTGGTTTTGCTGCTCTGACGTTTTTCTATCTCAAAAGGACCTTAAAACGAGTTCAGAATTTTGTTTGGTAAATAGTACTGTATTTTTTGTGCGATATTTTGCTCTTGTGTGCATACTTTAACCTAGATACGAACTTTTTTTCTCAAATTCTTTTCGTTTTCTGCTTCGCTTTTGGCATACTTCATAGTTAACTTCTCAGTTCAAAATAATTTACAAGCTGATTTTTTTTCTGATGACAAACATTTACCTCAAAATTGACTCGAAGCAAGTAGAATGACACAGAAAGGCTTTTTTTTTTTTTTTTTTTTTTAGTTCTGTATGGTATCGAGCATGGTGTTAGAGTGAGGTGATCATACTAGAGAGTGTGGCACAGCCAGTTTCCAGTCTATCTTTATGTCTATGATTTGGCCACAGAGAGAGAGAGTGTGTGGCCAAAATGGAGATGACATATTAAATGCATCGTTAATTTTATTTTCGTGTTTTTTTATGGAAATGAATTTAATGGTGAAAGGGTACAGTTTTAGCTGCATATACATCTGATGGCTTGAACACTGGAAAGGAAGCTGAAAGAATAAATTGCAACCAGATTAATAAACTACCAGATTTAAGTTACATGTTTCAGTTGGAGTAGTTTCTGTTTGTGGTCTATCACAGCAAAGATGAAATGAAATAAAAACAATTTGAATGTTGATGCTCTTGCTCTGAGTCATCCACATTCGCCTTTGAAGTTACCAGTATTGATGTAGGGCATGCAGGTGGTTTAACATAGAGAACGTTTATTAACGTTAGCATCATGTTTCAAGGTATGATCTTTTGCAGAACACTTGCGAGCAACTTGGATGTCAATGTGTATTTGGCAAAAAACAGATTTCTAACGTAATAAAACCATTTCGTTTTTCATAGGAGGTATCATCGCAAGGACTGTCATTTTACTAACCCTTAAACATCAATGTGTCAGCTTTATGTGAAACGATTCCAGTAGGCCTACAGGCTGCTATTATAGCTAATACCTCCCCTCCTCCTGTTATGTTTTCTTGGTCTTTCTGCTCTTAATATGGTATTTTTGCATGACAAGGAGTCCACTGGGGATCATCAAACTGGCAGAACGAAACAGATTTACGCCATTTTCCATTTACAAATTAGGTCATCTCTTCTATCCCTAATGCATAAAACGCAGTCATTGAGTTCGATCTCTTGTGACTGTTTTGATTCTGCTTCAAAAGCAGTTTCTTTTTCTTCTTATTCTGATTTCATTTTCAAAATATTTCAACACGTCAAATGCTGTCATTTACTAGTTTGTCATTTCAAGCATTAAGCCAAGGGAAGGAACTCAATTACGGAAATAACATGGTAAAAGCATCTAAGAAGTGATGTATTTTATTCATATTTCTAACAGCTGCTAAAGACAGTGTGCCACGTTGCTGATGTAGCTACTGTTGCAAATTGATTTGACATATAAGAGAGAGAGACAGGAGAGAGAGAGAGAGAGAGAGAGAGAGAGAGAGAGAGAGAGACTTGGAGTTTAAGAATTTAAAACTCTTAGTTACTCAAAAATGGTTGCGTTAGATCCCATTGGATTTGTGCCCCAGCCAATCATTGTACATAACAATAATAATAGTCACAACAATGATAATAATACTGATAATAATTACAATTTCATACTAATACTCATCGTCATCAAAATCATCGTCATCGTCATCATCGACATCATAACGGTATTAGTAATAATAACGGTAGTTATAATTACAATGACATTAACGGTAATGATACTGATAATACTTCCACTGCTACTATTACTACTACTACTATACTACTACTACTACTGCTGCTGCTGCTGCCGCGGCCGCCGCCGCGACCACCACCGATGATTATAACTGTTTGAAAAGCACAAACAGTCCACATAAAAGGATTCCTGTTGCACTTTACATAGTAATATACCAAAAACGCGCGCACACCACACACACACACACACACACACACACACACACACACACACACACACACACACACACACACACACACACACACACACACACACACACACACACACACACACACACAGGGACTGCCAATCCATACATAATTTTAGTACAAATACGCAACACCTGGGCTTACATCAGTACGGTGTAAAGACGCGAACTTTTCCTGAGAACAACAATAGACACAACAATACGAAATCACAAATAAGAACTAGCACCACTGGTCCACAAAGAATGTACAGTGAAGCAAAACATACAAAACAAACAAACAAACAAAATCCATGAAAATATGCACAGAAAAACACAAACACAGTGCACACACACTCACTTCACTCACACACGCACGTACACACACTCACACACACACACACACACACACACACACAACACACAGAGAGAGAGAGAGAGAGAGAGAGAGAGAGAGAGAGAGATCAGTTCCAACATGACCAGAATCATATATGCACATACATACACTCACACATATACACTCACACATACGCACGCACGCGCGCACACACACACACACACACACACACACACACACACACACATACACACACACGCACGCACACACACACACACACACACACACACACACACACACACACACACAGATCAGTTCCAACATGACCAGAGTCAGACGCACTAATTTCCGCAGTTTTGTAGATCTTTACGAAAGACATCTATTTTGTTGTTTTTTGAAATTAAGCATACATTTAATTCTTCAAGACACTAGCCACAAGTGTATACGTTTGTGTGCCTTTCTTGTACTTGTGTTAATTTTTATTAGGGATACCATTTCTACTATTTTACTGCTCTTGTCTGTGGTTGAGAAGTGTCAGTTACAAAGCGTTTCGGCTCTATTCAAATTAGAATTTCGTCACAGCGATCTCATATTGTTGATGCTTAGTCATTAATAGATATGATATGGGCACTGTATATTTCTTCATTGTGGGTTAATTGCAAAAGCCTACAAAGGACGTAGAGAAGCCTGGACCACATACGCCAGCCAAGAAAAGAGGCTCAAGATTTTCCACCTCCGCTGCTTGCGACGCATCCTCGGCATCCGATGGCAAGACAAGGTGACCAACACAGAGGTCCTCCGTCGTGCGGGCCTACAGACCATCCTTGCCCTCCTAAGCCAACGCCGATTACGCTGGCTTGGCCATGTGCGTCGAATGGAGGATGGACGCATACCAAAAGACGTTCTCTATGGCGAACTGGCAAACCGGAAGCGAATTCCAGGACGCCCACAGCTACACTTTGTAGACGCATGCAAAAGGGACCTTAGAAGCTCAGTGATCGACCCAGGCTCTTGGGAGACTGGCGAAAGACAGGGCAGCGTGGAGGACAGCCGTTCAGCAAGGCGTTGTGAATGCGGAGAGGAGGAGAGCAGAAAGCGCAGATGAGAAAAGGGCTCTTCGCAAGCAACGTTCCAGAAACCAGACAACAGCGATTCAATTTGTATGTGGCAGATGTGACAGAGATTGCCACTCAAGAATCGGCCTGCACAGCCACAGCAGAAAGTGCACGTCATGACCACAACGCCTCCTGGTGCAGACTATCATCTCCTGAGATATAAAGATGCCGACGACAAAGGACGTACATACATGTATTTTTGCCTTGTACTGAAATGATCAGCGTGTTTTTCTTTTCCTTTCTGGTTTTCCCGTCTGTCACACTAAATATGCACTGTATGCACACTAAATATGCAATGTTTAGATACAGTCACATGTATCTGGAGATAAATGCTGGTATAGTTTTGATAGTTGGTGATTTTTTCAGAACTGTTGTTACCATTTATGCTTTTGTCTTATTCTGAAGAGAGAGAGAGAGAGACAGAGACAAAGACAGACAGACAGACAGACAGTGACTCTGTACCAAAGTAGAATGAGTTAAGCATGAAGTTAGATTAAGAGAAGGCCTCACCTATAAAAAGATTGCCATTTTGATTACAAACACAGCACACTGACAATGTATTTCCAAAGGTAACGCATCGCATCGCACATATAACTGAAAGCGAGATGAGTTCTAGAGATCTGACAGAAAAGTTTTGTCTTTAGGGTGGAATGAACTGGTCTAACAAATTGAATACTGACCGGAGTCGATATAGCTTTGCACGTAAATATCAACTGGACGAAATGTGATACTAAACACAAACGCACCATTGAAAAGAAGAAGAAGAAGAAAGTAACAAAATAAATAAAAGAGAGAGACATAGAGAACTCAACATGAAAACAATGTGAAATTGTGTTTTCCAGGAGAAGTAGATATCATCAAGATAGAAAACATTAACATGATGTAACAATAATATTTAAATTCATGGTCTCTTACAGAACATCAAAGAAGCGATTACGAGTGTAAAACAGTATTTCAAACGAACAAATAGACATGACTTAGATCAGATCTTCGTGTGAAGTATGATGAAGGCCATTATCATTCCCTCTCATAAAATACTATCAGTTTGATGAGAAATGGTTCTAGTGGGTCTCCAGGCTGTTATTTCGCTAGTACCGCCTTCTGTTATATTCCCGCTTTTTCTTGGATGCTAACATGATATTTTGTACGTGACAGGGAAAGGCATTTGGAACCATCAAATTGGCAGAGCGAAACAGATTTTCACCATTTTACATTTACGAATTAGGTTATCTTCTCGACCTATCCCTTGAGCATAAGATGCAAACATCAATTTTATGTCCCGGGTGAATGTTTTCATTCTATTCCAAAACGAGAGGTGTGTACTTTTCTGGTTTTGATTTTTTCTGGAACATTTTATAAGGTCAGTAAACATTCATTTGCTAAAGTGTTGTTTTAAGCACGAAGTGTAAATTGAATACATGAAATAAGATGGCATTCTAGAAACGTACAAAATGTGTTGTTGTTTTTCTCAGATTTCTTTAGAATTAATTGAAAATTTAACAATTTTAGTGGCACAAGAGAATAATCTGACCAAAACCGTGCTGTTTTTACGCATAGGAAAAGCATATTGAAAATTTTATTATGTCTACGAAAGAAATTGTCTGAAGATCAATCACAGTATGGGAAAGAGAGAGAGAGAGAGAGAGAGAGAGAGAGAGAGAGAGAGAGAGAGAGAGAGAGAGAGACAGACAGACAGACAGACAGACAAACAGACAGCGAGACAGACAGACAGACAGACACATACAAAAGTTTGCGGAGAGGCGAGCACAAGCACTAACATCATCATCATCATCATTCTCCTGCCCGTGATGGGCGTAGAGGAGAGATGAGAGACACTCTTGAAGCCAGCCGTCGCCAACCGGTCCTGTCCTCCGCCTGTCGCACCAGCGTGGGGCCATCCAACCTGGTCCATTCTTTGATGTTGTCCATCCAGCATTTGGCTTGTCGTCCCCTTCGTCTGCCGCCTCCCAGTGTACCCTGGAGGACCGTTTTGGGCAGTGAGTTGTGGCGTGTGACATGCCCGAACCACGACAGCTTCCTGTTCTTGACTGTTGCCAGGAGGGGTTCTTGTGGGCCTGCGAGTGTTGTTATTTGGCTCCACACAAAGTCGTTTGTCTTCCGATCTTGCCAAGAGATCCCGAGCAAGAGCCTGAAGCATTTAGTTTCAAACGTCTGGATTCTCTTGGTGGTCTCTGCTGTCATGGTCCAGCTCTCGCATCCATACAGCAGGATGGGGAGCACCAGGGACTTGTACAGCTTCATCTTCGATGGAAAGCCGATCTCTCTGCTCTTCCAGATCTTGTTTAGCTTTACCATTGCTGCTGTTGCGATCGCTAGTCTGGTCTTGATTTCTGTTGTAGAGCGACCGTCTTTGGTGAGAGTGGCGCCAAGGTATTTGAAAGCGTCCACTTCTTCAAGCTGTTGCCCGTTCATGTAGATTTCAGCATGGGTGTTGGTTGTGCTGTTGACCAGGACTTTGCTTTTTTCTGTGCTCACTTCCATTCCGTGTGCACCTGCACTTTCTTCCAGTCTCATGGTCAGGTCTTGTAGTTCTTCGTTGCTGCCTCCCATCAGGTCGATGTCATCTGCGAACCTCAGGTTGTTGATGGTTCTTCCTCCGATGGAGACAGTGGAGTGGAAGTCATGGAGGGCTTCACGCATGATGTTCTCCAGGAAGAGATTGAACAGCACGGGAGAGAGTAGGCAGCCTTGACGGACTCCAACTGTGGTCTTGAAGTAGTCCCCTATCTGGTTGTTGAGGAGAACTGCGCTGCTGGCAGTGTTATACAGCGCCTGGATGGTTTGGACGAGACCTTCCTCTATGCCAAACTTTCTTAGCACCTGCCACAAACCCTTATGCCACACCCTGTCGAATGCTTTTTTAAAGTCTATGAAGTTGTGGAACAGGTCTCTCTGATGCTGCAGATGTTTCTCCATCATTATCCGGCAGGTGAAGATCTGTTCTACTGTGCTTCTGCCCGCCCTAAATCCAGCTTGTTCTTCCGCAAGGTGTTCTTCCGCTTCTTTCTTCAGTCGATTCAATATGACTCTGAGCATGATCTTGCTGGTGTGGCTAATGAGACTTATTGTTCTGTAGTTCTGGCATTGGCGCATATTTCCCTTTTTGGGCAGGGGGATGATGAGTGATTGAGTCCATTCTGTGGGCCACTGTTTTGTCTCCCAGATCTTCTGACAAATCGATGTTACACGAGTGACCAAATCATTCCCTCCATGTTTGAGCAGCTCTGCTGGGATATTGTCTGCTCCAGGTGATTTCCCTGCTGGTAGGCTGCGGATGGCTTCTTCCACTTCTTCTCTCATCACTGGTAGCGGTGAGGATTCCCTCAATGGTGCTGAGTCCCCCTGAAACAAACTGTCATCTGGCTGTATTGGGAAGTTGTATAGTTCTTGGCAGTACTGCGTCCATCTGTTCAGAACAGCGGAGCTTTCTGTCAGCAGCTCGCCTGAGGTATCCTCGATGACTGACGATCTGTTTTGCTGCGTCTTGGTAAGGTTTTTCAGTGTGGTGAAGGCATGTTTGCTGTTTCCTTTTTTCATGCCTTTCTCGATGTTCTCACACTGGTTGTTGATCCATTGTTCTTTGGCTTCAATCATTTTCTTCTTTACAAGGTTGTTGGTTTTACGATACTGTGCGGCTTCTTCAGGGCTGGAGTTTTTCGTCTTCTTCAGTGATCTTCTGTTGTCGCAGAGGTCAAGGATGTCATTTGAGATCCATGCTTGGTGTTTCTTCCTCTGTCGCCCCAGTGCCTCCTCTGCTGTTTCGCGGACTGCCTCACCAAAGTTGTTTGTGAGGTCGTTGATGTCGCTGTCCAGGAAGTTGAGTGCCGCGAACCGCCCCCCGAGCTGTGCCTGGAATGCCTCTTCTATCTCTGGATCTTTTAGCTTTTCCAGGTCAAACTTGATGCGTGGCTGCGCAGCTTGGTACTTCTTTTTCAATTTGATCTTCATTGTGAGCAGCACGAGGTCGTGGTCGCTGCCTATATCAGCTCCAGGGTATGTCCTCGTCTTTGCTTTATTAATGCTTGATTTGAAGCGCCGCGGTGTGAGGACAAAGTCGATCTGGTTGTGAGTCTTTCCGTTCGGCGCATGCCAGGTTGTTCTTCTTGACAGTTTGTGGGGGTAGAGGGTGTTGGCAATGGTGAGCCGTTGGGTGCAGGCAAACTCCAGAAGGCGAAGTCCTCTGTCATTAGTTTCCCCTGTGCCAAATTGACCCACTGTTCCAGCCCAGTTTTTGTAGGCATCTGGGCCGACTTTGGCGTTGAAGTCCCCCTGAACTATGATGATGTCTTTCCTGGGGGCTTTTCCGATGGTGTCTTCTATTTTCTCATAGAATTCTTCAACCACCTGGTCTTCGTGGCTGGTAGTTGGAGCATACACTTGTATGATGGTGATGTTCTTTGGTTTGGCTGACACCCGAATGCTGATGATTCTGCTGTTGACAGGCGTGCAGCTCATGATGCATCCAATGACTTCTTTGCGTACGATGAAAGCTACGCCATTTTCATGTAGTGACTCTTCGCCACTGTACCACATCTTGTGTCCTTCCTCTGTGATTGCTTCTCCGAAGCCTGTCCATCTTACTTCTGATATACCCACAATGTCCCATTGGTAGCGTCTCAGCTCGTGTTCTAGTTCTTTTACTTTGCCGCACTGATGGAGTGTACGGACATTCCAGGTTCCAATGGTAGCTTTTTCCGTTGGCAGTTTGAATGATGTCTTTGCCCCAGTAGCTGACTTTTCACTTCCACCCTGGTGCTTGTCAGTGGTAAGCGCGGTCGTTTGTAACCCGGGCCCCGACCGATCCGGTATGTTGTTGGCTATAGTGTCTCTCATATCTTTTCTGTGGGCTTAGGTTAATCCTTGGTGGCGCCAATCCCCTCTCCAAGTCTCCTGCTGTGACAGGTAGTACTGGGCTACAGCTTGCCAGTAGCAGACCTATTTGTCTGACCTGACTAGCACTAACATACATACGCATTTATGTGCCGTTAAAGTATCAGTTCTGACGTACAGCCTAAACAGTGTATCTACATGTTTAAAGTGTTGCCACGGTTTCAATACACACGCACTCGCGCGGACGCACACACACGTATGCACGCACACACACACACACACACACACTCACATTACATACACGCACACACACACCACACTCAAACACACACACACGCAGACGTACACACACACAGACTCACATGTACACACGCGCACACACACACGCCCGCATGCGCGCGCGAGCGCGCACACACACACACGTTTTGGCTTTTATGGAAGAGGGAAGTTATCAAGACAAATGTAAGAACAGGGAATGAGAGGGGGGGGGGAGACAGACAAAGACAGAGAGAAACAGAGACACAGAGACGAAGAAAAAGGGGTGGGGGAGGAGAGAGAGAGATGGTTTTGCTTATGGTCGTGTCACCTGCCCACGTCGTATGGACGTTGTCTCAATGAATATAACATGAAAGAAAACATAGAATACAGCTCTGTCACACAGTCGCAATCCTAGATAGAACTCCCTGATCGTCATCGCCATCATCATAAAACCATCCATCTTCTTAATTAAAATTGTAAAAAATGTGCACGTGAAAAATACACAACTAATTTTGAAATAGTGAAAGTGTCTTTTTACATTAAATGCAGAACTTGGATACAACATCAAAACATTTCCCAGCGCGTAGGGTTTCAACGCTGGCATATAATGGTTCAGTGCATGATCACTTCGGATCTTGTCCATCACTTGGCATTTG
>CM060313.1:86144099-86151599 GCA_030674185.1 Monoplex corrugatus | reverse complement strand
AGTTTTGGAATGTGACGTCCATGTCCCACGGTGTCGATGACGATAGCAAGATAAGAATGATTATATTTTGAGTTAAATTACTATGACAGTGATGACGACGACGACGACGCGGCTATAATGAAAATGATGATGATAAAGAAAGTGATGATGATGGTGATGGTGATGGTGATGCTGACATTGATGGTCAGTATGGCGATAAAGCTCAGATAGTGATGATGACAATGGTTATGGTGGTGGTGGTCATGGTTAAATATCTATTCACTTAAGTGATTTTAGACAAAGTTATTTTAGACAATTATTATATAATTAAATTGTTATTTAATTAAACTATTACTATTATTTCAGACAATGATTATGGTGATGGTTTTTAGGAGTGATGGTTTGGGGGTATTGTTGGTGGATGTAAAAGTGCTGCTGCGGTTGCTGGTAGCACTACTTCTGTTACTGTAACTCCTCCTCTTTCTCTAACTGCTAAGCAGTACTACTTCTACTGCTAGTTGCATCAGAACAGGCATTGTTGAAGTCCACCTCCAGTTCTGATGGATGGCTCTATGCTGGCTTGACATCTCTGGCGCCCACTGGATTCCTCGCCCTGGGACTTTGGCTTAATGAAGTGTGCAATGGTTGTGTGTTGAAGGGCCGGAATGACCGCCATGGAATCAACGCCACTGATCCAAAGCAGAAGTTGGGACAGCAGAACAACCCCCCCCCTCCCACACACACACACATACACACGCATGCTCGCACGCACACACGCGCGCGCGCGTGCACACACATATACACACACACACGAGCGCGTGCGCGCGCGCACACACACGCTCTCTCTGTCTCTCACTCACACTTACTCACTTACTCACTCACTAACTCACTCACATATATCACACCACACCACACTACACTACACCACACACACACACACACACACACACACACACACACACACACACACACACACACACACACACACAACACACATACACACACACACACAACACACACTACACACACACACACACACACACACACACACACACACACACACACACACACACACACGCGAACACACGCAAACACACACACACACATATGAACGCGCACGCACGCACACACACATGCACGCACGCACGTATGCACACACTCACTCACACACACAGGCACGCACACACGCAGAGCAAAACAAGAACCTGCTACTACTACTACTACTGTTACTACTATTACTACTACTGTTACTACTACTACTACTACTACTGCTACTACCACTGCTACTACCACTACCACTACCACTATTACTGGTGCTGCTGCTGCTACTACTACTACTACTGTTGCTACTACTACTACTACTACTATTACTATACTACTATACTACTACTACTGTTACTACTACTACTGCTACTACTACTACTACTACTACCACTGCTACTACTGCTATTGCTACTACCACTGCTACTACCACTACCACTATTACTGGTGCTGCTGCTGCTACTACTGTTATCACAAATACCGATGCTCTTACTACTGGTGCTGCTGCTACTGCTACTGCAGCTACAACTGTGTGTGAGGCAGTTTTGTTTATGTGAAAATGGGACGAGATTAATGGATTCAATTCAATAATTCATTTGTGTAAAACATAACAAAGATGAGTACAAACATGCCAAAATGCTGTTCTTATTAAGACGCCAACTGCCCACACTCATAACACGCGAGGCATATCAACAACAACAACAACAACACACACACACACACAAAATGATTTCTTATGTACATCAGAATGTCGGAGAAAAAAAAAAAGGACAAATTTCGTACCAAAACGTACAAATGAATACCTGGGTTAATTTTGACATGGGGGTACTGCAACTGTGTTACACCTAGTCTTTTTCTGATAAGTCAAAAGAGACCAGTGTCCCACTTCAAGGCCACAGGTAAATTACTGTACACTGATTTATTCATAAGTTCCATATCCACGTGGTCCTTTGCCTCTCGACTCCAGCAATTGTAAAATGAGAAGAGAACAGATGAGGGTGGGTGGGAGAAGAGAGAGGTTGACAGTGAGAGAGAGAGAGAGAGAGAGAGAGAGAGAGAGAGAGATACAGACAGACAGACAGACAGACAGACAGAGATAAAGAAACAAAGAGAAAGATATTCGGATTCAGGTGATTTGTTAAAGAAGACCATAGATCCAGCTAGCCCACTAGGAAGAGGTTCAGAAAGACATCAAAATCTCACATTTATACAGACATTGATTGTACTATAGTACAAATTCGTAAGTTAATGCGTTGTACAAATAAAGAGCAATTTGTTTTATAGTATTTCTATTCATTGACGACTTTAACAGAATCAGCTGGAACAAACAGGAATGTCTAAGGTATTTGGAGAAAATTGCTTAGTCTTTGATTTGAAGAAAAAAAATGGGGGAAATGAAGATAATTTGCCATAACATGATATATTGTCATTATATTTGTTACTGTGTTCGTGGAAAAAAATAAACACGATAATTTTTCTAGCATGAAGAAAAATGTCCTCTGACATCTTTTCCCGAATAAAATATAGCAACTACTCGTTGTAAGATATGTCCTGAAGTTGCTGTTTTCTTTTATCAGATTTATTTCTGTATTTTTATGTCTGTGTCTGTCTGTCTGTCTGTCTGTCATCACTCTCTGTCTCACTGTGACTCTGCCTCTGTCTCTCTCTGTCTCTCTGTCTCTGTCTGTCTGTCTGTCTGTCTCTGTCTCTGTCTCTCTCTCTTTTCCCTCGTTTGTCTTTGTGTGTGTAACTTTGTCTCTATGTTTCTCTTCCTGTCCATCTCCTCATCTCCTCTCCTTCTTCCCCCTCCCTCTCCCCCCTCCCTCTCCCCCCTCCCTCTTTGTCTGTCTGTCTGCCTCTCTCTCTCTCTCTTTTTCTCTCTCTCTCTCTCCCTGTCTGTGTGTCTCTCTCTGTCTTTGTCTGTGTCTCTATCTGTCTGTCTATCTGTCTGTATCTGTCTGTCTGTCTCTCCCTCCCTCCCTCCCTCCCTCCCTCTCTCTCTCTTTCTGTATCTTTTCTGTCAACCACATCATTATTGATACAATAGACACACTAATTGACTAAAAGAGATCTAATTTGTCCTTTGTGCAAGAATGCAAAATAAGATGAAAGTCATGTCCTTTGTGCAAGAATGCAAGATAAGATGAATGTCATTTTATGCTACCCAGCATTTAGCAATTTTGGGAGAATAGCACATTCCATTGAAATTTTGTATATTCCCAAATCAGCTTGGTTGACTTGTTGATGACATCTAAACAAGAAAAGAACTCGTATTTAATACAACAAGACAAGACAGACGCAAATTTTCGGCCAACTGGCCTTTACCAAGCGTAAGATTACAAACAAACACCAGATATAAAAAATTTTTGAGAAAAAGACTGAAACTTCCCTGCTGCTGTGGCCAATGTGAGAAAAGGAATAAACTGTCTTTGTCTGTCTGTCTGTCTGTCTGTCTGTCTGTCTCTGTCTCTGTCTCTCTCTTTTCCCTCGTTTGTCTTTGTGTGTGTAACTCTGTCTCTATGTTTCTCTTCCTGTCCATCTCCTCATCTCCTCTCCTTCTTCCCCTCCCTCTCCCCCCTCCCTCTTTGTCTGTCTGTCTGTCTGTCTGTTGGTCTGTGTCTGTCTGTTTGTCTGTCTCTCACTCCCCCTCCCTCTCTCTCTTTCTGTATCTTTTCTGTCAACCACATCATTATTGATACAATAGACACACTAATTGACTAAAAGAGATCTAATTTGTCCTTTGTGCAAGAATGCAAAATAAGATGAATGTCATTTTATGCTACCAGCATTTAGCAATTTTGGAGAATAGCACATTCGATTGAAATGTTGTATATTCCCAAATCAGCTTGGTTGACTTGTTGATGACATCTGAACAAGAAAAGAACTCGTATTTAATACAACAAGACAAGACAGACGCAAATTTTCGGCCAACTGGCCTTTACCAAGCGTAAGATTACAAACAAACAAACACCAGATACAAAATTTTTGAGAAAAAGACTGAAACTTCCCTGCTGCTGTGGCCAATGTGAGAAAAGGAATAAACTGTCTTTGTCTGTCTGTCTGTCTGTCTGTCTCTGTCTCTGTCTCTCTCTTTTCCCTCGTTTGTCTTTGTGTGTGTAACTCTGTCTCTATGTTTCTCTTCCTGTCCATCTCCTCATCTCCTCATCTCCTCTCTTTCTTCCCCCTCCCTCTCCCCCCTTGTCTGTCTGTCTGTCTGTCTCTCTCTCTCCCTCTTTCTCTCTCTCTCCCCCTGTCTCTGTGTCTCTGTCTCTGTCTGTCTGTCTGCCTGTGTCTGTCTGTTTGTCTGTCTCTCACTCCCCCCTCCCTCTCTCTCTTTCTGTATCTTTTCTGTCAACCACATCGTTATCGATACAATAGACACCCTAAAAGAGATCTAATCTGTCCTTTGTGCAAGAATGCTGTGGCCAATGTGAGAAAAGGAATAAACTGTGTCTGTCTGTCTGATTGTCTGTCATCACTCTCTCTCTTTCTCTGTGACTCATTCTCTCTCTCTCTCTGTCTCTCTTACGCTTGACAAAGGCCAGTTGGCCGAAAATTTGCGTCTGTCTGGTTCCTGTTTACTTGAAACATAGAGACAGAGTTACACACACAAAGACAAAAGAGGCAGAGAGAGAGAGACATAAACAGAGACAGAGACAGAGAGACAGACAGAGAGTCACAGTGAGAGAGAGAGAGAGTGATGACAGACAGACAGACAGACAGACAGTTTATTCCTTTCTCACATTGGCCACAGCAGCAGGGAAGTTTCAGTCTTTTTCTCAAAATTGTTGTATCTAGTGTTGTTTGTTTGTATTCTTACGCTTGACAAAGGCCAGTTGGCCGAAACTTTGCGTCTGTCTTGTCTTGTTGTATTAAATACGCGTTGGTATTCTTCTTTCGTGCTTTTTCTGGTTCCTCTTTGCTTGAACGCGGGCAGTCACACTTGTTTTGGATTATGAAAAGAACTGTTGAAAATTTGTCATTTTGTCTATACAAATCATTTAAAGCTTCTATCTATTGACATTTTTTGGCATACAGAAAAAAGGTGTTATAGACATTTTGACCAGTTGTCAGAACATGAAATGTGTGTACTTGTATCTCTTCATGAGGGGCGATGACCTACACATGAATAAACCATGGGAATCAGAATCTCTTTCTGCCGCCTTTTCTTTTGTCTCTCTGTCTTTACTCCATGTCAAAAAGCGGGACGAGTGAAAGGAATCTGGCTCATCTGGAAGTTCCTCGGCTTTCAGATCAACAACTGTAATTCCTGGAATACCCACATTTGCAGGCACCGAAATCCATCCAATCTCCTTGAAGTTTCCTTCTGGTCAGTCCCTTTTTGTAAAAAAAACCAATTGAAAAAATACTATGTGCTGAGCCATTGACTTGTCAGGAAATGGTGTCGTTTGAAACGTTTATGTAAGAAACTGCGAAACAGAAATTGTGGCAGACGTTAACTTACTGAGGAAACAGAGAACTATGTTTCAGGCATGGGAATTGTACGCCGATCGGCGCATTTACGCCGAATGCGCTGTTGCGAGACGCCGAACCGCTGGCGTTGTACACCGAACGCGTTTTTATCCGAAAAAAAAAAATTCTCATTCGGGCGCATTCTGCAAACGGGCTGTTCACGAAGTGGTCACAAGCTTGCAACCTGAGGCAGTTTGACTGGAACGGTTCACTGGACTGCAAAGCAATGAAGCGTAAGCAATTTACATCATTAACAACAAAGAATGGCCCACAGGAGTGACATTGTAGAACGCGGGAAGCGTTTTTGTGACGACGGCTCTCGCTTCAAGTGGAGGTGGGAATGGGTAGACCGTGACTTTACCGAAAAGGTGATTGACAACAATGATAGACCAACAATGATAGACCGACTGCCTCAACCGTTTGTATCGGCGAGTGGATACGAAAGCTATCTGCTCAGGCATGGCTTACTGTGCATTGTGTAGACGGGAAATCAACTACTCTAACAGAGGTTTTGATCCTATGCAGCTGCCTGAACTTTTCAGATTTTTTTCCCTTAAGTTAAATACATTACTTTCTTCTTACTGAGTCTCTCTCTCTCTCTCTCTCTCTCTCTCTCTCTCTCTCTCTCTCTCTCTCTCCTCTCTCTCTCTGTGTGTGTGTGTGTGTGTGTGTGTGTGTTGTGTGTGTACACTCCATAGAGAACTGAGGAATGTGATTAATACTGTGAAATGGTTATAATATGAAATGTTTTAACTCTGATGGAATTCAGTGAATTAGATCAAGGAGAGGCCACCAAAACAATTTGTACAATGACAAAATCAACAGCTTCTGGGGCACCCCGCCCCCAAAGGGGCGCTGCCCCTGGACCCCCAGTACTCCCAAACCACTTTTTCAAATTCCCATGCCTGCTGTTTGTTTGGGCGGAATTTTGCCCTGAGTCTGCGCAGAGGCTGGTTGAAAAGCAATATTACAAAATAAACTCCTAAATATCGTGGAGTTAGAATAAGTGTGTGATCCATTTCACGTTCTTTTGGTTGGTAAATGTTGTGTGGACGTTTAGTTTTGGACCGTTAGAAAGTAATGGTCTTCTGGCTGTTGGTAAATATGTCATAAAAGCAGTGCAGTGACTTTTAAATTTAGAGCTAAGTTTAGAGAGGAAAGGACTGCCCTTGAGGAAATCTTTATACACATATTCTCTGTCTCTCCATCTCTCTGTCTCTCCCTTTTTCTTCTATCCATCACATCATTATCGACACAACAGACACACTAAAACAAATCTAATTTGTCATTGTGCAAGAATGCAAAATAAGATGAAATATACTCCAGCTCGAAGCAATTTGAGAAAAGAGTACATACAATTGAAATGCTATAAATTCCCGAACCAGCTTTGATTCAGTTTGTCAGTGTATGTAAGCATGAAAATACTGTTGGAAATTTATCAGTTTATATCTACAAATCGTTTAAAACTGCTATCCATTGTCATTTCTTGGTATACAGGAAAAAGGTGTTCATAGACGTTCTGAACAGTTGTCAGAACATGAAATGTGTGTACTTGTATCTCTTCATGAGGGGCGATGACCTACACATGAATAAACCATGGGAATCGGAATCAGAATTCTTTCTGCCGCCTTTTCTTTTTTCTCTGTCTTTAACTCTCTCATGTCAAAACGCAGGACGAGTGAAAGGAATCTGGCTCATCTGGAACTTCCTCAGCTTCCACATCAACGACGACTGTAATTCCTGGAATACCCACATTTGCAGGCACCGAAATCCATCCAATCTCCTTGAAGTTCTCTTCTGGCCAGTCCCTTCTTGTAAAAACCCACAGGAAAAAATACTGTGTGATGAGCCATTGACTTGTCAGGAAATGGTGTCATTTGAAACGTTTACGTAAGAAACTGCGAAACAGAAATTGTGGCAGACGTTAACTTACTGAGGAAACAGAGAACCCTGTTGGTGTGGGCGGAATTCTGCCCTGAGTCTGTGCAGAGGCTGGTTGAAAAGCAA
>CM060313.1:86124099-86141599 GCA_030674185.1 Monoplex corrugatus | reverse complement strand
CAAATGGATAAATAAAGGCATCACTATATCGCGTACGTGTCCTCCAACCCGCACAGCAGGTAACACTACTTTTGTTTAGTAAAGCTTCTGCAGGAGGTGAGAGAATTCGAGAATAGATTTGTTTTAGTAGAATTTATTTGAGCTCGAGCCCTATCTGCCCAACACGACCGATAGACATGGAAACCTGTGCGTGCGCCTAAATCCTGTGGAGCAGCGTGTGGCCTAGTGATTAACCTTTAGATTCTCGCACCCTATCCACCAGCATCCTGCATTGTCAACCATGCTAACAAAGGAGAAACTTAATCCTTTGACTCCTGCACCCGTCCACCAACATCCTGCATTGTCAACCATGCTAGCAAAGCAGAAACTTAACCCATTGACTCCTTCTCCCTTTTCACCAGCTTCCTACAGGAAGCTGGTGGATAGAGTGAAGAAATCAAAGGATTTTTTAGGAGTTTATAAAGGCAAGGTAAGTCTGGACTGGTGGATAGGATGAAGGAGTCAAAGGGTTAAGTTTCTGCAGGAAGCTGGTGGATAGGTGAAGAAGTCAAAGGATTAAGTTTCTGCAGGAAGCTGGTGGATAGAATGAAGGAGTCAAAGAGTTAAGTTTCTGCAGGAAGCTGGTGGATAGAATGAAGAATCAAAGGATTAAGTTTCTGCAGGAAGCTGGTGGATAGGATGAAGGAGTCAAAGGGTTAAGTTTCTGCAGGAAGCTGGTGGATAGGGTGAAGGAGTCAAAAGGTTAAGATTCTGCAGGAAGCTGGTGGATAGGATGAAGGAATCAAAGGGTTAAGATTCTGCAGGAAGCTGGTGGATAGGGTGAAGGAGTCAAAGGGTTAAGATTCTGCAGGAAGCTGGTGGATAGGGTGAAGGAGTCAAAGGGTTAAGATTCTGCAGGAAGCTGGCGGATAGGGTGAAGGAGTCAAAGGGTTAAGTTTCTGCAGTTAGCAGATAGGGTGCGGGAGTCAAAGGGTTAAAGCACCTTTGCAGGATGCGAGAGACCTTGGTTCGAACCACGGATTGAATAGGGATTTTTCTCCTTCTCCCTCTCCATGGTGTTGTAGGAAGTGCTAGTCTTTATGATAAAACAGTAAACTAGGGTCTCATGTGCAACAGGCACTTAGCGCACGTTAGGAATCAAAGGGCAACAAATTGTGTACAATAATCCACTTTAACAAATAAACAGAAATATACGCGTGCAGAAAATGAACGGGTGGCGCTACACTACGGCGACGTGCTTTCCGCCAGGAGAGCAGCCCTAATTTTAATGGTAAATCCACCGTGACAAAAGAGAAAGAGAGAATACAAAAACAGTGAGAGGAAGAGTCGTGTTGTCTCCTGGATTCACCTATGTCCATTTGCTTGTGTTAGGTTGCAAAACCAAGTGTTTTCTATCATAAATTCGTTTACTTGTGACCACTCAACACGTTTCTCTCCCTTTTCATTTTACGTGCCAGGGCCATGAAGTCCAACTATGCTGTCTACTTTTACCTGTCCCGCTTTAGCATTAAGATCTTCCATTATGATTGTAATGTCCTGTGATTTACATTGAGCTTCAGCTTTCTCTAACTTCTACACAGAAGTTGTCAGTTTGGTGCATATACTTAGACGATGTTAGTATCAAATGGCTTGTCCTCCAGTCTAACTAGTAAAAACATTCTTTGATAGACTTCGGCTTATCATTGCTCATTATGATGCCTTCCCCCCTTTTCATGTTTGTCTCCTCCAGAATATATAATTTTATCTCGCCTGGTGGTATCATACCCGCTCCCTTCTATCTATCTCACTTCTCCTGGTCCTAAAATAATGATGTTCGATCTGTCCAATTCTATGTTATTATCATCTAGTTTTCCTTCTGGAGCATTGTTCTAACATTCCATGTTGCAGTTCTTGTGTATTTAAATCTAATAGCAATTGCTTGATTTGGGTTTGGTATTACCTGTTTAACATGACTTCCCCTACCAGACAAAGGTTCTCAAGTGGAGCCCCCATGTACGTGGTTCACTCCTTTGTTCGTTTTTCATGTCATGATGTTCTTGAGAAAATACGATGGTTTCCCGTTGCCTTCGGTGTTTATATAGACTGTCTGCTAGCCTTTGTTGTTCCCACGGCTACCCCGCAAGGCAGTGGGGGCTGATTTTTTGTCAGGGTTTACTCCCTTAGCCTTGGTCTCTCTCAAGACAACCACAAGACAGTGCTATTTTCCGTAGGTGGTGGTCTGGTCTGTGGACACCAGGGCCTGTCCACGCTCCGGTGGGACTGCATGCCACACGTCTGGGGGTCAGATCTACTCCAAATCCCTCAAGGGTTTATCGTGAGTCTGCGAAGCGCTCAGTTACCGTGTGTCGCCACGGGGAGGTGCTACGTAGGGCTTGCTAATGGGGACATGCCTTCTGCTCTTCTTTTCGCAGAGCTGCAAGTAGCAGCGCTAGTTGGCAGTGTGGTTTGAAAGTGAGAAGAGACAAGCACATAGTTACAAGCCAACACACTATCAGTCATAACAAGAGAAACAAAGAATGGTTTGATCAAGCTTGTAGAAGTACAAGGAGAAATATGTGCAAATTTTTAGGATGTGCAGAAATATATAAAGGGACTTGAGAAATGCCAATCGAAAAAAACACCTTCTTTTTGCTCTGAAAATGTTCCTCGGTGTTACCTGGCGCACTCTAAGTGATATGGTGTATGGCGAGTATGGCAGATATCCACTGTATGTAAGCTAAGATATTAGACGCATAGGATGTATACTGAAGTTAAGCCATAGATTGTAGTGGCACACATTTCTGGGCATAAAATGTTCGCATGTTCTTGTGTAAGTATATAATTGCTTTTGTCCAGGAAAATCAAGGAGTCGAAAATGTAAATCTTTGATTAAGTGTTTCAAACAGAGTGTGATAAATTGCTGATGACAGACCTGGAATGATCATATTCAGACTAGTGACAGATTTGCCTAATACAACATGTTCTTGCACAATTGTAACGTGTCAGAAATTGCTGCGCATTGGAAAAGATATACATATATATATAGCCTTAAATGAAGATGCTTTGACCGTGGACATTGTGCACTTGTACCATCGAAGATGAAGAAATATTGTTTTAGCGTGTTCTGAGTTGGATGACCTAGGAAAAGAACTTATTCCTCATAAAACTGCAACATACCTACAAAAATAAAGTTAATCTTAACGTCTCCCAACAAGAAATGAAGAAGTATGAAAAACTTGGCGACACATTTGTATCGATCTCTCAGAAGGTTAAAAGAAGTCTCAGAGATGTATGTTATGTAGTTCTTGTTTTATCACTTGTTCATGTGTTAGTGTTGCAAATTCATTTTTGATATTTTGTAATTCACACCCCTTTATCTCTCTCTCCCTCCCTCCCTCTCTCTCTCTCTCTCTCTCTCTCACACACACACACACACACACACACACACACACACACACACACACACACAGTCATATACATGCACACATAAAAAAACACACACTTCACATAAAAGATGCGCGAAACAGCCAAACCAGCATTATCAGTACTGAACCCTGACAGTGTGTGGGAGCCACATATCACTCCACTACCTTATCTGGCGGTATGAGATGATAGCTAATCACAACTCTTCCACTTGTCTGCACATGCAAGTCATTTCGGGTCCGTCATCTAATGTGTCAGTCCCATTACTAGAACCTCAACCACACCCTTATCAAAGATGGCCAAGCAATATCAGGACCGGTGAAAGAGGACATTGCTTATTAGCATTTCTGGATGTGGGATTTTTGTTGGGTCCCTTGCTTTTTATAGGAGTTTGGAGTTTGCTCACGAGGGAATCATTGCAATCGGACAGTTCCATATGCGTTCCACCTGAATGTGCAAACAAATGTCTGTCAGACTCCCTGCGCAAACCCTTACGCACTTTCAAGGTCTTGAAGTGGGGATATGTATGTGGAAGGGACCTATGACACACTAAGCTGACACCATCAGAATGATGGAAACATTAAGATGGGCAATGAACGAGCCAGTTTTTTCTGCTGCGTGCTGGAATTGGACTGGAGATATCAGATACCGAATCCATGGCTCCAGCTCTATCAAAGATTATGAAAAGTACATATGAACAGAATATTATAACGTGGCCGAGGCTGCATGTTGCCATGGATTTTAATGTTTTAATGGATCCTTTGTTTTGTACAACTTCGGTTAGGTTCAAATGATGTCATTTGTGGATGTGGGATTTTGTTGAGTTCCTCGCTTTTGATGATATGGGGTAGGCCTGAGTGTTGCCATTTCTGCATATGGGATTTTGTTTGGTCCCTTGCTTTTTATAACGCGTGCTAGGACTGGATGTTGCTAGCGGTTTTGTTTGGTTCTTTGCTTTTTATAACCCAGGTTAGGACTAAATGTTTCCAGGTTTCCAGGGATTTTATTAAGTCTCTTGCTTTTATTACGTAGGTTAGGACGGAATGTTGCCAGAGGTTTTGTTGGGCCTCTTGCTTTTTATAACCCGGGTTAGGACTGAATGTTGCCAGGAGTTTTGTTGGGTCTTGCTTTTTATAACCCGGGTTAGGATGGAATGTTGCCAGGGGTTTTGTTGGGCCCCTTGTTCTGTATAACCCGGGTTAGGACTGAATGTTGCCAGGAGTTTTGTAGGGTCTTGCTTTTTATAACCCGGGTTAGGGCTGAATGTTGCCAGGAGTTTTGTTGGGTCTTGCTTTTTATAATCCGGGTTAGGGCTGAATGTTGCCAGGAGTTTTGTTGGGTCTTGCTTTTTATAATCCAGGTTTGGGCTAAATGTTGCCAGGAGTTTTGTTGGGTCTTGCTTTTTATAATCCGGGTTAGGGCTGAATGTTGCCAGGAGTTTTGTTGGTCTTGCTTTTTATAATCCAGGTTTGGGCTAAATGTTGCCAGGAGTTTTGTTGGGTCTTGCTTTTTATAATCCGGGTTAGGGCTAAATGTTGCCAGGAGTTTTGTTGGTCTTGCTTTTTATAATCCAGGTTTGGGCTAATGTTGCCAGGAGTTTTGTTGGGTCTTGCTTTTTATAATCCGGGTTAGGGCTAAATGTTGCCAGGGATTTTGTTGGGTCTCCTGCTTTTTATTACCTGAATTATGACTGATGTGTGTGTGTGTGTGTGTGTGTGTGTGTGTGTGTGTGTGTGTGTGTGTGTGTGTGTGTGTGTGTGTGTGTGTGTGTGTGTGTTTGGGGGGGGGGTCTTTTGCTTTTTTAATAACCCAGGTTAGGACTGAATTTTGACATATCTGGATGTGAGATTTTTTTTAGTCCAGAACTTTGTACAGCATAGGCTAGGATTGACTGTTACCATGGCCATCTCTGGATGTGGGGTTTCCTTGGGTCCCTTGGTTTTTATAAGTGGGATAGACTTGTTAAAGCTGTGTTTGTTGTGAATCTGGAACTGAAATTTTTGCTTAAAAATTATCTTGGAATCTGGTGAAATGGTCCAGACAAATGTCCAAACGCTACTAGAAAATTTCAGAACGAATCAGACAGTTCTTAATGGTCTGGTGGAATTGTTCCATTGTTAGTGAAGACTGTGGGTGTGTTGTTATTTTTGCTCGGCTTGCAGTCTGACAGATAGTAATTGCCATACATGTCTTCCTTAGCCTATTTTTCTTACCTCAAGACAACTTTTACTTTTTCCTCTATTATATACGAAAACATCTGTTCTTTTCATACTTCTTCAGTCAGCTAAGATGGAGGCAGACATACAGACAGAGACAGAGAGAGAGAGAGAGAGAGAGAGAGAGAGAGAGAGAGAAGAGAGGATAAACTGTGCCAATTAGAGAATAATGGAGTTCATTTTCCCAAATCCAGGCCTTGTCTCTTCATTCTACACTGGACCACACATACGTGCGCGTGAACCAAGAAAATAATCTCTGTGTCATACAGAAATGAAAGAACTCACTTTTTTTGGTCGGTCTGTCATTCACATCCCCATAAAAATACCGAAAACCGAATTTGAAAGCAGACACGAATTCACTTTATATGCAAAAAAGCTGCAGACACGAGGCAGCTTGAATATTTCAAGCTGTACAGTTTCATGACCGCTGACCACACTTGGTGCATGGTGGAAGGGAAGGGATACAGGGAGATAATATCACACATTTTTTTTGCAAGGACGAAGAGAGCAGAGACCAAATTTTGAAAACAAAAAAAGCAACCCGCAAAATGAGACAATGACGACAGCATAAGGAAATATCACGATATTAGAGAGGAGAAAAGGCCAACAGCAAATGACTGTGGCATTTGTGCAACATTGAAGTTTAGAAAGTTTGCTGTTGTTTTTCAGTGGAGATAGTCTGTGGATACTGCTGCAAAAAATATGGTTTTATAACAGATAAATGACATGCGTGATAGTCAGTTGGGTAGAATGTCAGATTTCTTTTCAGAAAGTCTGGGTTCGATCCTCCCTGGCTGGTGGGCGAAAGGTGAAGATATTTTCTGCCTCCCATGTCAACATGCGTCAGTGTTTAAACCTTTGTCTGTCCGCATGCGGAATATCAAATAAGCATGGTAGATTTTCAGCTTCAGTTTCAGTTTCTCAAGATGTCTCCGCGCTCGGAACCTATTCCATATGCACTAATGTCACAGATGTCATGTGTAGGGTGATCATGGCACAAGCCTTAAGCATGCACATAATCCCATGAGCTGGTCCGGGACGGGAGAGATTCCGTTAATCATGCAGTGTATATTGGCTTATAGCAACATGGAAAAAAAATAAACAGCGCCTACACCCATCAAAGACGAAGTGAGCAGACTGTGCATCAACATACCGCCTGCACATTGTGGGGAGAACAACGTACATGCTCGTATGCAAGAAAAAATGGAACACGTAAAAGTTATGGAAATAATAGTAAATATGCAAACAGATAATTTTTGTCAACTCCTTTTTAATTATATGACTTTCGTATTTGCAAAAGTTAGGGATTTGTGATTTTAATTGGGACAGGGATGAACGAAAAACATAATATTATACCTGTCTGTCAGTCTATATATCTGCCTCTGCTTCTGTCTTCATCCTTTCTACCTGTCCCGTAACTGTCTCCACCTCCCCTTGCCTCTTCCATCCTCTTCTCTGTCTCTCTCTCTCTGTCTCTGTCTGTCTGTCTGTCTCTCTCTGTCTGTCTGTCTGTCTCTGTTTCTCTGTCCCCCCCCCCCCCCGCCAGTCTGTCTGTCTCTGTCTCTCGCTTCCTCCCCCTCTCTGTCTGTCTGTCTCTCTTTCTCTCTCTGTTTTCACTTTTTCTCTGTCTCTCTCTGTATCCCTGTCTCTGTCTGTCTGTCTGTATGTATGTATGTATCTCTCCTCTCTCTCTCTCTCTCTCTCTCCTCTCTCTCTCTCTCTCTCTCCGCCTGTCTGTCTTTCTGTATCTGTCTCTGTCTCAGTCTTTCTCTGTCTCAGTCTCTCTCTCTCTGTCTCGCTGTCTCTCTATATCTCTCTGTTTCTCTGTCTGTCTGTCTGTCTTTCTGTCTCTGTCTCTGTCTCTGTTTCTCTCTGTCTGTCTGTCTCTCTCTCTCTCTCTCTCTCTCTTCTCTGTCTGTCTGTCTGTCTCTCTGTGACTGTTTCTCTCTCTCTCTCTTCTCTTTCTGTCTGTCTGTCTGTCTGTCTGTCTCTCTCTCTCTCTCTCTCTCTCCTGCGCGATACTCTCATTTCTTTCCACGCCACACCAGGAAGCTAGTTCAATCCAGTCCTATTAACTGAGTGAGACGTTTTTATAACGTTGCTTTGTTTTGTTATCAGATGAAAGGGTGTCCTTGCATGTGAATGGTGGACCAAGAATAAATCTTTTGCTCTGTTGTAGGACGAGGGAAGCCTCCAGCGATCCCAGTTGTAGATCAATGAGTGTAGAAAGAGTTTTCTGTTTGTAAAAGTTGACTGATTAATTTGAACACCCCCCTCCCCCCCCCCTGCTTCCTGTTTGTTGTTTTTTTCCATTGCAATTTCCGTCTGTGTATAAATTGGAAGAGAAAGCTAATCTGTCGTTTTCTTTTTCCTGAAACAAGTTGGTGTATATGTGTGTTGATATGTGCAGGCATCTGTATATATAATATATATCTGTGTGTGTGTGTGTGTTGGTGTTGTGTGTGTGTGTGTGTGTGTGTGTGTGTGTGTTGTGTGTGTGTGTGTGTGTGTGTGTGTGTGTGTGTGTGTGTATGTGTAATGTAAAAGGGAGAGTGAAAAGCACAAAGACATTTCTCAATGCAAACATTCACACGCGTAACAACAACCAACAACAACAGTCAGTAAGTTCTAAATTACACACACACACGCCGCGCGCGCGTGCGCACACACACATACACACACACATTTACACACAGATTCACACACACATACGCACGCACGCGCGCGCGCACACACACACACACACACACACTCTCTCTCTCTCTCACACGCATACACATTTACACACACACACACACACACACACGCACGCACGCACACACACACACACACACACACACACACACACACACACACATTCACCGCAAAGTGTACACACTCACTCACACACAAAGCCCCATTCCGGATTCTCCAACTAAACACAGCGCCACGAAAACAACCCATGAAACTTGTACACCACCATTGTCATTCCTAAAAAACCTGACGGTGCCTGGGGGCCATGTATCACTACACTACATGTACTATATCCACCGGGATGAGACGAAAACTAATCACAACTTTTCCACTTGTCTGCACATGTAATCCATTTCGGGGCCAGTCATCTAGTGTCTCAGTCTCATTATCAAATCCACAGCCATACCCATAATGAAAATAGGCAAGAAATACCAGGACCAGGCACAGAGGAGGACAGTACTTGTTGCCTTTTCTGGAAGCAGGACTATGTGTGTGTGTGTGGGGGGGGGATCATTGGTTTGGGCGAGGAGTACTAAGTGCTGAAGCTGCATTGTAAAGACGGTGGTGCAGATTTTTGCTGGCTCGCAATGTGAGTGATAGTTGTTGCCATCTATTATTCCCTTAGTTTACATTTTTATAAGAAAACTTTGTAAACATGTTCTGTCAACCCTGAGAGAGGAGACAGGAGAGAGAGAGAGAGAGAGAGAGAGAGAGAGAGAGAGAGAGAGACAGACAGACAGAAACGGAGACAGAGAGACACAGAGAGTGACAGAAAGAGACACAGAGAGACAGAGACAGAGACAGATAGACAGACAGCCCGACAGAAACAGAAGGGGAAATAAGGAGTGCTTTCTGAGGCGTTGACTAGAAAAAGATCCAAGGAGACTGAAAAATCATATTAAGTATTGCCATGTGGGGTCTCTTGCTCGGTCTGACTACGCAACTAAGTGATTACTGTCATCAGCAGGTGGGCTTAGTGGGCACAGTGCCCTTATTAAACTGGATGAGAACATGCGCTATTGAACAGCACCAAAACGACCCAGCCAGCAATGCAGGATCTCCTCTGTGGGTGGCCCCCATGGTGGCTTGACATCCACAGACATCTTACATATCTCTGGGCTACTTGGCACTGAAACCTTGACCGAATAAACTCGGGGCTGGTGGTGTATTGTGGATCCGGAATAAGCAGCATACTCGGGATCATCGCCACTGACGTGGCACAAAAGTTGGGAGAGATTAAAGTGTTGCTATTTATCGTTCTTTGATTTACTTTGGTTTCAAGGGCTTGAATGTTGAAGCCATGTTGTTTAGTGTGAAGGGTGGTCTTTATCGTCATGAGTTTGTGGTCCTGCGGGAATCGATTTCTTTACTCTCTCCCTTCCGTACATTTTTTCAGGCTACAGAAAGAAAGAAAGAAAGAGAGAGAGAGAGAGAGAGAGAGAGAGAGAGAGAGAGAGAGAGAGAGAGAGAGAGAGAGAGATGTTAAAGCGAGAATGAAAACATTTGTACAAATCCTACGCCCAGGTTCACAATACAATTCTATCTCTTAGAAGCATTTCGATTTTACATACGTCCTCGCAAAAACACATTAAACTGTATTACAACATACTAGATATGTGCATGTTTTCACACCCACACAGTTTTGACCAAACATGTAGTCAGTGATGTCCCGCACCAAGTTGGGAATGGTGTTTTTCAGATTTCATAATCTTACTTCCAAATATTTCAAAGCTTACATTGCAGAGAGAGAGAGAGAGAGAGACACACACACAGAGAGAGAGAGAGAGAGAGAGAGAGAGAGAGAGAGAGAGAGAGAGAGGGAGAGATGCTAGGGGCAACGAGAGATAGAGATAGATGGAAGTCCATGATCGCCAACGCCATGCTGCAGGCACTTGATGATGATGAGGACGATCGGTTTTACCTGGAGATACCTAGAGGCAAACAGACAGACAGAGGGCTGTGGAGGTCACTTGCTGAGGGTCAGTACCCCAAGAGGGAGTAAAGGGCCTAAGTAAATAAAACCTTAATTTCCTAAGTGTTCAAGGCAGGAAGCCATTTTTTTTTTATTCTTCTCTGCGTGAGTGTGCCCTGGGTTTCGTGCACAAACAGATAAAAGATTATTTCCTCTTTGGCCCTTTTTTAAGTTTCCTTCCACGTCGAACTTTACTCTCATAATAAAGTAGTGTAACGCTGTCAGCAGAGTAAGTTAATAAGATCGAGTGAAAAAAAAAAAAAAAAAAAGGGGGGGGGGGGTTCTTGTCGACCAGGGAGGAAAGAACAGAAGGAGTTTAAGAGAGTGAAAGAACAGAAGGAGTTTAAGAGAGTGAAAGAACAGAAGGAGTTTAAGAGAGTGAAAGAACAGAAGGAGTTTAAGAGAGTGAAAGAACAGAAGCAGTTTAAGAGAGTGAAAGAACAGAAGGAGTTTAAGAGAGTGAAAGAACAGAAGCAGTTTAAGAGAGTGAAAGAACAGAAGCAGTTTAAGAGAGTGAAAGAACAGAAGGAGTTTAAGAGAGTGAAAGAACAGAAGGAGTTTAAGAGAGTGAAAGAACAGAAGGAGTTTAAGAGAGTGAAAGAACAGAAGGAGTTTAAGAGAGTGAAAGAACAGAAGGAGTTTAAGAGAGTGAAAGAACAGAAGCAGTTTAAGAGAGTGAAAGAACAGAAGGAGTTTAAGAGAGTGAAAGAACAGAAGCAGTTTAAGAGAGTGAAAGAACAGAAGGAGTTTAAGAGAGTGAAAGAACAGAAGGAGTTTAAGAGAGTGAAAGAACAGAAGGAGTTTAAGAGAGTGAAAGAACAGAAGGAGTTTAAGAGAGTGAAACTAAAAAAGAGCCAGATCACGGGAGAAAGATAAGAAAAGATAAGATTAAATCAGATCAGATTAAATTTTATTTCCGAGGCTAATATATAAGCATTATTTGTGCTTTTTTCATCCTGTCCTTGTTCCACAGGGAACTAAAACGTTTAATCTGAATGACAAAGACGAAACCAGGAAAACACGAAAATAGAATCAGAACGTCGTATTTAATACAACAAGACAAGACAGGCGCAAATGTTTGGCCAACTGGCCTTTGTCAAGCGTGAATGTAAGATCACACAAACAAACAACAAAATACAAAATTAGGAGAGAAAGACTGAAACTTCTCTACTGCTTCGTCCAGTGAGAGAAGAGGAATGACAAAGTATAAAACATCCTACATGTGTATATGTCATAACACATGAACACTATGGACAACACATGATACAAATATTAATCCATAAATTGTGAAACAAACTGTTTTTGTATATGTCATTGCACGCAATAATGTCATAACACATGAACAATATGGACAACACATGATACAAATATTAATCCATAAATTGTGAAACAAACTGTTTTTGTATATGTCATTGCACGCAATAATGTCATAACACATGAACAATATGGACAACACATGATACAAATATTAATCCATAAATTGTGAAACAAACTGTTTTTGTATATGTCATTGCACGCAATAATGTCATAACACATGAACAATATGGACAACACATGATACAAATATTAATCCATAAATTGTGAAACAAACTGTTTTTGTATATGTCATTGCACGCAATAAACACTGATAGTATATAACATAAATATTGATCATAAAATTTATGAAATAACTTGCAGCGTATATTGTATAGTGTACAGTTATATGAATTTTTAAAAAAAATGAATGGCAGGATAGGGAGAGGACGATACGGAGCTAGAAGGATCATTATACAAATTAAAAGGTTAACGGTTAGTAGTATCCATAGGAAGATATTACATTCATTATTTTCAGCAAATTAAGATTGAGAACATGAGGCACTAGATATTTATTAAGAGCGTCTGGTGAAATATTGTTTACGTTAAGTAGATTGTAATAAATGTTTTATGGTTGTCAGTTGGTTAGAGCTTTCCTGATTGATTTGGTATCGTTTCTAGAAAAGACTGAGTCTTCAATCTCTTTTGTTTTGTTTTTGTTTTTGTTTTGTTGTTGCTGTTGTTTGTTTGTTGTTGTTGTTTTTGCAGCACTTTATACAGATGGTTATATAGAGGTGTTGACTTGTTCATGTTTACTTTTCATGATTGCCACTGCTAGGAGATGAGCTTGTGGTAAAGCAGCGTTTTTTTTTTCTATTTCTTTAGTCACCCATTTAGGTTGTTGTGAGTGTTTTGCTGTGTGTGATTTGAATGGGACATACAGTACACAATTTCATATTCTCTTAGAAAACAGAGATAAAGAGAGAGAAAGGGAGAGGGGGAGAGAGAAAGAGAGAGGGGGGGGGGAGAAAGAGAGAGAGAAGAAGAGAAGAAGAAAAAGAACAAGAAGAAAGAAGAAGAAGGAGGAGGAGGAGAAGAAGAAGAAAAAACGTAAATAGTGATTGTATTAAAAAATTCAGGCCTCCATAATCTACGCCTTCACGCGAACACATGTTTCTCTGACCATACAAAAAGACAAGATTAGTTATTAATTTGTTTACCTTTGAGGCTTGTTTTTCTATTACTGATGCGATCGGGAACATAGAGACTGTCCGGTGCTATTGCATGCATGGTTTTAAAGTCGGCCAGTTCAAGAAGGAGGATCCCTTTTTTTTTCTTTTTTTTTTCGAATGCAGGAAATAATATCTTGCCGAATGAATTCAAATGAGTTTGTTGAATAGTACTATACAAGAAAGATTTCTATTAATACTTGTGATGATGGTGATGATGGTAATGTTGATGGTGGTGGTGGTGGTGGTGATGATGGTGGTGGTGGTGGTATCTATTCATTGTCCTGTGCGTGAGATAGATCGGGGCTTTTCCACACTGAAGCAAAACAGTTATTCTTGGCTCTTTATTTTCTGATGTACGCCCGGGGATGAACGTTGATACGGCAACAAGGAGGGCAATGTTTTTTTGTAAACAGAGTCAGTAGATAGAACTGGATCGAACAAGCTTTTTTTGTTTGTTTGTTTCTTTCTTTGTTTTCCTGTGTGGTAATGGGTTTTTTCTTTCTTTTCTCTCTCTCTCTCTCTCTCTCTCTCTCTCTCTCTCTCTCTCTCTCTCTCTCTCTCTCTCTTTTCTTTTCTTTTTTTCTCTCATTTTTTTTCTTTCTTTCTTTCGTTTTTTTTTCTTTTCTTTTCTTTTCTTTTTCTTGACGGGAGGGGAGATAGAGAAAATGAAAGATTTAACATAACGAATACCAAATGATGAGATTGACCAGTCACCGTGATGTCGTAGTTGGCGCAACGGACCACCGATTGGAAGGTTGCAGGTTCGAATCCCAATCAGTCCCTTCAAAATCAGTGTGGGATTTTTCGACCTAAACCGTTTCCAACCGGGTCCTACCCAGAGCTGCGCGTGCTGTGGTTCATTGGAAAAACCGGGACCACACAGTCGAGTCTCATCCACTTCTTGGATGCATCAGTGAAGGCATTCCTCAAACCTCCTGACCAGCACCGCAGTTGTCTGTATCTCTCAGGCACCTGGTTGATGTCAGGATATACAGGGGAGTGCAAAAGTAGGTATACAGTAAGTATCACATCATTATTATAATGCTTAATTCCGCTCTCGATGAGAGGAGTGTGTGAATACCGACGGCAAGCAGTTTGAGTATCTGAGGGATTAAGGCTGTGCTTGTTATTACATGTATATGCAATATTCATTTGTTTGTATAATAAATGCATTGAGCATTGTACGTGTTTTCTTTTTTCATAACTGTATACCTACTTTTGCACACACCCCTGTATTACGATAGTAAACGTAGAGTTTAGCTGTGTCAGGCAATCTCAATCCTAGATGGAACTCTGTAGCATCATGGTTATCATCGTCAGTCTCACCATCATCATAGCGTCGTAAAAACTGTCCCAGCGTCTGTGGCTGTAATGGTGGTGTAGGAAATGGAGAGAAGAAAAAATGAGTACAAAGGAAACTGAGTGTGATGAACCAAAAATTAAAACAAAAAGATGGTTAGAGCAACGGTCGGCTGACTGGAAGATTCTGAAATCGAACTCACGATCGGTGTCTATCCAGAGCAGAGCCTGCTATGGACTGGTTCGTAAGACTTGAGAACCACAAGTCGAATTTCATCCACCTTACGGATGCATCATCGAGAAGGTTGCTCATATTTCCTAAACAACATCGCTGGTGTCTGTACCTCTGGTTGGTTTGGTTTAGTTTTTACGTCAGCACCCACCTCAGGTGATATGGGCGACGGGGATAACCATCCCAGGGAAGTGGGGGAAGGGGGACTTCCTAATCCTACACTGACACCACTAGAACAACAACGATGTTAAGATGGGACAGTGAGAAGGCCAGTTTTAATGTAGCGCAACCCGGGATTCGAACCCACAACCATTAGTATGTCAATCCGACGTTCAACCAACTGGGCTATTAAGGCCCGCTGTACCGTTGGCCTAGTTGGTACCAATATATGGTGCTGTGAAAGTAAGCGTAGAGTAACATTCCCTCACGCAGTCCCAGTGGAACCCCGTTGCTTCAATACTATTATATCCATTCTCGTCATCGTGGCATTGTGAAAAATTGTCCCAGATTCTGTGGCCCTTCATGTCCTGATGTCATGGCAACGTCAGTTTCAGGGACTTTGAAGGTGTGCTGGAGACACAAAAGCGATGAATAAGACAGGGGAAAAGACTGGAATTAAATTATATGAATGAAATGAATCCTTATTTTGAAATGACTCGTTGTTTTCCTACGGTATAGGATACTAGTAGTAGTAGTAGATGGGCCAACTTACATATCTGCCATTGTTAATCTAAGATAGATAGATAGATAGACAGACAGACAGACAGATAGATAGATAGGTAGATAGATAAATAGATAGACAGATAGATAGACAGACAGATAGATAGATAGATAGAGAGAGAGAGAGAGGAGAGAGATAGACAGATAGACCGACAGATAGATAGATAGACAGACAGATATTAGATAGATAGATAGATAGATATATAGAGAGAGATAGAGAGAGAGAAATAGAGAGATAGAGAGAAAGAGATAGATAGATAGGTAGATCGACAGATAGATAGATAGATAGACAGATAGATAGATAGATAGATAGACAGATAGACGTAGATAGATAGATAGAAAGATAGATAGATCGACAGATAGATAGATAGATAGATCGACAAATAGATAGATAGATAGACAGATAGATAGATAGATAGATAGATAGATAAATAGATAGATCGACAGATAGATAGATAGATAGACAGACAGATAGACAGATAGATAGGTACAGAGAGAGACAGACCCTTAAGATGCCAAAATAGAATTCTTCCTTAGTTCATTGGTTATTAACAAACCGTCTTCACCATTTTGTTGTTGTTGTTGCTGCTGCTGTTTGCTGTTGTTGTCGTCGTTGTTGTTGTTGTTTTGAAAAGGGACGTGTAAGTATACAAAACGTAGCAGGTCAGCAAACAGCATTCCAATCAATTCGCCAAGTTTTCAAGAGTAGGAGGCTATGTCTGTTTTTTGCTCTGTGCCATAGATCGCCTGAGGCTATTCTCACAACTGATCCAGATAAATTACTTATCCCCGATCATTTCCAGCTTCCCCCTTTTTGTCGTTGCGGGGCGACCTTTGATTCCATCACAAAATAATGCCACATTATCTGCAATCAGAATCAGTAAACAAGATTGGATGAAGCTCTGTGAAGAGTAAAAGAGAGACAAACAAACAGACGGACAGACAGATAGAGAGATACAGACAAAAGGACAGAAAGACAGTGCAGTGAGCGAAAAGAAGGAGAGAGATAGTAGGAAGGAGAAAGTATGTTGGTGGGAGAAAGAGAGATAGACAGACAGACAGACAGACAGACAGACAGACAGACAGCCAGACAGACAGAGAGACAGACAGACAGACAAACAGAGGGATTTTTCTTATTCATTAAAATGTAATAATAACCGGTGTTCTCGTAATTACATTTCAAAAATGGTGATTTCTTGACACAAAGTAATACAGATATGGTAGTTCAAACGGAAAGAATATAAGGGGGAAAGACATCAGAGAGAGGGGGGATGGGGGTGGAGATAGAAATGAGTCACACACTCACAGAGAGAGAAGAGAGAGGGAGGGAGTGAGAAGTACAAGTAGAAGATAAAGAAGACGAAATACGCAAACAACAGTAACGAAATACTTTATGCCAAACTACTCTCTTAAGACAATATCATTACGCTTGCCAAAACCAATTGGCTCCATACATTTTGGAAAGGTTATGTTAAGTACCAGTTGAACGAGTAAGCAAGCGATCGGTTGATTAATCGATTGATTTGTTTCCTCTGTGTTGCTGATTTGATAGGTCAAATAAACGTGTCGTTGTGACTACAAAAAAGACGATTTGTTTTTACATGTGAAAAGCAAATGATATCAATGTGAATGTAAATATAAAGAGAGTGTAATATTACGAGTGAGGACTGTGTGATTAACTTCCCAAGAACCAGAAAAAACACGAAAGAAGAATACGAACGCGTATTTAATACAACAAGTCAAGACAGCCGCAAAGTTTCGGGCAACTGGCCTTTGTCAAGCGTAAGATTACAAACAAACAAACAAACACCAGATACAAACATTTTGAGAAAGACTGAAACTTCCCTGCTGCTGTGTCCACACACACACACACACACACACACACACACACACACACACACACACACACACACACACCACACATACACACACACACACACACACACACACACACACACACACACACACACACACACACACACACACACACACACACCTTTTCTCACATTAGACACAGCAGCAGGGAAGTTTCAGTCTTTCTCAAAATGTTTGTAACTGGTGTTTGTTTGTTTGTTTGTAATCTTACGCTTGACAAAGGCCAGTTGGCCGAAACTTTGTGCCTGTCTTGTCTTGTTGTATTAAATACGCGTTCATATTCTTCTTTCGTGTTTTTTCGGGTTCCTGTTTGCTTGAACGCCTGTAGTCACACTTGTTTCGGATTAACTTCCCAAGGTTTCAAGTTTGGGCTCTGTTGGTCAGAATGTCATGCTGATAACACAAGCGTCCTGAGTTCCATTCTCACAGTTTCAACGTGGACTGGCAGACTCTTTTCGTAGAGCCGAGGGCTCAAGGTCTCATGACTCGATTTGAGTCTCATCCGAAGACATAGAAGATGACTTCT
>CM060313.1:86119099-86121599 GCA_030674185.1 Monoplex corrugatus | reverse complement strand
GAGAGAGAGGAGAGAGAGAGAGAGAGAGAGAGAGAGAGAGAAGAGAGAGAGAGAGATTTTCCTGCATAACGTATGAATGGGCATGCCTTAAAACTGAAAGTAATGATCATTAGATATGTACAACGTTACTAACATTAACAAGTAAAATTATTAGTATGGCATGACAATATAATTTTCTTCAATAAAAGGAGAGGTTTGAAAAAAAACTGGCTGATTGATAAAATGAGAAACTCAACAGATTGGACTGCAGGTGCTCATATTGCCCAAAGGCCAGTTTGATTATCTTGACATGATAGCCGTGCGACAGGAACAGGAAAAGAGAGAGTCCAAGTTGTTGAAAAACAGCAGCTGCAAGCGTGCCGTTGGTTAACAAGGAGATCTAACCATGCTTGTGTGAAGTTGTTGAGATTTGTGTCTGCCTGTTTTTCTGTCCCATTTTTGCGCCATATTACTGATCACAGAAGCTGGAATAATTTTTCATAATGCTATGCATGTGATGATGTATGATAATGGAGGTGATAACCATGATGCTTGCAGTTTCATTCAGGAGTGAGACTGAGCGACTGGGCTGTATTTTGTGCTTCCTTCCATAATAATCCTGACGTTAACCATGCCATAGAGATACAGATGCCTACGGTGCTGATTAGGATTTGATCTCCCAGGGGCTGTTTTAATGTAAATAGTGACTCCAAGTCCTGGAAATTCTCTGCTGGAAATTTCCTCTGTCCTGTCATTCTTTTCGTTTCTGCCTTGCTCTTTAGCCTTCTGTCACCTCTTTTCTGTCATTTTCTGCCTCGCTGGTCCATTCACCGGTATGTCTTGTATCACGTCTTACATATATACTTTCTGTTAGGACTGATAATTGGGTACATATAATAAGGTAACAGATGACTGGGTCTGAATGGGACATGCAACGCATGGACAGCCCCCTCCGCTTGATTAGATGACTATGGAGTGGCGTCAGGAGCTTGGGAGGTGATTGTCTAGAGAATGGCGGGCAATGGTACTGTGGGTCCCATCCGCACCCTCGTGGTGTTTGTTGTTAACTTGTTAACTAACTGTATTTTTGGTTCTAAGTAAATATGATTTATATGTTTCAGTGTTTTTAGTTGTGTTAACATTATTATACAGGTTTGTTTTATTAAACCCTCTGGTGACGAACAGGACAGAAAGTTCAACACCAGGGGCATATCCTTAGATCATACGCGCAAATGCATTATAATGTGTACTTGCTTTTCTTTTCATGTTTTTAGGGAAGTGATGTGTACATTTTGCAATGGTTATAGCCCAGATATGGCTTACGAAGTCCGATGGCTTTAAACCGTAACGATAATGATAACGATTTGGATTTGTATGCCAGGTGCTTGGTGATAGATGAATTCTTCACGAACAATACATTTTTCTGTTTCAGGACACGGAGGTGAACGTGTATTTCAACAACTCTTCCCATGCGGCCGTGGCTCTGTGTGGTGACTTTGGCATGAACAACGCGGGTCGTGTGGCCTGGGCTGTCTGGCAGCTGCTCCTCCTCTTCCTCCTCCCCTGCCTTATCCTCTTCTTCTGCTACATCCGCGTCATCTTCATCCTGTGGACCAGCACCAGACAGCTGCAGAACATGACCGGTTCCAGGTAAGTGGGTGTGCCACGATAAAATCAAGAACAGCAAGGGTGATAGGGGCAAGGGTTCGAGATCTAATGTCTCGACTTCAGTCCCATTCCGCAGCATTAACAAGACGGTGAAGCTGTTTGATAATTTTCACTTTCTGATGCACAATAATAATGAAGATGATAATGATAATGCAACAGTAATGATAATATAATAACAACAACAACAACAATAATGATAATAATAAAAATAATAATAATGGTGATGATAACAATAACAGTAATGGCACTAATAACAACACTAGTAATTATAATGATGATGATGATGAAAATAACAGTACTACTACTACTACTAATAATAGTAACAATAACAATGATAACAATAACAATGATAAAAATGATATAATAAAAAAGACATTTCATTTCCAACACAAGCATTTCTCACTGAAAATCGCCGTCCAGGTGAGAAAGCTTGAGGACCGTTGATATGAAATAAACATTAACATTCATCAGGGGCAATAGGAGACTGTCACAACTGCAAGAACAGAACAGAATTTTTGAAATATTGTCAGAAGTTCTTGAGCAAGTGCTGTTCACAAACCTTCCTCGAAAGATGCTGGTTTTATGCATTTTGTTTTGTTTTGTGGTCCCTGTGACTTTGACCTTGGTGTCTTTTCTTTCAAACGTAGCTTTTGGCCACTCCTCAAATTTGAAAAAAAAAAAAATATCCACAAAGAGCCAAGAAATTTATGTCTATATTTTTGTACCAGGCAGACATACATACATACATACAGATAGCAGACAGACAGACAGAAACTCACACACACACACAAACAGGGACCACACCATACACACACAAGGGACATAAACACACACACACACACACACAACACAC
>CM060313.1:86089099-86106599 GCA_030674185.1 Monoplex corrugatus | reverse complement strand
TGTAATACATGAGCAGTCATGGACACGTTATTACCTGTTGTGGTGAATCTGTGTTGATTTCTGTTTTTCTTTCTCACACCTTCTGCTCCTTTCTTCCCTCTTTTTCTTCCTTTCTTCCCTCTTTCGCTCCCCTTCCTCCCTTTTTCTCTTTCTCTCTGTCTCTCTGTCTCTCTGTTTCTCTGTCATATCAGATCAAAATCTTGGAAGCTCCAGAATGATCTGCTCCAGCTTACAAGAGTATGGGCGCGTTATGGTAATTCAGGTAATTTCAGTTTTGTTTATCATACCTATGCTTCTTCCTTCCTTGTTTTCTTGCTGTCCCTTCTCTGTCTCCCTCCCTTTCTCAACCCTTCCCTCCCTCGCTTCTTCCCCCTCTGTCTGTCTGAATTTCTGTCTGTCTGTCTGTCTGTCTGTCCTCTCTCTCTCTCTCTCTCTCCTCACTGTCTCCTTTCCCCCCTCTCTCTCACTCTCTCTCTCCGTCTCTCTCTCTCGCACTCTCTCTCCGTCTCTCTCTCTCTCTCTCTCTCTCTCTCTCTCTCTCTCTCTCTCTCTCCTCACTCATAACAAATCAGAAACTAGGAAGCCCAGAATGATCTGCTCCAGCTTGCAAGAGCACATGCACGTTATGGTAATTGAAGTATTTGTGCTTTTGTTTCTCGTACATTCTTCTCTTGGGTCTTCTTGTCTTGTTTCCCCTCCCCTCCCCTTCTCTGTCTCTGTCTCTGTTTCTCTCTGTCTTTCTCTCCCTCTCTCTCTCTCTCTGTCTCTGTCTCTTTCTTTTTCTTTTTTTTTTCTAAATCTGTCTGTCATATGTTGAATCTCTCCCTCCCCTCTCCTCTCACTCTCTCTGTGTCTCTGTCTGTCTGTCTGCCTGTCTGTCTGTCTGTCTTGTTGTCTGTATCTGTCTGTCTGTTTCTTTCTCTCATTTTAAGTCTCTCCCCTCCCCTCCCATTCTTTCTCTCTGTCTCTGTCTCTGTCTGTCTCTCTCTGTCTGTCTATCTGTCTGTCTGTCTATCTCTGTCTCTCTCTCTGTCTCTCTCTCTGTCTCTCTCTCTCTGTCTCTCTTTCTCCTCTATCATTTTAAATTTCTCCTCTCTCCTCCAACTGTTTCTTTCTGTCTCTCTGTCTCTCTCTCATTTTAAATCTCTCCCCTTCCATTCCACTCTTTCTCTTTGTCTCTGTCACTCTCTCTCACTCTCTCTTTCTCTCTCTCTCTCTCTCTTCCCTCTCTCTCTCGCTCACTCTTTCTCTTTTTCATGTTGAATCAAAATCTAAGGAGCCCAATAACGATCTCTTCCAGCTTGCAAGTGTATGTGCTGGGCTATCTCTGGAGATGTTCCCGACATTAAGGTGATTTATATTGACTTTTTTGCACTCAAGAACAAATTTATGACTGGTTCCTTTCTCTATAGCTTTTTTCTTATTTTTTATGACGAGCATTGATATGATGATCCCCAGTGAGGCTTGTTCTTCACGCCGTTATTCGTAAATTAAAGCAGATTCTCTCTTTGTCTCTGTCTGTCTGTCTCTGTCTCTGTCTCTGACCCTCTCTGTCCCTGTCTGTTTGTCTGTCTGTCTGTTTGTCTGTCTGTCTCTCTCTCTCTGTGTCTGTCTGTCTGTCTTGCTTTCTTTCTCCCTTTCTCTCTGTTTCTATTTGTCTCTCCTACTCACTCACTCACTCACTCTCTGTCTCTGTCTCTCTGACTCTGTCTGTCTGTCTGTCTTTCTCTCTCCCTCTCTTTCTCTCTTACTCACTCATTCATTCACTCACACACTCACTCTGTATGTCGGTCAGTCTGTCTGTCTGTCTCTGTCTCTGTCTCCTCTTGTCTCTCTCTCTCTCTCTCTCTCTCTCTCTCTCTCTCTCTCTCTCTCTCCCTTCCCACCAACCCCACCCCCACCCGTCCTCTCTGTCGTTTTTCCCGTCCCATCACGGCCGATTTAATGTAGGCCCTACGCAAAATACTAATTTCCCAGTGCAGCCATTTCCCCTTCCCGAAATATCCACCTTACACTGAAAATAAATGGGCTCAATTTTACAGACGGGTCATCAGTTTCGAGGGCCCGGGCTGTAACACTGATAAAGCTAACAAGATAGTCAAGACATGCTTACACATTTGTTGTTGTTGTTGTTTTTTTTTTTTTTTTTTTTTTTTTTTTTTTGTTCCTTGAAATTTGTGTGAAATTTCCAAGCATGACCAGATTCAAATTCTGTCCATTCTAAAAATATCGATGAATGTTTGCTTAACTGATCAAAATTCAGAAGTTCATGTCCTTCTTGCCAGTGAAGGATTCGTGTTTTTTGTTTGTTTATTTGGTTTTTTTGGTTGGTTGGTTGGTTGGTTGGTTGGTTGGTTTTTGTGGTTGGTTGGTTGGTTGGTTTTTTGGTTGGTTGGTTAGTTGGTTGGTTGGTTGGATGATTGGTTGATTGTTTTGTTGGTTGTTGTTTTGTTTTGCTTTGAAATCATTTTTTGTTTGTTTGTTTGTTGTTTGTTTGTGTGTGTGTTTGCTTGTTTGCTTGCTTGCTTGTTTGTTTGTTTTACATTGAAAATTAAAATAATAAGACGGTCAGAATCAGACGCATGACCGCGCAGCATTTATAAAAATCCATGTACTGAAAAACCTGTCAGTATTAGTTGCCGGGCTTTATTTTCATTCACAAGAGATGTGAGTGTTTGTTTCAATGCCTGAATATTTCCAGAAAGAAAAAATAATGCTTTCGCAGAAAATTCTGTATTTCAGGTGGGGGGGGGGGGGGATTTGTTAGTTATCGATGTGAACCATATGTAATATTCTATCCATGCTGTATCGAAAATCTGTATAGGCATTAACGTTTGTAGGTTTCGAAAACATCTTAACTAAGTTTCTAGGTTCGTGCTACGCAAACAGTGCTAGGTGCAGGCTGGCTGCCTGGTGTTTTTTGTTGTTTTTTTTTGTTTGTTTGTTTTTTTTGTTTTTTTGAGCCGTGGACTCAGGATCGCATGCCTCGAGTTCAGTCCCGGCTGGTAAGAGAAAAGTTGGCCATCTCAATGCTCCCCATTATTCTGGTGGTGTCAAGTCTCTCATACATCTTGTTCCGCTCTCCATTTCAAGACCTTGCTGGCCCACATGGGTTTGTGCAGGGTCAAGGGGGTGTGCAAGATAACAGCTGGCAGGTCAGAATGGAGCACGTACAAAATTGTCCAGAGTTCGCTGAGTGCCTTCAATCGCTGTTGAGCAGAAGACTCCAGATTCCGGTGCTTGATCTGAAGGGAAGTGAGCGTCCAGTTGTTTCTTCATTCAACCTCGTGTTATAATCCGTTTTCTTCTTGTTGTTGTTGTTGTTTTTGTTGTTCTCCTTCCTCTCTTCCTCTTCTCCTTCTTCTTTCTTCTTCTTCTATCTCTCTTCTTCTTCTCTCTCCTTCTTCTTCCTTCTTCTTCTTCTTCTCCTTTCTTCTCCTTCTTCTTCTTCTTCTCCTCTCTTCTTTCTTCTTCCTTCTACTTTCTTCTTCTTCTTCTTTTGTTGTTGTGTGGTCGGTCGTGGTGTCTTCCTCCTTCTTCTCTCCTCCTTCTCCTCCTCTTTTCTGTCTCCATTTTCTCTTGCCCCTTCTTCTTCTTCTTTCTTTTTTTCTTCTTCTTCTTCTTCTTCTGTCGTCGTCGTGTCGTTCGTCGTCGTCGTCGTCGTCTTTCAGCATTACTTAAGTCAGGATTTTGTGGAGACTGATTGAAAACTTCCTATAACTGATATTTAACCAGTGGTGTGAGCAGCTAGCTGAGTGACAGGTGGAACGAGGCCAGGAGGTCGAGAAGTGCTGGTGGGGTGTGCATACACGGACTGAACTTTTCCATCGTTGTGCCACATTCGACAGACATTGACGGATGAGTCTGTGTCCGCTTTGTCCGTCTGGTGCCCATATTGAACTCCAGACGAGGACGTTGAGTGAAAGTCTTATCTTGTTAGTGCTTAAAAAATAAATAAAAAAACAGGATGGGGAGTGGACTTGGGGTGGAGTTGAATCAAATCTCTTCATGGCTTTATACAAAGATGCGTGACAAGAGAACTTGAACGCTATTGTGAAAAGGCTTTTGAGTAGGCATAAGTTATTTGATTTCGATGGGAGAATTTAAATGGGGGTGGGTAGGAGAGAGAGAGAGAGAGAGAGAGAGAGAGAGAGGGAGAGAGAGAGAAATGAATGAATGTGTGTGTGTGTAAATGAGTGCGTATGTGGGTGAGAAAGAGAGAGAGAGAGAGAGAGAGGGAGGGAGGGAGGGAGAAAGGAAAATATGCAAGACTATAAACAAGATGCATTCTTTACTTACGTACATAATATGATAGTGATAGTGAGCATGATTGTTCATAACATTGATATTCAGTATCAGTCTGTCTTTCTCTGTCTCAATATGTCTGTCTCTTTCTCTGTCTCTGTCTCTGTCTCTCTCTCTCTCTTCTCTGTCTCTCTCTCTCTCTCTCTCTCTCTCTCCCTCCTCTCTCTCTCTGTCTCTGAATAAGGCACACAGCTTCCTATCTTCATGCAGGATACAAGACCTAACCTGGAGTGACATGCCCTTCCGCAGGAACTGTATGGGAAGGAGTCCTGAAACATAACCCATTAAATGCAAAGTTACATCCTGTTCAATTTTAGCTGTTGTATACAATGGTACATTTAACCTATCTAATGATTCAGTAAGTCTAGACATTTTGAGATGTAATCAAGAAATCAATACACACGCATACACACATACACACACGCACACACACACACACACACACACACACACACACACACACACACACACACACACACACACACCTCCACACAGAGAGAGAGGGGGGAGGGGAGAGAGAGGCAGACAGAGAGAGAGGGGGAGAAAGACAGACACAGATAGAGAATATCAATGTTATGAATGAAAATCAAGAAACGAAATGAATAAAACACACGATATGAATACAATCAGCAGCTAACAATACAAAATACTGTACAATAATTCTTCTTCCATGTCCCTCGCCTCCTTTTCTTGTCCCAACGATCCTGTTGTTATCTCACAACGAGCCACCCACCCACGCCGTCCTCTGTCTGTCTTTTCTTTTCTTTTCTTTTTTCTTTTGCTCCCCACACTTATTCTTGTTCTCTTCTTGCCAAACTGATGACGTGGAGGTCGTGGATTCACTCCCAAGTGGATCACATACTGTTTTTGGTTTTTGGTTTTTTTGTAATCTGGCTAGTTCTGTTGATAGAGCCGTAGACACACACGATCCGATATCGTGCATAAAAATCCACGCCACAAAATGAAAACTGGCCTGTTCTGTCCATCCTATTGCTCTATGTGAGTAGATGTCACGCCAGCAGGCAGCAAAAGTGTGTGGTGTTTTACAGTGATTTTATCGTGGTTCTATTTGATTTTATGCATTGAATTTTTTATCAGTTTGTTGCTTTTAAATACCGACACACGGTGATGTAAATTTTTTTTTTAATTTTGAATATTTTACCAGATAATCTGATTTTAAAGTTTTTATACCTATTTTTCATCATTTTAATTCAGCCGCTCATGTCGGACATTTTATCTGTGAACTGTGTTTACATTTTAGCCTACTGTGTTCGCCCAACGCTACAGCTTTCCCAAACCTTTGTGTTCTCTGGTTTTAAGTGTTGTGAACTGACCAACCCACAACCAACCTGCAAGTATCTTCCTCTCCTGACTGGCTCGCAATTATGGACCCGTCTTTTATAAAACAAATTGGACTGACACTTTTTAAACACAGCAAGTGCTACCTCGGTGGAGACGTCTACCAGCGCATACGAACACTGGGGCTGTGTCCTAAGCCCCGCACTGCGCGATCCTGTCGTGGTGGACTCTCCACCGACTTTGGCACAACCTGCCTCCTGCTGTGCCAGTCAGACACCACTTTTCGTCTTCTGCTTCTTCGTCTCCTCCACTGCCCCTGCACTCGACCTTGCCACTGCAAACTTCGTCTCCTCCTCTGCCGTCTTCGCCTTTGCCTTCTGTCCTGCCGGTGCCGCCTTCGCCTTCTGTCCCGCCGGTGCCGCTTTCATCTTCTGTCCCGCCGGCACTGCCCTCGTCTTCTGTCCCGCTGGTGCCGCCTTTGTCTTCCATCCCGCTGGTGCTGCCTTCGTCTTCTGTCCTGCGTGTGCCACCTTCGTCTTCTGTCCCGTCGTTGCTGCCTTCGTCTTCTGCCCCGCTGGTGTCGCCTTCATCCTCTGTCCCGTCGGTGCTGCCTTCGCCTCCGTCTCGGCCACCGCCATGTGATAAACTAAAACTATGCCTTTTTAACGCTCAGTCAACATGTGCAGATGGCAAAGCCGATGTCATTGCTGACTTTATTGCAGATGAGCATGTTGACATTGTTTTTATCACAGAAACATAGCTTAACCCCCTTGGTCATGAACCTATACATATGAGTCTCACTCCGAGTGGTTACAGGCTTGCTTCTTTCCATCGCTCATCCCGAGGTGGTGGTATCGCCATCCTCTACAACGACTCACTCCATTCCCGCCTATCTTTCTTGCAGTCTCTGCCTTTCTCCCATCCTTCTTTCGAGCACGTTGAAGTATCCTTCCAATCCACCCCTCACCCCATCACCTTCTCCTGTGTCTATCGACCTCCACCTAGCTCTGCCAACAAGCTCACCACATCCATGTTTCTCTCTGACTTTGATCAACTTCTTGATTACTACTGCCTCTTACCTGGAAATCTCATCATTCTAGGTGACATCAATGTCCACTACGACAACACTCACCGTTAAGACACAAGACATATCATCAACTCTCTGTCCAATCACAATATGACACAACATATTTCTGAACCAACCCATCAAAAAGGTCACATTCTTGACTGGATCATTTCTCGTGATCACCACAATTCAGCTACTGACAACTGCCTAGTTCTTTCTACCCGTCTAACTTCAGCCCTTCCATCTGACCACTCTGCAAGTCTCTGTTCTCTTGACATTTCTCCTCCTTCCCGTACCACGCGCACAGTGACTCGACGCAATCTCAAATCTATTGACCTCTCCACATTTTCATCTGATGCCTCCCACCTCCTTTCTGAAAAGTTACATAACCTTGCCGATGAATTCTATACTACTCTCCACCATCTTCTGGACATTCATGCTCCAGCCACAACCCGTCTTTTACCTGACCGCCCCCTATCCCCTGGCTCACTCATGAGATTGCCTGTGCAAAACGTGCCCGCCGCAGAGCAGAGCTCCGCTGGCGCAAATCCAAACTCACTGTACATAGGCAACTTTTCCAAGCCTCTAAAACAAAAGTATCCACCCTCATTGCATCTGCAAAAACAAGCTATTTCCAAACCAAAATCCTGAATGCCTCTTCTTCAAGAGAACTCTTTACAACCATGAATCATCTCCTTGGCACACGAAAAGATTTACCTCTCCCAACAAAACGCACAAATGAAGAACTCCCATCTGCATTCTCCAAGTATTTCACCACCAAAATACAAACTCTTCGTTACAGGCTCGACAGGACACCCTGTCAACCATGCCCACCTGACCCTTCCTTCTCTGGCACACCTCTTACTACTTTTACCCCAGTCTCACAAGAAGAAATTCTCAACACAATCAGATCCATGTCGTTCAAAACCTGCGAACTGGATCCTCTTCCAGGTTCTCTCTACTCTGACTGTCTCCCTACTCTCCTCCCATTCATCACTGACATCATCAACACTTCTCTTCAAACTGGAACTGTCCCAGATTCTTTCAAGTCTGCTATTGTTCATCTTCTCCTCAAGAAATACAATTTAGACCCAAATGAACTGAAAAATTACCGGCCTATCTCTAATCTCTCTTTCTTGTCAAAACTCATCGAAAAAATTGTCCTCAACCAGCTGAACTCTCACCTGTCTGCCAACAATCTCCTCAATCCTTTCCAGTCAGCCTACCGCCAGTGCCATAGCACTGAAACTGCCCTGCTACACATTCTCAACAATCTCCTCCTTGCAACTGATACTGGCAAAGTCTCTCTCCTCACACTCCTTGATCTGTCTGCAGCCTTCGATACCATTGACCATGGTATTATCCTTTCTAGACTTCATCATACTTTTGGCATCTCTGACATTGCTCTCTCCTGGTTCACTTCATATCTATCAAACAGAAAACAAACTGTTCTCATTAATGGCACTTACTCTCAACCTGCATACCTGACCTGTGGTGTTCCACAAGGATCTGTCCTTGGCCCTGTTCTTTTCACTCTTTACACCTCCCCCCTGTCCACCATCATCAACTCCCACTCTATAAAACACCACTTCTATGCTGATGACACCCAACTTCTAGACAGTGACACACCAGACAATATACAGCGCCTCTTGACTCGCATCACTGAGTGTTACTCAGACATTAAGAATTGGATGACGTTCAACAAACTTCAGCTTAATGATGACAAGACAGAAGCTATCCTCATTGGCACCCGTCAGAAACTTTCTCAGCTGCCTCCTCTTTCTCTCCCATTATGTAACACATCAGTCCCAATTTCTGATTCAGCTAAAAACCTTGGTGTCTGCATTGACTCTACCCTCTCCATGAACAACTTTGTTTCTCAAACTGCCAGATCTTGCTACTATCACCTCCATCGTATAAGCCTGATCAGGAAGTATCTCTCTGTGGAAACAACTGCAAAACTCGTTCTCTCCTTCATAATGTCTCGCATTGACTATTGCAATTCACTCCTGTCTGGTCTTCCTGCCTCCACCATTCACATCCTGCAGCGCATTCAAAACAATACTGCACGCCTTGTACTAAAAAAGAAAAAAGCTGACCACATATCTCCTCTCCTGGCACAACTTCACTGGCTCCCTGTATCAAAGCGCATACAGTACAAACTAGACACCATGTGCTACAAAAGCCTCAATAACGCAGCCCCCGATTACCTGTCAAGCCTACTTGAGATCTATCTTCCCTCACGTACCCTCCGCTCTGCCTCCGATCCTCTGACTTTTCGCTTTCCACGCACTAAGCTCAATACCTATGGTCCACGAGCCTTCTCTGTTTCTGGTCCACTTTCCTGGAACAAACTTCCTCTCTCAGTCCGTCAGCAACCTACTTTTGTCTCCTTCAAGTCCGCTCTCAAAACTCACCTTTTCTCCTCTGCATAAAATCCTGACCTCACTCAATCCCCTCTGCAGCCTGTCTCCACTCGGAGGGGAATCACATTGTAATATATAATTGTATATAATATGCTCTCTATAATTTTCCATTGCTTTTATTCTTTCTCCCCGTTTATAGCCGTGTGTGCGTGTGCGTGTGCGTGTGTGTGTGTGTGTGTGTGTGTGTGTGTGCGTGCGTGCGTGCGTGCGTGCGTGCGTGCGTGCGTGTGTGATGCGTGCGTGCGTGTGTGTCTGTTTAAGCGCTTAGATTTGATTTTATCAAGATTTTCCGCTATATAAAATATTGTTTTTATTATTATTATTATTATTAATCATTCTCATGTTGTTAGCTCAGTGTTTCAAAAGTCGTGCATCTCTCCCCGCTCCCTTCCACCAACCTGTCCATTTCAAGACTTTGTCAGCGTATACGGGTTTTACGTATGCCCAAGGAATGTCTGCCAAGTAACTTCTGTGAGATTTAAATAGAGCATACATGTATATATATGGAATTGTGTGAGTGCAATGAAAAACGAACTCTGAACTTCAAACATCGAATTCTACTCGCTCTGTTCCGTTCTGTAGCTCACTCCCTCTGCTCCATCCCCATGAACTACACATACGTTTAAAACTGAACTTAAATTTAAAAGAGAGACAGACAGACAGAGACAGACAGACAGACAGACAGACAGAGAGAGAGAGAAGAGAGTGAGAGAGAGAGAGAGAGAGAGAGAGAGAGAGAGGGTGAGAAAAGATGCTGCCTAATTGAACTTTTTTTGGGTTGGAGAAGATCAAGTTCTGATAGTGAGGTCTCTACTACGTCAATTCCGTATGACCTTCGTGTTATATATGACCAATTTTTATCATACCACCGACAGTTACCGCTCTTCTAAACGAGACGACAGCTAGCGCTCTGATTCAGAAATAGATAGTGAACCATATTAATCGCTGTTAGAGATACAAGCATACTATGTCTGTGGTAGATAAGCAGCGGTATTTTTGCGTTCAACACTGCCGTGGAAAAGATACTAAACAAATCTGTGCTGTACTTACCTTAGAAGGTTTAGTTTTGTTTTTCTGTCCAATTTCCTATCTACAGTAATATTAGGCCAGAGAATCTGGAAAAATTGGTCACAACGTTATGATGATAATGACGATGGGGATAATAATCGTGATGCTATAGAGTTGTATTCTGCACTGAGACTACCTGGCAAGTCTGTGTGCTCTTCGCTTATTTTCGTATTGTATCCCGACGTCAACCACGTCCGAGAGATACAAACACCTTCGGTGTTTGGTCAGGAGATTTGAGCAACACCTTTAGTAACACATCCGTGAAGTGGATGAGAGTTGTCCCAATCTTCCGAATGAACTCATAGCACACTAACTCTGGGTCAGAGCGGCTGGGTCGAAAATATCCTACAATAACGTCGACAGAAATGCATAGGAAGGAGTCTAAAATATCTTTGAACCCTGTTGTGAAAGGCTTTAAATATAAATAAATTATTTGATTTCGATAGGAGTCTAAAATCACTTAAGTGAACAGATATTAAACCAGTGACCACCACCATCATTGATTAGATTCTAACCCACAGCCTACCACTCGGTAGTCCGTGGCGTCAGCCAATGTTCCGAGGCAACTGGTCCTACCTAGAAAATTGATAGAACAATGATATCAGACAGGACACCGACCGGTTTCAACATCTGAGTCTTCTACAGGGCAAGAATTTTACACACGTACGTTCACAAGACACACAGCAAAACAGAAATACTCAGCTTCGTTCAGCAGCCAGTTTTGAATTGACAGGAAGAGGAATTGAACTAAACGGAAGTGGATGGTGTGAAAATGGGAAGGAGGGGGAAGTAATTATTATAGACGAGATATGCTTTCCTTGGTTGCAGTTTGTGTATTAATATGTGTTCGTTGTGATTTCTTTTAGTGTCCGTCACACATGTGCTCTTAGATAAGCTGTGTGTGTGTGTGTGTGTGTGTGTGTGTGTGTGTGTGTGAGAGAGAGAGAGAGAGAGAGAGAGAGAGGATGGGCTAGAGGTAATGGGGGGGGGCTAATGCAATGGGAAGTTATTACATATATGATAAGGTTGGAGTAAAATATTAGTTGGTTTATACCTCCCTGTATATTGGAGGCACATAAGTAAGTACTGCCAGAAAACAAAAGCCAGTAGCAGACAGCAAACACTGACAGCAGGTCTCTGTGTGTGTGAGGAAAGGGTATCATCATTGCATCAACTTACAACAAAGGGATGACACGTCTAAAACTCCTGAGTCATTTTGTTTATTTGATACAAAAATATGGGCGAAGGATTATGGAAGTACAGATATTTGCTCTATTCCTAAAATTACAAATGATGCATAATTTGACGATTCTTTCTCTTTTTGTTTGCTATTTCAATCGATCAGACAGAAAATGTCGGTCAAATGAATATGAAATCAAGATGGTCATACCATTCTAACTTTTTTTTAACACAGCTGAAGTTTATAGTGAATAGGGAATAAATGGTTAACATTTCGAGGATGCTCTTTTTTTTTTTTTTTTCCCTATATAGATGTAGAAAACAAAATTGTTCAGGGCAGCATTATCTAACTTTTGTCTTCATTGCTGTTTACTTATCTGCTAAAATTAAGCTTTTCTAGAAAGTGAAAGGCGTGCAAACCAATATTTTTCACATTACATGCTGGTTTCCTTGCCTAACCATTGGACTAAATGGACAAATATTGAAGAAAAAAGTAGATATGATTACAGTTAAAAGATTTCATTCAAATGAAAGCAAGGGATGATCGGACCATACTGATCTTTTTGCTTTTAAATTATGTAGACGATACAAAAAATAACCTTGCAAAAAAGTCCAAGGTCAGTTACGCTTTGATATTTCATTTATCATTAAACTGCATTTGGCTGATAGATCTCGGAGTTGTGTTTAGATTATATTAACAGTCTTGTAATAATGACCCAAAACGTGCCAGTCGTCCACACATCGACATTCACGAGTCTGCCTCAAGCTATTACTGAAATTATGAAAGTAGTTAAGTTTACTTGAACTTTTTGACTCCCGCACCCTATCCGCCAACTGCAAAACTTAACCCTTTACTTCCCTCACCCTATCCACCAGCTTCCTGCAGATGCTGGTGGATAGGGTGAGGGAATGAAAGGGTTCGGTTTTCGCTTTGCCAGCATGGTTGACAATTCAGGATGCTAGTGGACAGGGTGCGGGAGTCAAAGAGTTAACTAGTAACAGTGATGTCACTATTCACACACTACTTAAAAACAGGTTCAATTTTATGATTTGATTGTTTCTCGAATAATGCCAGAAATTGCTTTTATGCGTAAGACGACTCTACCCCCAAATCAAAATTATCAGATTATAAACGGCTGGGAAAATTGCATTTGAAATGTTATCTGCTCGAAAGACAATCCAAACTTTGTACTTCTCGAGGTCACAGTAATCTTGAAGAGGCATCAGATGAAATAAAACTTGACTCAAAGCGAGGCAGAATCAGTCCAAATAAAGAACAGTTGTTGGAAAATTTCGCCCTGGTCGGCTCCTTGCCAAAGTTCAGCATGGTATGGGCTTTTTTTTGAAAGATTGGGACATTCAGGTCTTATCCACTTTATGGGATACGTTATTAATGAGAGTTACTCAAATTTCCTGGCCAACCCAGCAGTCGGTTGACGCCAGGATAAACAAGGAAATCAAGCGTAGTTTACAGACCTATCACGTAGTCTCGGTCGGAAATGGAACTCCGTAACATCATTTCTATCTTCTCCATTCTTATCATAATCATCATCACCATATGCCCTGCCGCATGGCGTTGGCGATTATGGCCTTTGTACGAACCTATCCTTGTCGCTGCAAGTACATCTCCCACCTCTCTGTCATAATGGCATTGTGAGAATTTCTCCCAGGTTTTTCCGGGCCTTCATGCCCTGCTGTCATGATGATCTCCGTTCCGGTGGGTTTGGATGTGTTTTGGAAGCCGAAACAAGAAGTGTAGGTTAGCGACACAGAAATGCTGCAGAAGATGGGCTACAAGAAAAACAACAACCTGAGATGTTCAAGCCATTCTAGCAGTATGTTCAAGCCATTCCAACAGTCTTACTTTTTATGTAAAAATTATTAGAGATAACCCAGACTGTGCACTACTCAATGTTAATGTGAACTCGGAAGAAGCATGGAATGAAATAAAATTTTAGGTGGAGTGAGGACAATGGTAGATTGTCTCAAAAGTGGAAAACAGAACGTACACACTGTCAGCAGTTCCTAAGAAAATACTGTTTGCACGCCTTCTTCCAAACGTGCTGAGTTTTAGGCGCTATGTTGGGAAAGGGAGGGGAGGTGGAGTCCAGCAAGGAAGAGAGGGTGTCCGAGGTGCCATCATCATCAAGTGCCCTGCCACATGGCGTTGGCGATCATGGCCCTCCATATGCATCTATCCCTTATTGCCGCAAGTACATCTTCCACCCTCTCTGTCCTCAGCCACTCTGCAAGTCCGTCCAATATTTTCTCCCGAGGCGCCAATACTACCAAATTTTGCATTGACGACTCCTTAACAGTCCGCATCTTTGACCTAAATCTGATAAAGATCTGCTAGGAACAGCTGAGAAAATCCTGTTAATTATGCTAAAACCATTCTGGAGGGTCAGTTTAATATGTCGTAGGCCCCTGCCATGAAACCAGCTTCCTTCTCCATTTCAGAACCATTTCAGCACATAGGATTTCGTGCAGGCTAAAAGAATTTGCCAGACAATTGCTGGCAGATTTGTATGGAGCCGATATGGAATTGTCCAATGTGATGAACCCCCTCTTAAACAAGTTTCGTGTCAGACATAGGAACGCACGACTCGCTCCAAAGTAATACAATGAAATAATCTCCCTTTCTTAAAAGGGGAGACTAACATACAAAGAAACACAATCGATACGAAGTCAGCTGGCTCAGTGTCATACATAATGATAGAAGAAAAACACACGTTGTTTGCAAAGAACACATTGTGATGGAGCCAAAATGTAGTGGTCCTACGACCAGCGCAAATACTTTACGGTACAACTTTTCTGCTTAGCTACAGTTTTCACCAGAAATGTCGTGGGTCTAGTGTTCATCATTATAAAGGTAGATCGAGACTAGATAGATTAATAAACAGACAGACATATGTATATATATTATACATGTACAGATATATATATATGTATACATATACAGATACATATATGTATATATATACATCATGTATATATATATACACATATAGCTAGCTAGCTAGATAGATACATATACATATACATACACACACACATATATATATATATGTATACATATATATATATGTGTGTATATATATATATATGTATATATATATATATATTAAATAGATACACAAATGGATAGAAATGTAGGTAGATAAGTACACAATTTTTTCAACAGACATGTCATATGTGTTTTGTGTGTGTGTGTGTGTGTGTGTGTGTGTGTGTGTGTGTGTGTGTGTGTGTGTGTGTATGTGTGTTTGTGTGTGTGTGTGTGTGTGCGTCTATCTATCTATCTTCCATGTTCTCATTATGAAGATAGATCGAAGACTAGACAGACTGATAAATAAACAGATATATAGTAGATAGATACACAATTAGATAGAGAAAGTCAGGTAGATAGGTACACAGATATACCTGCATGCAGACAGACAGAAATGGGTATATAGAAACTTAAAACTTAAAAACTTTATTACTTATTGTAGATGAAAACTTAAAACTCAAAAAAAACTTTATTACTCACTGATCGTAGTTTTAAGTTTATTGGACCTGTCTTACGTCCAGTTGTAGTTATTCTACACGTATGCAAGCTTATAAACATAAAAGCAAACTAGTACATGCATTGTGAAAAGTATTCTGCTGCTGCTGCCTCCCCCTTCAGATCCGCGAAGAGTCACTGGGGCGCCGTACTAAAGAACTGTTCACCAGATTCCTCCAGTTCTGTCGGTTGTTTCTCAAAGCCTGGGTCTCTGCAAACGATTTCTCTGTCCACTCTACAATGTTGTCAGTCCATCGGGTTTTGGTTGTTGGTTTTTATGGTTGTTGTTTTTTTCTGTCTAACCCGCCTCAACAGCTCCCTGGAGGAACGATTCAGCAAGGTCATTGGATCTTCTTATATGGCCATACCAACGTAGTTTTCTTTAATTTAAATGATTTCAGCAAACTTTTATATGGTCCATTGTTTTGCTTGATGGTTTGGAGCTCTTGTTCACTGGTGATACGATCAGTGTATATAATGTGTAGTATTCTGCGATAACGCGTCCTTTCCTTGGCTTGGCGTTATCTTTTCAAATCTGCTGTGAGGATCCATGCCTCACATGTACAGGAAAAGGGAAAATATACCAGTGCATGTAAAAACCGGATCTTGTATTTATCAACATGTTCATGTCCTCCCATACAGGCTTCAGCCTGGACAGTGCTGATGTTGTCTTTGCTGCCTTCGAGAGGTTTTCTGGTTTAGACCTTCACATGTTTGAAAGTCTGATGGTATGCACTGTGGGCCACACGAAAGAAATTTAATATCGATTGAAAACTAATGAACAACACCCAGCAACCATACTTAAAATGTATATATTATGTGTGTATGTATGTATGTACGTATGTATGTATGTATGTATGTATGTATGTACGTACATATATATATACACATACATATATATATATTATAATATATATGTATATACATATATATATATGTATATATAAATATATGTATATGTGTTTGTGTGTTGTGTGTGTGTGTTGTGTGTGTGTGTGTGTGTGTGTGTGTGTGTGTGTGTGTGTGTGTGTGTGTGTGTGTGTGTGTGTGTGTTATTAAGGTCGACTATCCTGGTCGATAAAGTCCAGCCTAGCACTTTATTTGTGTATCCTCATGTGATATCTCAAGCCAAAATCTGATGCACACAGGCGGCCGATACTGGACACTCAGTGGAACGCTCCGCAGAGTTAGTTCTGGCCTTTATTGCTGCACGCTTTTCCACTTGGCTGCTCTGTCTTTCATTTTCATAAGCTTCTGTTCCCTTGTGAGTTCAGTCCCAGCCGTTATCATTATAACTGCCTATTCGCTGCCCGTCTTAATGTTTCCATCATTCTGGTGGTGTTTCATACGCCATCTGTTTCAAGACCTGGCCAATGGTTCAGTTCATGCGATTTTAAAAAGTGAGTTTGGAATTACGCGTGCTGCAGCAGAGTGGGTTCGGCACTGTCAGGAATGGGTGCGTATCACTGTTACAAGAGACTCTGTTGAGTACGTACTAAAATGAGGGTGCCATTTTTTTTTTTTTCAATCAGATAGCTTGCTGTTGACGAAACTTGTGTTAGAAGTTAGTCTATGAGCCAGAATTACAGAAACAGTTCTCAGAGTGGCACACAGCCGCCTCTTGAAGACCAATAATCAAGTTTAGAAAAAACAGAAATTTTGGGATGATGATGATGATGATGATGATGATGATGATATCTGCCTACGATAACGAAGGTATGTTTGACGGCGCATCACGTCCAGTAGGACAAACTGTTGTGACTAGGGCTACTACAGGATGTTTATGATGAGTCTACTACGACCTGCAATCCGAAAAAAAATGTCACTGTTAAATGATTCGCCATTGTTATTGCATCACAAGGTATCTTGCCACAAAGCAGAGAGGATAAAGTCACTTATGACGTCATATCAACGGGCCGTTCTGCTACACCCTTCCTATTCTGCAGACATGAGTTCCCCAGACATTGATCTATTCCACAGGTTGAGAGAACCCCACCGTGGTGTACTTTTGTATGATTTAGATGACTTTAGAGTGGAAGTGGGCAAGCAGGTACAATGTATCAACTCTGTTTGCCAAACAATGGGCATTTCGGAGCGTCCCAAGGGTTGGAAATCGGTCATTCGGGAGAAAGGATTTTACGTCGAAGGAATATAGAAAGATATTGATCATTATCTCTTTTTTTTTTACATTTTCATAGTCATATTCTGTTTACTAGATAACCCATGTAGACATCTAGCGACACCATATATTTGACCAATTTTCCCCACTCATGTTATTGGTTTTCTGACTGAGTACCTGCGCAGGTGGTAAATGAAAGATAGTAGTGAAAGATAGTTCAAATGTAGTAAGTACGTGAACTTTTAGCTTTTGCGTCAAATGAATGTCTGTGACTGAAAAGAGCATTTGGTGCTATTTTGGAAAGGTTACGTGCGAAAAAGGATCATTACGCAATGAAACTGAAGAGTGTGTGTTGGGGATGTCGAAGTATTGTTTTTCTTGGAAAGGGGAGCGATTCGTCCTGATTGCTGCTGGCTTTGTTGTGAGTGTGTTGATTGCGCGTGGGTTGGATTGGAGGGCATGAGCGTGGGTTGTTGAAGAATTTTTGTGTCTGT
>CM060313.1:86069099-86079099 GCA_030674185.1 Monoplex corrugatus | reverse complement strand
AAGTAGCTTTGAGGCGTCAGAGTTTTCGGTTGTCAAGTCAGTGTAGACGAGTCCATTGGCGTTCACGGAATGGAAGGAAGGAATCTTTTATTTAATGCGTGTTCACAATAGTGATTTTAGACACACACACACACACACACACACATACACTCACACACACACACACACACACACACAATCACACACACATACACACACACACACACACACACACACACACACACACCAACACACAACACACACACACACACACGTACACTCCACACACACACACACACACACACACACTCACCACACCACACACACCACATACACTCACACCACACCACACTCACACTCACACACACAAAACACACACACAAACACACAACACACACACACACACAACACACACACACACACACACACACACACAACACACACACACACACACACACACACACACATCACACACACACACACATATATACACACAACACACACACACACACACACACACACACACACACACACACAACATATACACACACATCACAACACACACACACACACACAACACACACACACTCACACACACACACAACACACACACACACACACACACAATATAACATATACACACACACACACACACACTACACACACACACACACACACACAAAGGGAAAAAAAGGAAATGGATAAAAACAAAAACAAACAAAAAACAGAGAAAAGGGTGGGGTGGGGGATGGGGAAGGGTAGTAGAAGTTTGAATGTAAGAAGGGGAACAATTACAATTAATAATTCAGAACAATGAATTAACAGTGTCAAATAAAAACATACAACAATTGAGTAACTCTTCATAACAATCTGTCAACAGGGGATCTGAGAATCAGCTGGACTAACGAGACAATATCATTATCTTTGTTGTAAAGGATATCTCTAGCGTCAGTATATGAAAAATCAAGATTGTTATTTCTATATGTCGTAAGTAAGATAGGACACGGAATTGTATGATTTTATATCCTTTGGCCGTTCCTGAATTGCTGCTTGATACTAGCTAGTTGGATCATTTTTGTCCCTGGCTAATCACTTTCTAGCTGGGGGCAGCTGTGTTCGACTGATGAACTGCAAGGTCAGTCTCTGTCCGTCTTTTCTTCAACGCTGTGATTAATGCAAAGATACTGGAAAGTTGGGATGGGGGGTTGCGGTTATTCTTCGCAAAAGCCGAATAAAAAGAATACAAATGATTGTTCACTCGGATCGACTCTTCGTCCAAGTTGGTAAAATGACATCAGTTGTCTCAAACCATGTCTTGCCTGTACAGTCACACAGGTCGTCAACTCCTTAATAAATTTCAGCAAGTTCTGAACCATGAATCAGCAGCCAGACGTCATCAATGTTTTGTCAAGGTACCAGTGGCATCAGGGCCAGACATCGAACGAAAGTTCTCCGTTCATGGTGATCATGGCACAGACCCCGATAAGCCAAGGGCATTTAAAGTTATCTAAATAGTCCGAGAGGGACAGGAGCTAACAGAAGCTCAAGTGAAGGTAGTCCCAGTGGGATTAATTCCGTAAGTCTTCATCTGCCCCCCAGCCCATCATCCACCTGAAATGAAAACCGTGGAATCAGATGATGATAATCATCCAGCTCTCTAGTATAAACTAATAGCATTAACGTCCCCCACAGCCACATCACAGAAAGCTGACCCTGAACCACACAACACCTAGTTTCATCCATCCACTGTTGATCATCATCATCAGGTGCCCTGCCGCATGGCGTTGGCGACCATGGACTTCCATCTGTCTCTATCTCTCGTTGCCCCTAGCATCTCCGTCACCCTCCTCGTCCCCAGCAACTCTGCAAGTCCGTCCAGCATTTTCTCCCTGGATCTACCCGGTGCTCTCTTTCTCTCCAGCTTTCCCGTTGTGACCAGGTGCTCCAAATCCCCCTTCCTCATAAAATGGCCTATAAATGTTGCCTGTCTTTTCCTAATCTTCCTTATGAGTGATCTACTTGTGTCTGCCTCTGTTGATAGGATTAGAAAATCATCAGTCATGCAAGCTTTGTGTAAGCAGCAGGCACACCATTCATGTTGTGTAAACAGCATGTAAACTATTTACCTTTGTGTCAGCAACATGTAAACTACTTGTGTAAACAGCATGTAAACCGCTATCTTGTATAAGCAGCATGCTAACCATTTATCTTGTGTAAGCATGTAAACCACTTATCTCGTGTAAGCAGCATGTGACCACTTGTGTTATGCAGCATGTAAACCGCTTACAAAAAGCATGTAAAGCGCTTGTCTCAACAGCATGTAAATCACGTGTCTTGTACAAGCAGCGTGTCCTAGTAAACGTAAACTACTCATGTTGTGTAAGCATGTAAACCATTCATCTTATTACAGAGGCACATCATTTTAGTTGTTGTTGATGGTGGTGGTGGTGGTGTGTTTGTCCCTCTATCTTGAAGGTTTCTGGCCACGCTCTTCTTTTTGATTTGGTCCCTTTTTAGCCACTGGACGAGGCGGCAGGGAAGTTTTTAGTTCTCTTTTTATTATGCGTTGTTTGGTGTTGTTTGTGGTTTGTTTGTGACCGTGCATTCGCGCTTGACAAAGGCCGGTTGGCCGAAAATTTGCGCTTGTCTTGTCTTGTTGTGTTCAATACGCGCTTGCTTTTGTTTGCTGTTCTTCTGGTTTCTTCTTTTTGTGTTTCTTTTCACCCTGTTTTACATAGAGTAGAGCACATGTCACTCTCCCTGTCTATCTGTCTATCTGTCTGTCTGCCTCTCTCTGTCTCTCTCTCTCTCTCTGTCTGTCTCTGTATATCTCTCTCTCTATCTATCTATCTATCTATTTATCTATCTATCTATCTATCTGTCTACCTAACTTTCTGTCTCTGTCTGTCTCTCTGTCTATCTCTCTTTCTCTTGCTCTCTCTCTCTGTGCTTCTGGTTCCCCCCCCCCCTTCTCTCTCTGTCTGTCTGTCCTCTCTCTCTCTCTGTTTCTTTCTCTGTGTGTGTTTTGTGTGTGTGTGAGAGAGAGATTGTGTTTACTTTAACACCGAAACAGTGGGTAAACAAAATCAATCTTAGCCAGCAGCCACACATCCCCAACCCCCACCCCCACCCCCCTGGCCCTACACCCCTTCTCCCCATCTTCCCTAGCGACAGGAAGTCTGACAAAGAATTAGGAATTAAAAACAATCAATATTGTTAGAGCCTATGTAAGCCACTTATCTTTCACGGGAAAAGACATCTCTTCCATTCTGCCTGTTTCTGGTACAGCGTTTTCATTATTCTTTTTGTTTTCTGAAAGTTACACTGTTTTATGTAGATATCGGAGAGGGGCCCTGTAGGCGCTTGCGAACGTGTGTGTGTGTGTCTGTGTGTGTGTATGTGTGTGTGTGTGTGCGTGTGCGTGTGTGTGTGTGCTCGCGAATGTGTGTGTGTTTGCTCGCGAATGTGGGGGGGGGGGGAGGAGAGGATCTGTGTCTTTCTGTCAGTGTCTGTCTAAATGTCTCTCTGTCTACGTGTCTGTTTCACTGTTTGTCTGTTTCTCTGTCTGTGTGTTCGTCTGTAAGTTAAAAATCTGTATTTTATGTTGACTGGAGAAAGGCTCTGTAAGCACGTGCGTACGTGTGTGTGTGTGTGTGAGAGAGAGAGAGAGAGAGAGAGAGAGAAAGAAAGAGAGAGAGTGTGTGTGAGAGAGAGAGGGAGTGGTGGTGTTTGTGTGGTGTGTGGTGTGTGTGTGTGTGTGTGTGTGTGTGTGTGTGTGTTGTGAAAAAGAAAGAATATATGTGTGTGAGAGAGAGGGAATGTGTGTGTGTGCGTGCGTGCGTGCGTGCCGCGCGCGCGCGCGCACGTTAATGTGTACGTTTGTGATGCAGACTCACTCTTTTTGTGAAGTGTTGCTTTCCCCCACCCCCAACCTACCCCGACCCTCACCCTTAGTCATTGTTGATGTACACGTTGCATGCAAGCCATGAGATCATCGCGCTTGGACCATTCCATATGACGTCCATCCAGCTGCTAGTCTGTTGTCTAGCAGACTCCTTGAGCCTGCGCATAACAGCAATCACTGGCAAGATTTTTTCAGATGGAAAGGATGTGGAAGGGGGAACATGACCCATGAAACTCTTAAGCTTATACCACCAGAATGATTGGGACTTTAAGATGAGCAGTGAGCAGGCTGGTTTGTATGTTGATAACTGGGATTGAATTTGAGAATCAGATCTTAAGGTTATGGCTCTCCTTCAACGGCCACACTGCCCGTTACGAGAAATGGGAAAACACGACAAGTAAAGTGCATAAAACGGAATGGAAAACGGCGGCATTAAAGAAAATTGATGATATTTAAAATGTTAACAAAGGAGAGAATAGATGATACTGAAAGCAGTAAGATGGGCGAAAATAGACTATACAGAAAACGGAAACAAAAGAAATAAATGAATGAATAAATGAAACAAAAATTTTAACCCCCCCCCCCCCCCCCCCCCCTGAGAATGGAGCCATAAAGTAAAATGGACGATGCTGAAAACGACACAGGAGAACATGGATGATAGTGAATACGAAGACATAAAAGAAACTGGATGTTAAAAAAAAAAAACGGAGACAGAAAATAGACGACACAGAAAGCAGAGACATAAGATAAAATGAATGATACTGAAAAATTACGACATAAAAAAATAACTGCACTGAAAACGGAGCCATAAAAGAGAACGATGCTGAAAAGGTGATACAAAAGAGCACGCACGTTACTGAAAACGACGACATAAAAAGGCATGCACGTTAAAGAAAATGGTGACATAAGAGAGCATGCACGTTACACAAAATGGTGACATAAGAGAGCATGCACGTTACAGAAAATGGTGACATAAGAGAGCATGCACGTTACTGAAAAAGCGACGTAAGAGAGCATGCACGATACTGAAAAAGCGACGTAAGAGAGCATGTACGATACTGAAAATGACGACAAAAGAGATTATGCACGATACTGAAAATGACGACATAAGAGAGCATGCACGATACTGAAAATGACGACATGAGAGCATGCACGATACTGAAAATGACGACATATGAGAGCATGCACGATACTGAAAATGACGACATATGAGAGCATGCACGATACTGAAATGACGACGTAGAGAGCATGCACGATACTGAAAATGACGAATAAGAGAGCATGCACAATACTGAAAATGACGACATAAGAGAGCATGCATGTACTGAAAATGACGACATAAGAGAGCATGCACGATACTGAAATGACGACGTAAGAGGCATGCACGATACTGAAAATGACGACGTAAGAGAGCATGCACGATACTGAAAATGACGACATATGAGAGCATGCACGATACTGAAATGACACATATGAGAGCAGCACGATACTGAAATGACGACGTAAGAGAGCATGCACGATACTGAAAATGACGACGTAAGAGAGCATGCACGATACTGAAAATGACGACATAAGAGAGCATGCACGATACTGAAAATGACGACAAAGAGAGCATGCACGATACTGAAAATGACGACATCGGCTACGAAAATGAAGAATGAAAAATATGTGTCAAAATAAAATATGCAAACAAGGGAAAACAACAACAACACAAAAAAGAAAGAAAGAAAATGAAAGAACAGGGGAGACTGTGTAAAGAGAATATGTGAATGGACACTGATGTAACGGAAATGGACAAAAACAACAACAATAGTATGAATAAAAGGTTGAATGTCAGCCCATTATGTTTCGAAGGATTTTCAAATTCACAACAAAGCAACATGTCGTGCATTTTTGTGTTGCTGTATAGGTGTGGATCCTTACCGAACCACGTTTCATAAATTTTGAATATGATAACGATGCACGACTCTAGAAGTTGGTTGAAGCTTCACTGACCTTATCCACTTAATGGTAGCTTTTGTACAGAAAGGAACACCATAACAGCCATACTGACTCTTCTCTTTCGTCTAATCCCATGACCAGTGTGGTCTCTGGAGGGAACTTACGGCACGCAGCAGATCAGACAAGATCCCCCCCCCCCCCTTCTCTGTATCCGAGGTGTAGCTACAAACAGTTCAGGCGTACTGACATTTATCCAGTCTTTAAGACTTGCCGCGCAGCTCTTCCTCTGTCGGACTCGTGATGGCCCCCTGCCAGATTGACCTGAAACATGGTCTTTATGTGTCTTATCAGCTGACGTGACCAAACCAATGTGACTGTGAGCTTTGTCAGAAATGGTTCCTGTGGGCCCACTAAGATGTTGTTGATCTTGTTTCGTAGGTTCTCATTGATTTTATAGGACACGCACAGCAGTTTCGTTTCCTCGGGTGTTTGGTACCAGAGGCCTGAAATATTATATCTCGGGGTAGCAAGACATGTCCTTGAATGGTAGATTAATGAGAAGCGTCAAAAGTACTTGATCGTATTTTATCGTTTGTTTAATGATCTGTCTATATAGGTATCTGTCCCCTCTATCATCTCTTTCTCTGTCCGTGTATCTGTCTATGTATGTGTGTGTGTGTGTGTATGTATGTATGTATGTACATGTATGTATGTATGTATGTGTGGATGTATGGATGTATGTATGTATGTATGTATGTATGTGTGTATGTATGTATGTATGTACATGTATGCATGTATGTATGTATGTATTTGTTTATATGTCTGTCTGTCTGACTGTCTGTCTGTCTATGTATCTGTTTGTCTGTCTACTTATCTATCTATCTTCTTGTGTATCTATTTATGTCTGTCTATTTATCTGGCTGTCTGGCTGTCTGTTTAGTCTTATCTAATCTAATCTTGTCTATCTATTGTCTGTTTATCTATATGTCTACCTGCCTTTTTATCAATCTATCTATCTATCTATCTATCTATCTATCTATCTTTCTATCTATCTGTCTATCTATCTGTCTCTGTCTGTCAGCCTGTTTTTCTATCTATCTGTTTCTGTCTGTCTGTCTGTCTGTTTATCTATCTTTATATAGGTGTGTTTGTGTGAGAGTAGCGAAGACTAGCTGTAAGACAGAATAATAAAGTGTTCTGAAATCTGAATGTCTGTCTTATTTGATTAATATTATTTTTTATTTTATTTATGTATTCATCTAATTTGTATGGTTTTGATCTTTTCTTTTTATTTATCTATTTTCCCTTTCTCTTGTAACCTGTTTTGTCACACCCCTTATTGAACTAATAACGCTTGTCAAGTGTACGCCCACAAACATCACAGAATGTCTTCCATGTCGCCTTCCCTTCGTTTCTTGTCTTCCCCTTCCCTCTCCCGTCCCTCATCTGTTTGTATCCTCAGGGTCAACTGGCTTAAACACACTAATCTCGTTTCAGGTTAAGAAAAAAATAAGATGCTGGCGACACGAGCGGATCAGGATGATAGTGTGGAGTCCTCGTGGGGAGAAAAAGAATAAATAGTTAGATAAAGACAAATGAATAAAGAAATGAATCTCATCAAACAGATGAATGAGCGATTAAATGGCAGCACCGATAAAATAAGAAGAGACGAAGAGCACAAAACAAAACGCAGTAATTGAGATATACTATGATGAATATAAGTATGTAAAAATGATGTACGTATGCATTTCTTTCTTCAATTGTGATGAATATAAGAACAAATAATGTATGTGGTTATTGCTTTCTATTGTATACTGTGATGAATATAAGCACACTTGATGTACGTATGTAGTCCTTTGTACTATTATACTATGATGAATATAAGCACACATAATGTACGTATGTATTGCATTCTACTATATACTGTGATGAATGTCTGTATACATAATGTACTTATGTGTTTCTTTCTATCGTTGTGATGAATAGAAGCACACGTAATATACGTATGTATTCCTTTCTACTATATACTGCGATGAATATAAGCACACATAATGCCTGCATGTGTTCTTAACTACTGCTCGTGATGAATATAAGCACACATAATGCCTGCATGTGTTCTTAACTACTGCTCGTGATGAATATAAGCATACATAATGCCTGCATGTGTTCTTAACTACTGCTCGTAATGAATATAAGCACACATAATGCCTGCATGTGTTCTTAACTACTGCTTGTGATGAATATAAGCACACATAATGCCTGCATGTGTTCTTAACTACTGCTCGTGATGAATATAAGCACACATAATGCCTGCATGTGTTCTTAACTACTGCTCGTGATGAATATAAGCACACATAATGCCTGCATGTGTTCTTAACTACTGCTTGTGATGAATATAAGCACACATAATGCCTGCATGTGTTCTTAACTACTGCTTGTGATGAATATAAGCACACATAATGCCTGCATGTGTTCTTAACTACTGCTCGTGATGAATATAAGCACACATAATGCCTGCATGTGTTCTTAACTACTGCTTGTGATGAATATAAGCATACATAATGCCTGCATGTGTTCTTAACTACTGCTTGTGATGAATATAAGCACACATAATGCCTGCATGTGTTCTTAACTACTGCTCGTGATGAATATAAGCATACATAATGCCTGCATGTGTTCTTAACTACTGCTCGTGATGAATATAAGCATACATAATGCCTGCATGTGTTCTTAACTACTGCTCGTGATGAATATAAGCATACATAATGCCTGCATGTGTTCTTAACTACTGCTCGTGATGAATATAAGCATACATAATGCCTGCATGTGTTCTTAACTACTGCTCGTGATGAATATAAGCACACATAATGCCTGCATGTGTTCTTAACTACTGCTTGTGATGAATATAAGCACACATAATGCCTGCATGTGTTCTTAACTACTGCTTGTGATGAATATAAGCACACATAATGCCTGCATGTGTTCTTAACTACTGCTCGTGATGAATATAAGCACACATAATGCCTGCATGTGTTCTTAACTACTGCTTGTGATGAATATAAGCATACATAATGCCTGCATGTGTTCTTAACTACTGCTTGTGATGAATATAAGCACACATAATGCCTGCATGTGTTCTTAACTACTGCTCGTGATGAATATAAGCATACATAATGCCTGCATGTGTTCTTAACTACTGCTCGTGATGAATATAAGCATACATAATGCCTGCATGTGTTCTTAACTACTGCTCGTGATGAATATAAGCATACATAATGCCTGCATGTGTTCTTAACTACTGCTCGTGATGAATATAAGCATACATAATGCCTGCATGTGTTCTTAACTACTGCTCGTGATGAATATAAGCACACATAATGCCTGCATGTGTTCCTAACTACTGCTCGTGATGAATATAAGCACACGTAATGTACGTGTCTATTCTTAACTACTGCTGTAATGATATAAGCACACAAAATGTATGTGGGTATTCCTGTCTACAGTCTGTGTATCTGTCAGTATAGGCTGTGTTTAAATGCATTTGTGTCAGTCCCTTGATGTGTGTGTGTTTGTGTGTGTGTGTGTGTGTGTGTGTGTGTGTGTGTGTGTGTGTGTGTGTGTGTGTGTGTGTGTTGTGTTTGTGTGTGTGTGTGTGTATGTATGTGTGTGTGTTGTGTCTGTGAGTGTGTCTGTGTATGCCTGTGCGTGTGCGTGTGCGTCTGTGTGGTGTGTGTGTGTGCGCGTGTGTGTGTGTATGTATGTGTGTGTGCGTGATTGTGTGTGTGCGCGCGTGTTCGGGCGCCTGCATGCGTGTGTATATGTGTATGTATGCGTGCGTGACTGGTCGGTTTGTCTGAATAAATGTGTGCGAATTCACGTGGTGTGAGCGCGTGTACATGTGTGTGTGTGTGTGTGTGTGTGCGTGTGTGCGCGCGCGAGCGCGCGGTTGAGTGTGTGTATATGTATGTATGTATGTATGTATGTATGTATGTATGTATGTATGTGTATGTATGTATTCTTGTAATCATATAAATATCCCAGCAATTGAATAAGCACTGAAGCAAAGACAGACGTCCCAGTGACTGAACAAATAATGAGAATTCGTTCTACAGGACAGTATTATTACATATCATATATAACAATATGAGAAGTCGTCCTACGGGACAGTATCATTAT
>CM060313.1:86059099-86064099 GCA_030674185.1 Monoplex corrugatus | reverse complement strand
GTCCGCGCTGCCGGTGGTGGCCACATTGAGCACTTATAAAACATGAAATGAAACTTGAATGTATATAAACACATGTGTTTATGCTAGAGGTTTGTAATTTTTTTTGTTTTTGACACATCACGTGATGATTTTGGCGTATTCTTTTTGAAACACCCTGTATATATATATATATATATATATATATATATATATATATATATATATATATATATGTGTGTGTGTGTGTGTGTGTGTGTGTGTGTGTGTGTGTGTGTGTGTGTGTGTGTATGAATCTGCTGAACAATTTTTGTCGTAGGTGGAAGTCACAAAAATGTTGTCTTTAAGAAGTTGGACCAGAGCAGTATCATTGAATTAAAATAACACAGCAGCAGCAAAGAGTCTCCTTTAGTCGGGGACCTCAACTGGGATTAGTACTGATAGCTCCTGTCGGCATCATTTGCTGACAGTGGGAATAATGAATTCGATAATGGAGTTGTGTCGGAGTACCGAAGTGAGCGACACGGTTGCAATGTCACTGGAACGATATAAAACATGAGGCAGCCAAATAAATGAAGAAATAAACAGACAAAAACGAGTAGATAAACAGGGGGACTGTTGCATGTTATGTGGGCAGAGATGATACAAGGAATTTCTCTCTCAATCGTGCCTACACAGTCGATTATCTTGTGACAAATGTCAGGCAGCGATTCCTGCTTCATGTCAGATAAAATTGAGTGATAGTTTAAAAAAAAAAGGGGTATCCATATGAAACATTGATCTCTAAGTCTTGAATATTGCTGATTTGGGTTTTATGGATTTCAGTACCGGTTAGATATGTGTCAAATATCCTGACGTGACTGAGTTGTTTTTTTCTGTTCAGGTCTTTCACTGTACTTTCATATTCTAACCATTGTTCTTGACTGGGAAAAAGAAACGCTTTTTTTATAAATGGGGAAGAGAAAACGGAAATGTATATGTACAGTATATATGTATGTATATATACGTACATACATGCAGGAAAAAAAAAGAAGTCAAATACATTTCATATTCAGAACTCTGTGACAAAAATATCACTTATACAAGAAAATGAACATGTATCATCAGCGCTAAGGAAAATGGAAGTCAGAATGTTGTCTTTACTTATGCTCTACAAACATGGATAATAATTTTCATTATTTGTGTTTTATATATTCATGAAATTGTATAAAAAAAAACACGAATGCTTTGTGAGTGGATCGCTTTATTGAAAAATATCACAGCAAATTTTGAAAAGGAAGTATGTTGCACAATCCGGGTGAAATGTACCTTGATGGTAAGCATACGAATGCAATCTTAATCGCATTCTTCGGTTCGCCCTCGAGGGGAAGAAAATTGATAGCCATGTGTCGTTCTAATGTGTGTGCGCGTGTGTCTGTGTGTTCATGTGTTTCTACTTTACATTAACGAGTGTGCGTTCTTTTGTTGTTTGTTTTTGTGTGTGTGTGTGTGTGTGTGTGTGTGGTGTGTGTGTGTGTGTGTGTGTGTGTTGTGTGTGTGAAAAAGAGAGAGAGGGAGGGAGGGAGAGAGAGGAAGAGAGAGGGAGAGAGAGAGACTGTGTATCGCAGCATTTGAGCGAAAAATGGCGATGTGTGAGAGAGAGGACACCAAGGAATAAAACAATCAAAAGCCCTACGGAAAGCACGCGTGTGTGTGTGCATGTATGTGAACGTGTGTTTTGTATGTGTGTGTGTGTGTGTGTATGTGTGTGTGTGTGTGTGTGGTGTGTACCACGCTCATATGAGCAGATAAGAGAGTCTGTGTATGCGTGATGTTGTTCATTCATACGTGCATGCATGTAGCCGAGAATGCATCGTATGTATGCTTGCGCTCGTGTGTGTTTGTGCGTACGCGTGCATGCGCGTGTAGCTGCATGTGTATCAGTGCGTGCTTATATGCATACATTTATTGTGTGTGTGTGTGTGTGTATATATATATATATGTTGTGTGTGTGTGTGTGTGCGTGCATGCGTATGTGTACGTATATATGTATGTATGTATGTATGTGTGTACGTATGTATGTATGTATGAATATACATGTATATATATATATATATATATATATATATTATATGTGTGTGTGTGTGTGTGTGTGTGTGTGTGTGTGTGCGCGCGCACGCGCGTGTGTGCGTGCGTTTACGTGTGTGTGAGTGAGAGAGAGAGAGTGTGTGTGTGTGTATCTCTCTCTTTCTCAACTCTCTCTCTCTCTCTCTCTCTCTCTCTCTCTCTCTCTCTCTCTCTCTCTCTCTCTCTCTCTCTGTAGATATACAGAGAGGGGGGAAGAACGGGGGGTGGCGGGAATTGACAGAGCGAAAGTAGGGTTGGGCTCTGTCAAAGTAGATAAAGAGAAGATACAGTCCCACTGTCGATGACACTTGAGGTCTGGCTTCTGAAATGGCTTTATCTTGTGGAATTTTTTCGACCTCAACAGTCTAGACCCCGGAGGTTGTTTGTAAGGAACTCTTCGCCTTCGAACGATTCCATGGGCGCTGTACACAAATCTGCCAACAGTTACACGGCAGACTCATTCAGCCTGCTCAAAACAGACAGACAGACAGTTATATGGCAGACTCATTCAGCCTGCTCAAAACAGACAGACAGACAGTTATATGGCAGAGACATCATTCAGCCTCGCTCAAAACAGGCAGACAGTTATATGGCAGACTCATTCAGCCTGCTCAAAACAGACAGACAGTTATATGGCAGACTCATTCAGCCTGCTCAAAACAGCAGACAGTTATATGGCAGACTCATTCAGCCTGCTCAAAACAGAGCAGACAGTTATATGGCAGACTCATTCAGCCTGCTCAAAACAGGCAGACAGTTATATGGCAGACTCATTCAGCCTGCTCAAAAACAGACAGACAGTTATAGGCAGACTCATTCAGCCTGCTCAAAACAGGCAGACAGTTATATGGCAGACTCATTCAGCCTGCTCAAAACAGACAGTTATAGGCAGACTCATTCAGCCTGCTCAAAACAGGCAGACAGTTATATGGCAGACTCATTCAGCCTGACAATAGCAGAACAGCCCACGACAGACAGTATATGGCAGACTCATTCAGCCTGCTCAAAACAGGCAGACAGTTATATGGCAGACTCATTCAGCCTGCTCAAAACAGACGCACACACGCACACACAACCACACACACACACACACACACACACACCCGCGCGCGCACACACATACACACGCAACACACACACACACACCACACACAACGCACACACACGCACACACGCACACACACAAACACACACATCTGCGCTAGCAAGGTCATGAAATGAAGAAGGGATCTGGCACAATGAAACACCAAGATGAGCAGCGAACAAGCCAACTTTTTTAATGTTGCTGGCTGGGGCCGACCTCGATAATGAGATCTTGAGAGCAGGACTCTGGCGAAAGAACCAGCGTGTATGTTTTTCTTTTTTGTTTTCTAATCTTGTCGTTGCCATTTTTTCCCTTTTTTTGTGTCGAAGTGTTTGTGATCTTGTTTCCTTTTTCCCTAGTGTAACCATTTCGTTTCCTGCTTCTTGTGTCGTAATGTTCGCCATCTTGTTTTTCTTTTCTTTTGTCATAATGTTCGCCATCTTGTTTTCTTTTCCTTTTGTCGTAATGTTCGTCATCTTGTTTTCTTTTCATTTTGTCATAATGTTCGTCATCTTGTTTTCTTTTCCTTGTGTCGTAATGTTCGCCATCTTGTTTTCTTTTCATTTTGTCGTAATGTTCGCCATCTTGTTTTCTTTTCCTTTTGTCATAATGTTCATCATCTTGTTTTCTTTTCCTTTTGTCATAATGTTCGTCATCTTGTTTTCTTTTTCTTTTGTCATAATGTTCATCATCTTGTTTTCTTTTCTTTTGTCATAATGTTCATCATCTTGTTTTCTTTTTCCTTGTGTCGTAATGTTCGTCATCTTGTTTTCTTTTCCTTGTGTCGTAATGTTCGTCATCTTGTTTTCTTTTTCTTTTGTCATAATGTTCATCATCTTGTTTTCTTTTCCTTTTGTCATAATGTTCATCATCTTGTTTTCTTTTCCTTTTGTCATAATGTTCATCATCTTGTTTTCTTTTCCTTGTGTCATAATGTTCATCATCTTGTTTTCTTTTCCTTTTGTCGTAATGTTCATCATCTTGTTTTCTTTTTCTTTTGTCATAATGTTCATCATCTTGTTTTCTTTTCCTTTTGTCGTAATGTTCATCATCTTGTTTTCTTTTCCTTTTGTCATAATGTTCATCATCTTGTTTTCTTTTCCTTGTGTCTAATGTTCATCATCTTGTTTTCTTTTCATTTTGTCGTAATGTTCGCCATCTTGTTTTCTTTTCCTTGTGTCATAATGTTCATCATCTTGTTTTCTTTTCATTTTGTCGTAATGTTCGCCATCTTGTTTTCTTTTCCTTTTGTCATAATGTTCATCATCTTGTTTTCTTTTCCTTTTGTCATAATGTTCATCATCTTGTTTTCTTTTCCTTGTGTCATAATGTTCATCATCTTGTTTTCTTTTCATTTTGTCGTAATGTTCGCCATCTTGTTTTCTTTTTCTTGTGTCATAATGTTCATCATCTTGTTTTCTTTTCATTTTGTCGTAATGTTCGTCATCTTGTTTTCTTTTCTTTGTGTCATAATGTTCATCATCTTGTTTTCTTTTCATTTTGTTCGTAATGTTCGTCATCTTGTTTTCTTTTTCTTGTGTCATAATGTTCATCATCTTGTTTTCTTTTCATTTTGTCGTAATGTTCGCCATCTTGTTTTCTTTTCCTTTTGTCATAATGTTCATCATCTTGTTTTCTTTTCATTTTGTCATAATGTTCATCATCTTGTTTTCTTTTCCTTTTGTCATAATGTTCATCATCTTGTTTTCTTTTCCTTTTGTCATAATGTTCGTCATCTTGTTTTCTTTTCATTTTGTCGTAATGTTCATCATCTTGTTTTCTTTTCCTTTTGTCGTAATGTTCATCATCTTGTTTTCTTTTCCTTTTGTCATAA
>CM060313.1:86034099-86049099 GCA_030674185.1 Monoplex corrugatus | reverse complement strand
AATCTTTGGAAAATTGAGGTTGTTTCATATCGACTGCAGAGAGGTCTGTCTCTGTTCGTAAAAGTGAGAACTTGTATATTGACTGCAAAGAGACGTGTGTCTGTCTTTCTGTCTCTGTCTCTGTCTCTGTCTCTCTCTGTCGCTCTGTCTCTCTGTGTCTCTCTTTCTCTCTCGATCACTCTCTCTCTCTCTCTTTCTGTATCTCTTCCTCTCTTCCTCTCTCTCTCTCTCTCTCTCTCTCTCTCTCTCTCTCTCTCTCTCTCTCTCTCTTCTCTCTCACTGTGTGTGTAAATCTTCTCAGCTGTTTCTGGCTGCTCCTCCACCAAATTTAGATCAAAGGTGCAGACCATCGAAGAATTACGAATGCATAGTTTGGAAGTCATGGTTCCAAGATCAAGGTCATATGAATCAAAAACGTCTCTAAGAAAGCTACGCAGTAAGTATCCTTTTTCACTGAGAGACAAGTTTAGCCAGGTGGCCATTATGTCTCTAAGATCAACACTTTTTCAGAGTTTAGAGTTTGGATTTTGTTGGAGGGGTATTCATCACACTTGGACAATTCCATATGTGCGCTATCTGCCAACAATTATCCAGCAACTTGCGTGAACGTAATTTTCTCAGTAATTTCTGGCAGTGTTTGCATCCTGTTTCCACTGTTGTGACAGTCTACCATACCTGTTGTCAAGTATTATTTCATCTGTTGTTTTTTGCAAGTCACAGAACTTTTTGAGAAGTGCAGAATGTAGATTTTTTTCTGCACTTATTTTCTTATGAAAGAGAGATAGAATCGCTTGAAGGTCACCGAATTTTTTGAGAAGTGCAAAATGTAGAATTTCTGTACTAATTTTCTTTGAAAGGGATATTGTTAAAATCGCTCGATCATCTTTCTTTCCTGTGCTGTTAATTTTGTTGTTCATTGTCCTTTTAAAACAGGCAATTTACCATTATAGACGAGCAGCTAGAGTCGCAAATGTATAAATTAACGGGCAGTATTGACCCTGATAAAATATGAAACTAGTTTCCTAAAAGGATTTGGTCGAAATCCCAGACAATTGCTATAAGTTTCAGATGGAGCGCATATGACATTTTCCAAGTTCCAAGAATCTGTCTGAAATGAAACAAACTCCAAACTAGGCCAAGTCCACTACGAACCAGGGATTCTCAGTATCGATGACACTTAGTATATATTATCCACTTTTAAAACAATGAACATACTTGAATATGAACTGATACTGTACATTTGCATAAAATCACAAACCGAGCTATTTAGAGCGTGCAAAAAGAGACACAGACCTAAAAGCCTTCAGAAAATCTGTACAGTATTTGAAAGGAAGTAACTTCTTATAGTTAATTTATAATAGTGCCACAAGATTCAAGTTTTGCTCTTCGCGTTAGTTTTCTATTTTCTAATCTCTTCCTCTATGTCTGCAAAGATTATTTTAAGCTGCTGTTGATATTTACCTAATTTAGAGTTTGTTTTGTTCCATATTTATGAAGGATACGCGTACAGTGGTTTGAACAACTTCCGTTTTCCTTCAACGTATTCTTTTCCTTGTCATACCACATTCAAAAATCCAGTGAAGCAGAATCTACAAAATATGTACAAGATTTATTCTTTCATACACTTATTTCATGCTGTCTTGATCACATTAAATGTAAGTGTGTGGTGTGTGTGTGTGTGTGGTGTGTGTGTGTGTGTGTGTGTGTGTGTGTGTGTGTGTGTGTGTGTGTGTGTGTGTGTGTGTGTGTGTGTGTGTGTGTGTGTTTATCCGTTTGTCTGGCTCAACGTCTGCCTGCTTCTCAGTGTTTCTCTCTATTGATCTGTCAATCTGTCCAAGTTTATCTATCTGTCTCAATGTAAACTGATGAGCTGACAAGCTAAGAGGTAGAAAGTAAGACATATCAGTGGGTACGTCAGCAAAACACGTCAACATAAATTATTCAGCTACTTACTGATGGATGTTTACAGAATTCAGACAATTCTTTATTTCATATGTGTAGGATAGGCATACCTTTTCTGTCACAAAAAGATAGAGAACATTAGAATGGTTTGAACGTCTAGTTTCTTATTCCCTTAACACTTTTCCTTGGCCACACACCACTCTGAAAGCCAGTGAAGCAGAATTTACAAATTACGTGCAAAGTGTATCCGTTAAGCCACGCTGATACATCTTTTATTATGTCAACATGACAACAACATTGAGGTGGGCAAATTTCTGAGACAAGAATTATCTATAGTTGGGGTAAACAACGTTCTGTAATTTTATGGTTTGTTTGGTATGGAACTGGTGGGTGTTAGTGTACACACTGTTTGTGAAATCTGTCAAGTCCAGATGTAGATTTTCTGTCCTTGATTTTCATGCTGTCTTTGTGAAAGAGGGAGATTATTCATATTAACCTTAGATGTGTGTGTGTGTGTGTGTGTGTCTGTTGGTCTGTTTGGCTGTCTGGCTGCGTGCCTGCCTGCGTCTCAGTATGTCTGTCTGTCGATCTGTCAATCTGTCCATGTTTATCTGTCTGTCTCAATGCAAAGTGATGAGCTGACAGGCTGAGAGGTAGAAAGTAAACTATATTACTAAGTGGGTACCTCAGCAAAATGTGTCTACAAAAATTGTTCAGCTACTTGCTGATGCATGTTTACAGAATCAAGAATATTCTTTATTTCATTTGTGTAAGACAGTCATACTTTTTCTGTCACAAAAAAGAGAACATTAGAATGGTTTGAACGACTAGTTTCTTATTCCCTTAACACTTTTCCTTGGCCACGCTACATTCTGGAAGCCAGTGAAGCAGAACCCACAAATTACGTGCATTTATTATGTCAACACTCCAACACTGAGGTGGGGACATTTCTGAACACAAGAATTAAGTATGATTGGGGTAGTGAACGTTTTGTAATTTTATTGTTTGTTTGGTTATGGAACTGGTTGGTGTTGGTTTACACACTGTTTGGGAAATCTGTCAAGTCCAGATACAGATTTTCTGTCCTTTGCTTTCATGCTGTCTTTGAGAAAGAGGGGGAAAATTATTCGTATCAATGTTAGAGAGAGAGAGAGAGAGAGAGAGAGAGAGAGTGTGTGTGTGTTGTGTGTGTGTGTGTGTGTGTGTGTTTGTGTATGTGTGTGTGTGTGTGTGTGTGTGTGTGTTTGTGTGTGTTGTGTGTTTTTTGTTCATTTGATTTTTGTGAATTTCTTTGCGCTTTTCTGTTAGTGTCTGCCTGTCTGTTTCGATAGATTTCAGATTTTCTGCCTGTATGTTTGTTTGTCTGCTTGGTGCTGAGTCTTTGTCTGTCTTCCTGTCTGTGTATCTCTCTATCTGCATATGTCAGTCTGGCTGGTTGTTTATCTGTTTTCATGTAAGCAGGTGGGTAGGTACCCTGGTAGTTGGAAAGTTAGATGTGAAAATAAGTGAGTAAATAAGCAAACTGTTTCAATAAAAGTTATTCAGCTGTTTGTGGATGAGTATTTACCAAACTCAGAATATTCTTCATTAATTTTATGTATGGGATTGACATCCTTTTACAAAAAGAGAGAATATTTGAATGGTTTGAAGGACAAGTTTCTTATTCCCTTAACACGTTTCCATTTCACACCACCCTGTGGAAGCCAGTGACGCAGAAACTTACAAATTACGTGAAAAGTTTATCCTTCAAGTCATGCTGATAAATGTTTTTATTATATCAACACGCCAGTATCGTGGTGGGGACACCTCTGAGACAGGGATTAAGTAAAAGTGGGTGGAAAATCGTTTCGTAGTTTTATGGTTTCTTTGGCTTTTGGAACTGATTGGTGTTGGTTTACACACTGTGAAATCTGTCAAGTCCAGATACAGATTTTCTGTCCTTTATTTTCATGGTGTCTTTTTGAAAGAGGGGGGGGGGGGGGAACTTATTCGTATGAACATTGTGTGTGTGTATATGTGTGTGTGTCTGTGTCTGTGTCAGTGTCTGTGCGTGTGTGTGTATGTGCATGTGTGTGCCTGTTTTGTTTGTTCGATTTTTGTGTATTTCTTTTGGAGGAGGATATGTGTCTTCTGTTAGTGTCTGCCTGTCTGTTTCAAGAGTCAGGAGTCAGTTCTGCCTATCTGTTTGTCTGCCTGTGTGTTTGTCTTTGTCTTCATGTCTGCCTGCGGCTTCGTGTGTCTCTCTGTAAGTATATGTCAGTCTGACTTTTAGTTAAACCGTCTAAATATAAGCAGGTGGGTAGGCACGCTGGTAGTTAGAATCTTAGATGTGAAACTTAAGTGAGCAAATGAGCAAACCATTTCAACAAAAGTTATCCAGCTGTTTGTGGATGACAATTTACCAAACTCAGAACATTCTTCATTTTACATATGGGACGGACATCCTTTTGCCAAAACAGAGAACATTTGAATGATTTGAACGACAATTTTCTTATTCCATTAACACATTTCCTTACCACTCCACACTCTGGAAGCCAGAGAAGCAGAACTTACAAATTAAGTGCAGTGTTAAATCCTTCAGGTCACGCTGATAAATCTTTTCATTGTATCAACACGCCAGTATCGTGGTGGGGACATTTCTGAAACAGGGATTAATTTAAGTAAAAGTGGGTGGGGGGGGGGGGATCTTGGTAGCTTTGTGGTTTCTTTGGCTTTTGGAACTGATTGGTGTTGGTTCACACATTATGAAATCTGTCAAGTCCAGGCACGGATTTTCTTTTCTTAATACAGGAAATAAGTCGTATTAGTATTCGGTGTATGTGTGTGTGTGTGTGTGTCTGTTAGTGTGTGTGTGTGCTGTTTGTGTGTGTGTGTGCTGTTTGTGTGTCTGTTTGTCTGTGCGTGTGTGTGTGTGTGCGCGCGGGCTCCTGTGTGTGTTTAGAAGATCTGTGCCGTTCTGTTAGTGTCTGCCTGTCCGTTTCAATTTCAAGATTCAGGATTCAGGTCTGTGTGTCTATTTGTCTAACTGGTTTTTCTATCTACCCACATCTCTGTATATACCTCTCTATCAGTCTGTCAGTCTGGCTTTCTGTGTGTCTGTCTCAGTGTTTAGATACGCTGGTAGGTAGACAGTTAGAGCTGTCAGTAGGTGAGCAAATGAGCAAAATGTGTCAACAAAATATACTGGGTTGTTCATGGATCGGTGTTTAACAAACTCAGATTATTCTATATGTTGTGAAAGAGGAGGAAAATGAAACATATTAACATTCATTGCGTGTGTTTGTGTGTTTAGGGGGGTGAGTGTACGTGTACGTGTGTGTTCATTTGTGTTTTTGTTTGTGTGTGTGTTTGAGTGTGTGTCTGTGCGTGTTTGCAGAGGGAGAATCTTTGTCTATCTGTCAGTGTCTGTCTGTCTGTCTGTCTGCCAGTCTTTTTGGCTTTTTGTCAGTCTACCTGCGTTGTCATGTGTCTCTCCGTCGATCTGTCAATCAATCACCATCTGTGTGTTAGCGGATGGGTAGATACAGTGGAATGTAAAAAGTCAAGTATGTACATATAAATAAGTGGGTAGACGAGCACATTGCGTCAACAAAAAACATTCAGCTGTTCATTGATGGGTGTATATCACTTTCAGAATATTTTCTTATCTTAAACACACACACACACACCACACACACACACACACACACACACACACACACACACACACACACACACACACACACACACACACACACACACACACACACACGCACAAACACACGCACACACACACATTATATATATATACACAAAATATATATATATATACATATATATATACATGTATCTATAAATATATATACATATCTCTCTCTCTCTCATATATACATATACATATGTATATATGTATATATATATACATATGTGTGTGTGTGTGTGTGTATGTGTGTGATGGACATCATCTTTCTGTCAAGAAAAAATGGAGAACATTGTAATGGTTTGAACGACAAATTTCATATTCTCTTAATTTAACACTTTTCCTTGCCACATCACACTCTGAAAGCCAGTGAAGCAGAACCCACAAATCACGTGCAAAGTTTATCCTCCAAGCCACGCTGATAAATCTTTTATTATATCAACCTCTAATACTGAGGTGGAAAAATTTCTGAGACAAGACTTATTTATGGTTGGTGTAAAGAATGTTATGTAGTTTTATGGTTCGTTTGGTTATGGAACTGGTCGATGCTGGTTCACACACTGCTTGTGAAATCTGTCACGTCCAGAGTCACTTCCTGTTCTTTATTTTTCTTGCTGTCTTTGTGAAAGAGGGGGAACATTTTTGATATTTTCACTCGGGTTTGTGTGTGTGTGTGTGTGTGTGTGTGTGTGTGTGTGTGTGTGTGTGTGTGTGTGTGTGTGTGTGTGTGTGTGGTGTGTGATTTGTTTTGTTGGTTGGTTTTTGTTTTCTTAGGATGGGGACACGTGCCTTTCTGTTATTGTCTGCCTGCTTATTTTAAGATTCAAGATTCAATTCTGTCTGTCTATTTGTTTGTCTGTCTTTTTCTGCCTGTTTGCATCTCGGAATATCTATAAGTCTATCAGTCTGGCTGGCTGTCTATTTCTTTTAATGTAAGCAGGTGAGTAGACATGCCGCTAGGTAGAAAGTTTAGTACTTAAGTAGGTGAGCAAATGAGCAAAACGTGTCAACAAAACTTGTTCAGCTGTTTATGGATGGGTATTCACCAAATATATATTCAGAATATTCATTATTTTATACATGGGATGGACATCATCTTTCTGTCAAAAAAAAAAAATCAAAAAAGAAAAGGAGAGAAAAAGAGAGAGAGAGAGAATTTGAATGGTTTCAATGACGAATTTCTTATTCCTTAATACATTTCCAAGGCTACACCACATTCAAAAAGCCAGTGAAGCAGAACTCACAAATTATGTGCAAACCTGGCTGATGATTTTTTGTGTTCTGTCAACAATCAACATTGCATTGGAGAAATTTCTGAGACAAGCATAAAGTATGGCTGAGGGGAAAATCGAATCGTTTCGTAGTTTTCGGTTCGTTTGGAACTGGTTGGTGATATTCACACACTGTGAAATTTGTCAAGTGCAGACTAGGATTTTCTGTTCTTATTTTCATGCTGTCTTTGTGAAAGAGGGAAGAAATGAGTCATATAACATACGGAGAAACAGATAGATTGAGAGAGAGAGAGAGCGAGCGAGCGAGTGTGCGCGCATGTGTGTGTGTGTGTGTGTGTGTGTGTGTGTGTGTGTGTGTGTGTGTGTGTGTTTGTGTGTGTGTGTGTGTTTTTTTCTATATTTGATTTTTGCCATTTTTAGGAGGATCTGTGCATTTCTTTAGTGTCTGTATTTTCCAAGATTCAAGATTCAAGTCTTTCTGTCTATTTGTTTGTCTGCCTTTCTGTCTGCCTGCGTCTCTGTATGTCTCTCTGTCAGTCAGGCTGTCTGTCTGTCTGTCTCAATGTAAGCAGGTAGGTAGAAAGTTAGATAATAAACGAAAACGGGTCAACAACAATTATTCAATGTGTTTCTGGATAAGTACTTGCCACATTCAGAATACCATTTATCTGAAACACACACACACACACACACACACACACACACACACACACACACACACACACACACACACAATATACACACACACACACACGCACGCACGCACACACATACACACATACACAAAACACACACACAACACACACACATACATACAGACACACACGCAGCGCGTGCGCGGTATTTGTGCGTGTATATGTGTGTAAAATGCCTATCCCACGTACATTGGATGAGCGTCTTTTGTCTGTCAATGAAAAGCAGAGACCAATATTGGCAAATTTTCTTGGAAAAGATTAATCGGCCTTCATTAAAAACTGTTTTTAAAGCTATGAAACGTTTTAATAGATGACTCCTGATTACAGTAAGTCGTGGCAAAGAGAGTCTATTGTCAAGTTGATTTTCTGAAAATGATGCAGAACCTGTTGATAGCGTTATAAGTTTATTATTTTTACGGATCAAATTACGAATGACTTATTCCTTTCACTAAAAAAAACCTAAAAACCGTAAAATCAAGGTCCTAAGTCAAACGCGCAGTTTTTCAAGGCAGAAAAGTCGTAGAAAACAGTTTTAATGGTTGTTGTAGATACTGAAATGTCAAAGGTGTCCTATGAACGTAGATATATCAAACTGACACGATAGACATTTGGATAATGCGCTTCGATCTTTGTTGGCTGAGGGAAAGACATAAATTGGCATTTTCACAGCCTATGGTCATACAACTGACCCCCACAGATCCTGACACAGATTACGCAATAAGCAGCCGTTTCGCGGTGAAAGTCTGTCATGATTTGCTGAAATATTCATGACATAGCCTTGTTTCCTTGTTTACCTAGTACTGTCACAAGCTTCAGCTAGTCAGGAAGGAAAGCTGATTTTTCACAGATACTGATTACTTTGAATAACGGTCAGTCTAAAAAGATAATAATGATTATTTTGTCTGAAAATAAAACGTGCCTTTATATGCGTATGAATAGATAGCTATGACTTTTTAACATAAGTCAGGTCAGTGGGATTTTGGACATTAAAGGATAAACTGAACAGATACTGCCAAATATGATTTTGGATTGAAGAAGCATAACGAATATTGTTGATTTTAGGGTGTAAATGGTGAATGATTTCAGAAGTATTTCCTTGAAATACTCAAATGTTTAAAGATATTTTTGGTGTCATATGTAGATATAATATTGGCTGCCGTTTTACGTGTGTACAGTATCAGGCTTAGAGTAAGAAAAAAATAAAGGTTACTATGAATTTTTAAACTGGATGTTCAGTTAACTAGTAATGGAGGTAAGAACCTGTATAATAAAACTTTGACGCAGGTTTGGGTGGATTATAGAAACATTCTCTTGTCTCTCTGTCTCTCTCTCTGTCTCTCTCTTGTTCTCTCTGTCTCTCTCTCTCTCTCTCTCCTCTCTCTCTCTCTCAGACTTCAGAATTTTTATTCAAGAAAGGCCATAGCCCCTATTGAAGGGGTGCTTTATAAGTACAATGAAATAATCAGATATCATATCATAGGATTAACAATCAACTACAAAATAAACTCATATTACGATAAAGCAATTTCCCTGATTTTAGCTGCTTTGAGCAGGAACAAACTGAAATTCTTAATATAATCGAAACGACTTGAACACATTAACAAACAGTTTAAACATATTTGGGCATCTATAATACTTTTGAGGGATAAACCTTGAACGGATTTCATCTAAAGCTGGACAACACAGGACAAAATGTATATCGTCTTCTTCAGCTTGCGTACATAAGGGCTAGAGCAGATCAGACTCTCTGTGTTGCTTGTATCTCAATTGATGGTCTTTCAAAGTTGATAGACCAAGTCTAAATTTTGCTGATTGTTTTTTTTTTCAAATTAACATCCAGATTAAGGCTTATGTATGGTTTAACACTGTGAGAATCTATGACACTTCTGTAAAAATCATATCTTCCACTTGTCTTTATATGGTCATTCCACTTTTGCCATCTACATTAATCAGTCTTTGCCAAAAATCACGAATAAATTGTCTCTCATCGCCAGCTCCTTGGAAAAACCAAACACCATCAAACCCATATCCATTCAGACACATACGTATACTAGTTACCCAATTCTTCTTACCTTTAAAATCTAGATCAAATAGCATCTTATATGATTTTTCGGCAGTCTATTGTCTTCCATGTGCAATAGTTTTAACCAAAATTGAATACATCGTACAACTGAATGAACAAACAATGGACATCTGTTTGTTTCTCTATATACTAAATAATTAGATGTGCGCTTATCCAGTCCTAAAAATCTTTTGAAAGCAAATAAGTATACAGCTTCACAATGCATAACTGCCTCATCCAGTCCCCAAATTTCTGCTCCATACAGCAAAATTGGCTATATTTGTGAGTCAAATATTTTGACAAGTAAATCAAATGAATTATTATTCGATATATTCAATCTTTTCATCACACGTATCAATGCATTTTTTGCCCTGCTAGCAATATCTTTACAAACCAAAGTAAAACTCAAACGTGTAGAAAATAAATTCCCAGGTACTTATATGCATTTACAACAGGCATAACTATATCATTGTACACCCATTTCTCTCTAGCAGCTAAATGTCCTCGTTTTCTAAACACGACAACATTACTTTTATTCAAATTTACCTTAAGATGCAAAGAAGTAGCCGCTTTGTGTAGAGTAGTTAACTGCCTCTACAAACCTACAACCGTTTCAGATAACAACAGCACATCATCTGCCATCAAAAGAATAAACAATTCTGACAAATCCTGTGGAAATTTGGTCCCATGACGACCATTGCTGATAATCTCCAGAGCAAGCTCATTATAAAACATAGAAAATAACACAGAGCTACAGATATCTCCTTGTTTAACTCCAGTTGTACACTGAATATAATCTGTAAAATGAAGCCCACAGCGGATTCGACATTTAACATTTTGATACATTACCTTTATAATGAAGCAATTTGCCATTTCCACCGTGCTTTAACAAATTTGGCCAAAGCAAATTTCTATCTATAGAATCAAATGTTTTTTTTCAAAATCAATAAAAGCAACGTACAATTTTCTATTATAAGAAAACTGTTTCTGAATAAATGAAAGGAGAACAAACATATGATCTATTGTAGAATATCCCCTCTTAAGTTAAAGCCAGCTTGGTGATCTCCTGTAATGTCATTAATTGCAACCCATTCCTTTAACCTCTTATTGACAATCGTGCCATACAATTTACTGCTTATATTACAGAGAGAAATTCCTTTATAATTATTTGGATTACTGACATCCCTTTTCCTAAATAATGGTAAAATTATTAATTCTGACCAACTTTCTGGAAATATGCCATCATCAAAAAGTTCATTAAATAGTTTCAGAAAAACTGAATTGTATCTTTTGTTCCTTTTTTGAAAAATTCACCAATAAGATCAGGGCCTGCAGCTTTATTATTCTTCAGTTTCCGCATGGCGGACACAACTTCATCCACTGAAATAGGACGATTAAGATGGTCATCTGTTTCCTTGTTGACTTACATAATATACTCAGCCTCCTGCACAACATCTTTATCTAACAGAGAACGAAAATGTTCAAACCACATATCAACAGTAATGCAACATTTTGACTAACTTCTTTTAAATGATGCCTTTTTAACAGATTTCCAAAATGACTGTTGGTCGTTCAGTGTGGACACCGAGCTGTTCAGTAATGCTAGATTAAAGGACCGTCTCTTTCTTTTCAGAAGATTTTTATATTCTCTTCTAGCAATAGTAGAGAGAGAGAGAGAGAGAGATTCTGATTCTCTCTCTCTCTCTCTCTCTATCTCTCTCTCTCTCTCTCTCTCTCTCTCTCTCTCTCTCTCTCTCTCTCTCTCTCTCTCTCTCTGTCTGAAGTTGTGCGCAATTTGTCACTGTTCTTCTACAGTCATCGAAACTGAGAGAAATAGCTGACTGATTTGTAAATTCTGGAACATTTTGTGATCACCCATAATGTATTGTGTTTTATGTTCTCATGTTTTGTATGCATAAACACTGATATAAAATTATGTTGTTTACGATTCGCTTCATGAGGGACCATAGCTATCGCATCAATAAACTATCTGGTCTGAACTCTCTCTCTCTCTCTCTCTCTCTCTCTCTCTCTTGAAAAAGAAAAAACACATTTTATAATTATGGGAGATCTCAATGCTAGAACAGGTCACGAACAGTTTGCGCCTGAAGACATGACTACTTATTTGGAAGACATTGAGTATGACAGGATGTATAATGAATGTGATGTACGTTGTTCTAAAGATGAAACTGTGAATAGTTTTGGCAAAACATTGTTGAACTTATGTTTCATGTTGGATATGGTTATTTTGAATGGTTTTTGTGATGGAGATACAGAGGGTGAATACACTTTTGTGTCTCCAAACGGGTGTAGTGTGATTGACTATTTTCTTGTTCCATATAATCTGGTCTCATGCTTTGATTTACGGGTAGGTAACTGTGTTGATTCATGGCATCTACCTGTTGAGGTAATATGGAAAAGGGGAAATAATCATACATATGTAGAAAGTGCAAGACAACAAGGGGAAGAAAAAATTGTATGGTCTGAAGAATTAGCAAGTTTATTTGTACAAGAGCTTGATGGTTCTGAGTTCAACAATTGTCTACAGACAGCTTTCGGTTTGTTAGATTATAATGTGAATGACAGTTCGGAGCAGTTTACTAAGGCTTTATGCGGGGCAGCTGCGTGTATGGTACGAACAGTGAGACAAGGACAAAAGAAAACAGAATGATTGGTTTGATAAGGAATGTGAAAGAAAGAAACAAGAAGTTAAGAGGCTACTGAAAAGATTCCAGAGATGCAAAACAGAAAAAGAAAAAAAAGAAAAAAGAGAAGCATATGTCATATCACGAAAAGAGTATGTTAAACTAAGGAAAACGAAAGAAAGGGAATACGAAGATAAGAAAATAAGAACACTCAAAGATTCCATCAATGACTCCAGGACATTCTGGTCAATAATAAGATCTGTTAATAGAAAGGCCTTTGTGTACAATGAAATCTCTATTGAACAATGGTACAATCATTTCTGCAGTGTTTTCAATGATATCGGGGGAAATACTGCACAAGAGAGTAATATAGTAGAGGAAGAAAATAATTTTGAGCCCCTTTTCAATGAGCCTATAACTAAAGAAGAAGTGACTGCGAGTATCAGGCATTTGAAAGCAGGAAAGAGCGCAGGACCAGATCAAATAATCAGCGAAATGTTAAAACATGCAAATGCTAATGTAATTGATTTCCTTGTCCATTTATGTAACAAGCTTTTTGATAATGGCATTTTTCCGTCAGAATGGGCAAAGTCCATAATAATCCCAATTCATAAAAAAGGAGATGTGAATAATCCAGATAATTATAGAGGAGTCGCTCTAACAAGTATAGTGAGTAAAGTTTATACATATATTTTGAATAAGAGATTAACAAAGTGGGCAGAAAAAGAAGAGAAAATAGTTGAAGAACAAGCTGGATTTAGAGCAAAATACAGTACAATTGATCATATTTTCACACTTTACTCCCTTGTGCAGAAGCATTTACTTTTAAATAAGAAACTTTATGTTGCATTTGTGGATTTTAGGAAGGCATTCGATTCTGTGAATCGTAATAATCTTTGGAATATATTACGTAAAAGTGGTGTGAATGGAAAATTATATATGGCCCTAAGAGGAGTTTATAACTCAGTGTTTGCATGCGTGCGTGAGAAGTGTGTATATTCAGATTATTTTGAATGCCCTAAAGGAGTGAAACAGGGGTGTCAATTGAGTCCTCAATTGTTTTCATTTTTCATTAATGAATTAGCAATGGAACTGTCAAGAAAAGGCAGGCATGGCATTCAAATTATCCCTGGGGTTATTGAGATATTCCTATTGCTGTTTGCAGACGATGTTGTTCTTCTCTCTGGTACAGTCAAAGGCTTACAAAACCAGTTAAATGTCTTAAAGGAAGAATCGGATCGACTAGCTTTAACAGTTAACATGGATAAAACTAATATTATGATTTTCAGGAAGGGTGGACATTTATCAAAACACGAAAAATGGTTCTATGGAATTAACGAGGTTAAAGTTGTTAATTCTTATAAATACTTAGGAATAATATTTTCGACAAAATTAAGTTTAAATTATGCATGGGAAGAATCTTGTAATAAAGGGAAAAAAGGTGTTATTGAAATTCTAAAATCCTTACGGAAGCTCAATTCTATTGATTGTAATTTATATTGGAAAATGTTTGATACACAGATAGAACCTTTACTTACATATGCAGCTGAAGTATGGGGTCTTACTGTAAATCCACATATGGAAAAAGTGCATACATATGCTATAAAACGTTTTTTGGCTGTACCAATTCACTCTTCTAATACTGTTTTATATGGAGAAACTGGAAGATATCCTTTATACATTAGAACCTTTGTGAAGAGTATTAAATACTGGTTGAAATTGTTAAGGCTTCCACAATCTCGGTTATGTAAACAGGCATATGAAATGATGGTTACTCAAATGGAAATAGGAAAACAGAACTGGGCCTATCAGGTAAAAAAGGCTTTATCAGAACTTGGGTTTGGAATCGTGTGGTTGTCCCAGGGAGTAGGAAATGAGTGTCAGTTTATTAATGAATTTAAAGACAGGCTTATTTGTTCGTTTAAACAAAATTGGCACTCAGATATGGAAAACAAAGAAAAATATAGTTGGTTCTTCTCATTTAAAGATGTTTTTCAAACCGAAAAATATCTCAGTGTTGTTACCGATAAATGGCAAAGAACTAATTACGCAAGATTTAGATTAAGAACACTTGGTTTCAATGCAAATAAAAATTGGTTTCAACCTGGGACGTCCACAGTATATCCTTGCCCCTTATGTGGAAACAATGTCGATAATGAAAAACACTTTTTATTCCAATGCCAAATTTTTGACACAATACGTGGAAAATGCAAAGTTTTTGAATCCGACATGGCCAAAAGACAAGATGTTGTATCTATTTTGTCATCTGATGACGAAGTCATAATCAAATCAGTGGCACTATACATTGCGGAAGCACAAAAAATAAGACATAAACACTTACAAGCCCGACAATAGTGCTAGACAATATCATACTGGGATTAATTTAATCTCTTTTGACTGATGTGGGCTATATCACGTTAACTCCAAAAGAAGCCGCTTTATTATAGACTCTGTTTTGTAAAGAGCTGTTTTCATTTGCTTTATTTTGCTTTGTTTGCCGATAATTTAAGAGTAGCTAATAATATGAAAATAATGGTATATTTGTAGAATATGTTAGAAGTGGATATTGAAAGGGTATATAGACACTTAAGGGTCTACTATACATGTTAACAAAAACAAAAAAAACAAACAAACCAAAAAACAAATAAATAAAAGGCATAGTGATGTCCCTTGTTAACAGAGTATTTTGGGGCAGTTATGTGAAGATTATATTATTATCACTAAATGTAAGGTTTGGGTGGTCTAGCCCAGATGTTTCATCATATTACAGTTTTGATGTGTGTGT
>CM060313.1:85994099-86029099 GCA_030674185.1 Monoplex corrugatus | reverse complement strand
TCAGGGGAGAAAGGAAATATAGGAGGCGAAATTTTGTTATGAACTAACTTATTAGCGTGGCATTTTAGAGTGGATTTTGGTTAATCGGTTGGTTGGCTGGTTTATTTGTTTGTCTGTGTGGTTGTTTGGTTGTTTGTTTGAGCTGTTTGTTTGTTTGTTTGTTTGAACCCTTAAATAAAGGTTCTTTTCTTTGAGATTACAAGTTTTGTCTTTCAGTCCCAATTTCTGACTCAGCTAAAAACCTTGGTGTCTGCCTTGATTCTACCCTCTCCATGAACAACTTTGTTTCTCAAACTGCCAGATCTTGCTACTATCACTTCCATCGTATAAGCCTGATCAGGAAGTATCTCTCTGTTGAAACAACTGCAAAACCCGTTCTCTTCTTCATAATGTCTCGCATTGACTATTGCAATTCACTCCTGTCTGTTCTTCCTGCCTCCACCATCCACATCCTACAGCGCATTCAAAACAATGCTGCACGCCTTGTACTCAAAAAGAAAAAAGCTGACCACATTTCTCCTCTCCTGGCACAACTTCACTGGCTCCCTGTATCAAAGCGCATACAGTACAAACTAGACACCATGTGCTACAAAAGCCTCAATAACGCAACCCCCGATTAACTGTCAAGCCTACTTGAGATCTATGTTCCCTCACGTACCCTCCGCTCTGCCTCCGATCCTCTGACTTTCCGCTTTCCATGTACTAAGCTCAATACCTACGGTCCACGAGCCTTCTCTGTTTCTGGTCCACTCTCCTGGAACAAACTTCCTCTCTCAGTCCGTCAGCAACCTACTTTTGTCTCCTTCAAGTCCGCTCTCTAAACTCACCTTTTCTCCTCTGCATAAAATCCTGACCTCACTCAATCCCCTCTGTAGCCTGTCTCCGCTCGAAGTGGAATCACATTGTAATATATATTTGTATATAATATGCTCTCTATAATTTTCCATTGCTTTTATTCTTTTTCCCCATTTATAGTCATGTGTGAGTGTGTGTGTGTGCGCGCGTGCGTGCGTATGTGTATGTTCAGCGCTTAGATTTGATTTCTATCAAGATTTTGCGCTATATAAATATTGTAATTATTATTATTATCATTATTATTAGGTCGAACAATGAATCGAGTTTCAGACTCAGCTCAGTTTCTCTAAACAGTGTCGCCGCGCTTGGAATAAATTCCATATATACAGACAACACTGATTCCATGTCATGGAGAAGATCCAGAATAGTCAGTCATAGCGTACGTCAAAAGCCTGCACATAAGTTCTGAGCGCTGACAAAGTCTTCACGTCGTACCTGCATATAATAGGTTTTATGTCTTCTCTTTTTATATCCCGTTCTGCCTTTGGAACAATCTGAGCGCTGTATAGTATGTCTCCATCCTGTAGTGTTAAAAGCAACAACAGATAAACAAAAGCCAACAAAAAGCAAAACGAACTAACGTGGAAATGGATGAAAACACAACCAGCCCCTCCAGTCTCTCTCCAAGTGTAAACTGACCTTACCAATGTTCTTTACAGTCACATCACAGAAATTAACCCCGCCAAAATACACGACCCGATAGTCTTCAATCGCCCATCAACACAATTCATCGTCTCCATCGTCCCAACTCCACCAATCTGTCCCCCACCTCTAATAAAGAAGAAAAACAAGCAACAACAATATGAAAACAAAATACGCAGTTTTGAATGAATAAATAGATAAATGAATAAATATGAATAGATAAATGAATGAATGAATAAATAAATGAAATAAATAAGTAAATAAATAAAAATGAATAAATACATAAATGAATGAATAAATGAATAAATAAATAAATGATAGACAAATAAATAAATCCCTACAACAACAAACTTTATCCTGTCAGGTCTGTGGAAATTCCAGTGACGTTTGAAATCCAGAGATCAGGCAGTTCATAAACCAAACAAGAATGAGGGCAAGAAGGTTGAACACTTTGGAGACTGATCAGCTTTTAGGATTGACTATGAGGTCAGTTATTTCGTTTCTGTTTTTCTCCCTATGAAGTCAAAAGAAAAGAAGAGAAGAAAGAAGAAAAATGCTAACGAGGAGGAGTTTGATTGATTTGGTTCAGTTTTTTGCTTCGACACCCACCTCAAGTGATATGGCCGACGGGGATAACCATCCTGGGGATGTGGGGGAAGGGGGACCTATCTAATCGTACATTGACACCACCAGAACAACAACGATGTTAAGATGGGATATTGAGAAGGCCAGTTTTAATGTAGCGCACCTGGGATTCGAACCCACAACCATTAAACCAGAAGAACAAGCAAACCAAAGCAAGCGCGTATTCAACGCAACAAGACAAGACAAGCACAAATTTTCGGCCAACCGGCCTTTGTCAAGCGCGAATGCACGATCACAAACAGACCACAAACACACCAAACAACGGATAATAAAAAGAGGACTAAAAACTTCCCTGCCGCCTCGTCCAGTGGATAAGTAAGGGAGTCATTTTAGTCCCGGTTGGCCGAAAATTTGCGCTTGTCTTGTCTTGTTGTGTTGAATACGCGCTTGCTTTGGTTTCCTTGTTCTTCTGGTTCATGTTTGCTTGGGCGCGGGCAGTCGCACTTGTTTTGGATCCCACAACCATTAGCATGTGAATCCGACGTTCAAACTAACTGAGCTACCGTGGCCGGTAATGAGCAGGAGGAAAAAATAAACAAGCAGTCAAGGTGGTGACAGAAAAGAACAAATATATAACGATGGAAAACAAGAAGAAGAGAAGGGAGCGTTGACAGATCAGTACATGACTGCTTTTCCTGGCAGTGTCTTCTGATCAGCCGTGATCAATGGAAACTTCTTCACTGTAACATGCCTGGTGCAGATTCCCCCTGAGAACACCCCGTCCCTTCCACTTCTACTGTGTCATCATCAGTGTGACCCTTTCCCTCCCTCCCTCCCTCGGTCGCTCCATTCTTTCTCCTCTCTCCATTTGTCTCTGTCTCTGTCTGTCTGTCTCTGTCTCTGTCTCTCTCTCCTCTCTCTTCTCTTTCTCTCTCTCTCTCTCTCTCTCTCTCTCTCACTCGTGTTGTGTTGTATTGTGGTGTGTGTGTGTGTGTGTGTGTGTGTGTGTTGTGTGTGTGTGTGTGTGTGTGTGTGTGTGTGTGTGTGTGTGTGCCAAGAATTGAATGGGTTTTTTTTCCTTAGTAAATGACCTTGACTATATGGTATAGTGACTCTAGAGACTTAGGCAAGTTTGATTATTGGTTTCAGGAGAGGGGGTACCATGCTTTGTATCTGCGTGCGTGTGTGTGTATATGCGTGCGTGCGTGCGTGTGTGTGTGTGTGTGTGTGTGTGTGTGTGTGTGTGTGTGTGTGTGTGTGTGTGTGTATCGGGCGTGCACGCACTTGCGTTGGGGAGGGAAAGAACGGGGTGTTTCCGGTGATCAATAATACATACAAACAAACAAAATTCTGTAGGGGGGGGGGGGGGGAGGATTTTCAGTCTTTGCACACGTTCATAAATTGATAGATAAACACCTCCGAACTTGTAACTGGACACGACACAAATACTCAGATCACAACAAAAAGAATTAGCAAGAAACTGTGGAGACAGCTGGACAGCAGAAGGTCCTCAGAGGACAAGCCCCCTTAAAGCAGGTGTTGTTGTTGATCCCGCAGAGAGTGTTCTTGGTTTGAACATGCTTCGTTTGTGTGACTCTGCAATTAGCCATATTTTGGACAAAAAAGAATAAAGTATAACTGTCCCAAATCTGAGACAATACAGATTTATATGTTGGTGGATTTCTTTTCAAACCAAATAGTGACATATCAAAACATTCAATGAAGGAGAGAGAGAGGGAAAGACAGACAGACAGACAGACAGAGAGACAGAGACAGAGAGAGATCGAGAGAGATTTGATAGAGATGGAGAGCAGCAACAGAGAGAGAGAGAGACAAAGACAGAGAGAGATTTGGTAGAGATGGAGAGCAGCAACAGAGAGACAGAGAATTGGTACAGATGGAGAGCATCAACAGACAGAGAGAGAGACAGACAGACAGACAGAGAGATTTGATAGAGATGGAGAGCAGCAACAGAGAGAGACACAGAGTCAGAGAGAGATTTGGTAGAGATGGAGAGCAGCAACAGAGAGAGAGAGACAGAGACACAGAGACAGAGAATTGGTACAGATGGAGAGCATCAACAGAGAGAGAGAGAGAGAGAGAGAGAGAGAGAGAGGAGAGAGAGAGAGAGAGAGAGCAGCAGCAGCAGCAGAAACGAAAATGAAAACCTACAGTACTCTACATGTGCTTGTGTACCAGCGAGTCTTAATTTAGACTGTCTTGCCCAGTGCCTTTCTATTCGATTGTTTGATAGTGCCCAGCTTAAAATCAGATGAAAGGGGTACCAGCTATGTGACCAACACTGTAGCCACTGTGACTGGGGGGTTTTTTCTGCGACGTATGGTATGGTATGGTGTGGTATGGTACGGTACGGTACGGTATGGCATGGCATGGTATGGTATGGTATGGTATGGTATGGTATGGTATGGTATGGTGTGGTATAGTATGGTATGGTACGGTACGGTGTGGTATGGTATGGTATGGTATGATGGTATGGTATGGTACGGTACGGTACGGTGTGGTGTGGTGTGGTGTGGTGTGGTGTGGTGTGGTGTGGTATGGTATGGCATGGCATGGTATGGTATGGTAAGGGATGGGATGGGATGGATGGTATGGCATCGCATGGCATGGTATAGTATGGTATAGTAAGGTATGGTATGGTATGGTATGGTATGGTATGGTATGGTATGGTATGGTATGGTTCACTAATTGAACGAAGCAATTATCCAGCCGGCTTTCAATTGTCTACCATCGTTAAAAGTTCCCTAATGGACAATTTCTTTCCGTAACGTAAGGAAAAAAAAAAACAGTTCCCCAACAAAGAAACTCAGGCAAGAAACGTGATGCAGTTATCAACAGAGTGACTGATGGAACATTATGGCTAAAACTGCGGCTGAGAACTATAATGGTAATAGCGACGGATAAAGCTAAGCGTTGTTTTATAGGGCCATGGGCTGTGCAGAACAATAGCACGACTTGAGAATGTAAATACGTGGATGGCAGGCAGTCTGTGTGGATACTTTTTGTATTGATATTAATAAGGAGCTGAGACAGTCATAAACTAGTGCCGATAATGGTGTCTGATAGCAGGCTTAGCTTGGTAATATGGACAAAAACATACATTTTGAAACTATATATCGACTGGTCTATTGATCTATGGAACTCGTCAATTAACTGCAGACGGGAGGATTATCATCTCCTGCTTTCCCCCGTGGGGATGCCGGGGGATGTTTTAGTATAAACAGTATCCCCACCTTATAAAAATTTTGTGCTAGAAATTTCCTTTTTTCTGTCACTCTTTGTTTCTTTCTTCTCTTGCTTTCTGTCCTTTCTTCCTATCATTTTCAACCTTGCTGTTCCATCTACCTGTATGTGTTCGATAGTCTTGCTTACCTCGTCTTTGAATTGATAATTTGGTACATTTTATTGAGTGCATTTTTGGCTCTGGGGAAATGTGATATGAGGAAGCAATTTTATGTATTTTAGGTGCGTTTTTACGTATGTTTGCCTGTCATTAGTTGTGTTTAAATTTGTATTCAGGTATGCTTTTTAAATCCCTTGTGTGATAAATTGGATGGAGAGGTCAACGCCAGGGGCCTCTCCTTAGATTATGTGCGCGAATGCGTTGATATGTGTACTTAATTTTCCCCCCTTTTTCCCCCTGTGGAAGTATTGTATATGTTTTGAAATCGTTACAGCCCTGAGTTGTCGAAGCTATTGCCGGTAGGAATCCCTGCGGCACGCAAACTCCGCCGACCTCGATAAGGTGACGATCTTTGGGCACCTGTTTCACAGGTGGTCCAAGACGATTGTATTACCTAACCCTTTGATACCCTCACCCTGTCCACCAGCATCCTGCATTGTCAACTATGCTAGCAAAGCAAAAACCTAACGCTTTGATTCCCTCACCCTATCCACCAGCTTCATGTTAACCCTTTGACTGCAGCACCATGTCCATCAGCATCCTGCATTGTCAACCATGCTAGCATGGCAAAAAAACTCTTTTCTTCCCTCACCCTGTACACCAGCTTCCTGCTAACCCTTTGACTCCGGCCCCCTGTCCATCAGCATCCCGCATTGTCAACCATGCTAGCATAGCAAAACCCTAACCCTTTGATTTCTCACCCTATCTTGATGATGATGATGATGATGATGATGATAAGAAGAAGAAAAAGAAGAACAATGTGTTTTAAGGTGCTTTATCTTGTTGCATAAATCAGATCAAAGCGCAAGCTCTCTTCGTCCACTCAAAAATTAACTGGCAGTGACAAAAACAGCATAAGGACCTGGTATGGAGGCAAAGCATGTGTATCCTGGATGGGATATGACAAATGGAGATGGGATGGTGGGGATGTGTGTGCTGGTAGGGGAAGTCACTCCTGGACAAAAATATATGATCTTAAGTCAGACTGGAAGAAACAAAGAATTTGTGTTTGACGAAGAGACTAGAGAGGGTCTTTCCAAATGCTCCTATATGTACTAGACAAAGAAAATAAACGGCAGGCTGACTGCGGTACCTCATTATCGAAAAATCTGTTTACAAATAATTACTGTCTGAAGCAGAATGGACAGGTCAAGCAGGGATGTACATTTGGAGGTGGTAATGATATTATTTCAAGTAAGATACGGAGAAAAATAATCGAGATACATTACGTCCGTTGATGTAATCAGATATAATGCAAAACGTAAGATGTTATACAAACTAAACTGATTAAGTGAGCATCTAACCTTCAACCGACGTAAACAAGTAATTATTAACGTCGGTTGACGTAAGCGGAGATAATATACAATACAAGGTAAAATACAACTAAATTGATTAAGTGACCTTCGTATCTTTGGTTCAATAATTAGTTATTTGTGGCATAGTCGTCTGGGATTGTTGACCAGTATGTCGTCATCTCCTGTCCAGTACGAAAATCCTTTCATATAATGAACACACACAAATCCGTTTTGTACTTGTGTCGGGGAGGGGGAAGAGGAGATGATTTGGGTTTTCCTTTTTGTTGTTGTTGTCGTTTGTTGTTGTTGTTGTCGTTTGTTTTTGTTGAATTGGTTGGTAAAAGAACATATGTGAACAGACGTTAAAAGATTTAACTACAACGAAAATCCCCTCCCTCCCGCTTGGGTATGCCGGGGGCTCTTTCAGTTTAAATAGTATCCCCACCTTCTGGAAATTCTGTGCTACAAATTTGCTCTTTCCTGTCACTCTCTTTGTTTCTTTCTTCCGCCTTTGCTTTCTGTCATCTCTTCCTCTTCCAAGCCTCTAAAACAAAAGTATCCACCCTCACTGCATCTGCAAAAACAAGCTATTTCCAAACCAAAATCCTGAATGCCTCTTCTTCAAAAGAACTCTTTACAACCATGAATCATCTCCTTGGCACACGAAAAGATTTACCTCTCCCAACAAAACATACAAATGAAGAACTCCCATCTGTATTCTCCAAGTATTTCACCACCAAAATACAAACTCTTCGTGACAGGCTTGACAGGACACCCTGTCAACCATGCCCACCTGACCCTTCCTTCTCTGGCACACCTCTTACTACTTTTACCCCAGTCTCACAAGAAGAAATTTTCAACACAATCAGATCCATGTCGTTCAAAACCTGCGAACTGGATCCTCTTCCAGGTTCTCTCTACTCCGACTGTCTCCGTCAGCAACCTACTTTTGTCTCCTTCAAGTCCGCTCTCAGAACTCACCTTTTCTCCTCTGCATAAAATCCTAACCTCACTCAACCCCCCTCTGCAGCCTGTCTCCGCTCGGAGGGGAATCACACTGTTATAATATATAATTGTATATGATATGCTCTCTATAATTTTCCATTGCTTTTATTCTTGCTTTTATTGCTTTTATTCTTTCTCCCCATTTATAGCCATGCGTGTGTGTGTGTGTGTGTGTGTGTGTGTGTGTGTGTGTGTGTGTGTGTGTGTGTGTGCGTGCGTGTGTGTGCGTGCGTACGTGCGTGCGTGCGTGCGTGTGTGTCTGTTTCAGCGCTCAGCGATTTTATCAAGATTTTGCGCTATATAAATATTGTAATTATTATCTTCCTGTCATTTTCTGCCTTGCTGGTCCGTTCAGCTGTATGTGTTCGATAAAGTCTTACGTGCAAATCTCTTGGGGCAATAAGAGATAGAGACAGATGGAAGTCCATGATTGCCAACACCATGCGGCAAGGCAACTTATGATGATGATGACAATCTCTTGGGATTGATAATTGGGTACATGTATCAAGTGCATTTTTGGCTCTAGGGAAATGAGATCTGCGGAAGCAATTTTTAATAATTTAGGCCCATTTTCGTATATATGTTAGTGTATTTAGTTATGTTTAAATTTGTATTCAGGTATGTTTTTTAAATCCCCTTTGTGATAAATCGGACGGATTGGTCAACTGGGCCGACATCTCCTTAGATTATGTGCGCAAATGCATTGATATGTGTACTAATTTTCTTTTCCTGTTTTTTTTTCCAATTAAGTATTGTATGTTTTGAAACAGTTACAGCCCTGATACTGCTCTACACAGTCGGCTGGGCTATAAACAAAAATAACAAATAACCATCGGGTCGACGGGAGAGGTCTGCCATTAGGAATAGTATGATATGATATGGTATGGAATGATCTGCTCTGATATGGTATGATATAGTCACACGATATCCAGCATTACACAAAATGATCTTCGATTTCTTACATCAGAAGGCGGACATCTTGTATCGCAAGTTCATCGTGATGCTACTATCCTCAAATGGTAAGTGTTGCTTTGAGGTTTCAAGTTTCGATCATAAAAAAGGAAAGAGGCCCAAGGAATGGTGATAAAATCAAAGAGACTGGGAATGTTCGTATTCAGTCACACAACATAGAAATCGATAATTTTCATAATGACATATCTCTGAATCCTGAACAAAAACAAGACTGGCAAGTATACGGCAGTGGCCAGGGTTGCAGATTTCCTCCTAATCTCCTCTTCAATTAATTTCAACACAGTTCAAAACAATACCTGTTTTCCGTCACCGTCATATTGCACACGACAAACTACCATGACAAAGAAAAGGAAACAAAGTTAATATAAAGACGACAGTTGAGCCAAGATCAATAGCCTACGAACCACATCCGGTTTAAAACGAGGTCACTTCCTGCAGCGGAAGTGAAGCATTGTGTGTTTGACACGTATGACGTCATTGTTCCACGCACCGTCAACGAGACGGAAGAGAGGAGAAAAGTCGCGGCAATTGAAACAGACGTTAGGTTACCGGACTGTTTTGTAACAATAATATTTGATCAGTGAGATCGTCACAACAGAGCACTATTTTACTATTTCGTTTTTGTTTTGTTTTTTAAGTTTTTTTTTTTTTATTCCAACTTAGATTGATTCATGGTGTATTCGTTCAAGAAATACGTTATTTTCGTTGTCAGTGAGCATACTGTGACACCCACATTCTGAACTGGAACAAGAACTGCATTCACCAGTGTTACATATAGCGTACAACTATGATAGTAACCCAAGAAATGTCAAATACAAATGCGTATGCGTTCACAAGCACAGAAACTCTAAACTTGTTAGGTGGTGTTTTTTTTCAAACTTCAAACACTTTTTTTACTCAAGAAAAGGTGCATCAGGTCCCACTGGACCGGTCTCACTAGAAACCTTTGCGAGACTACACGTATGATATAAGCATATAAAACAAAGAAACAAAGGGAGAAGAAGAAAGTGGAAGAAGCATTAAAAAAGCAACAAGCAGGAGATGGGTCGGAGCATGTTATTTCTTACGTTGTGATGAAAACAGCTGCGCCATAACGCATAAAAATGTTAAAAACAAACTATAAATATGAATCATGATAAAATATTTAACTAATGAAACGCGTAACAAAAGCATGAGAGATAAAGGCAGACATATGTAAAGCAAGTAAATGTCATCCGTTAACAACGACAAGACCACAACAAAACAACAATTATCACTTAACAGTAATAGGAGTAGTTTCAGTCATACATTTATACATATATAAATTATGTACGTACGTATATACGTAGGCACATACATATGTACGTGCATACATACATACACATGCATGTACATACATGCATACGTACGTACGTATGTACGTACATACACACATGCATATATACATACATACATAAACATATACACACACACATATATACTTGCATGTATATACATATACATACACATATAGCCTGCAGAAAGAGGCAAATGTCAAATAACACAAAAATGAGCGTGGAGCTCCCCAGTATTTACACTATCGCTAGTACGTACTTCAGAATAGAACAGTCTAGCAGACATTTCAAGCACTGCATGGGGGGGGGGGGGGGTCTGGAAAACATGCATGGGCGTGTAGGCAGACAACTTGGATGACAGAAAAAATGAAGAAACTAAAACCTCGAAACAGAAAAAAATACGAGACAAAAAAGAGGAAATGTGCAGCATACCACACGTGTCACCAGATTTGTTTTCACTTTACAGCGAAACCATCATGAGAAACCTAGAAGAATGGGGAGGGCTAACATAAGCCATTGCTTGATGCCCTGCCCATGCTTTGCTGTATTTATGACTCTTCTTTTCTTGAATAGAATTCTGTTTAAACCAAGAATGCCCGAGATTAAAGGTTGGAGGAAAAATGATAAACATTCTCTCTAATGCAGATGACACCGTTCTTATTGCAGAAAATGAAAAAAACACCTACGAAATCTTGTGAACATAATAGAAGTAGAAAGCAGAAATTAAGGACTAGAGCTATTTGTAAGAAGACTGAATTGTGCAATCAGTTAAAAAGAAAAAAACAACAACAACAACAAAACATTCTATAAAATAACGACAAATGGTACAACATTGAGAGAAGTTGATAAGTTTAAATATTTGGGAACAATCATCTCACAAGACGGCAGAAGCACATTAGAACTATCCGGCAGAAATGACCAAGCTAAAACAGCATCCGAGAAGATAAAAAGCATTCTTACCAACAAATGTTTATCAGTTAACATCAGAAAGAGATTCTTCAGTGTTATATAAAACTAATACTTTTGTACGGATGCGAAGCCTGGACGATCAATAGGCGAAGTCAGAACAAGATTGAGGCACTGAAATGTGGTTTCTAAGAAGAATGGTGAATTCCATGGACAGCAAACAAAACAAACGAGACAGTTGTGAAAGAAGCAAGCACAAAAGGAACGTTAATGAAGAAGATTAAGACAAGACAAGCAGCACTTATAGGACATTTTATGAGGCAAGAGAAATATGAGCACCTAGTAACAACAGGAAAACTAGAGGGGAAAGAGACCTAGGGAGAAAATATTAGTTTTGCAGAGTGAATGGGGATAGAAAGGGTAGGAGATATACTTGCAGCGACAAATGATAGATTAGTACGAAGGGCCGTGATAGCCAACGCCATGCGACAAGGTATATATTGAAGAAGAAGAACATGACGATGGTGATGCTGCTGCTGCTGATGATGATGATAATGACGATGACGACGACGATGATGATGATGAGCAGACCACTCAAAATGGGGCCACAGGTCTGCAGGAGAAACATCTATGATAAGTAAAACCATGTGGAATTGAAACTGGACATCTACGCTGATGTGGAATATCATGCCAGGTGACAGAGCATGTTTGTAACTGCATTCCCCAGAGATCAAGCGTTCATCAGTATCAGTCCAGATATTTCCTCAAGGTCACCTTGAGTGATATCCCCCTTGAGATCAAACAACACGAGAATACCGAGGGTATTTTTCATGCTAGGGAACTCTTGACGCAATGTTATATGAAATCTGAATCAAAGTGACTGCTTACGTTCAGGCAAACAGAAACCAGGAACACTGGGAAACAGAATGAGAATGTTTCTTCAATTCATAAAACCAGACAAGCGCAACCCTTTCAGTGGCTGAGATCTTGTGGAAGGTCCTGATTGATAGCAAGCTGTCTAGTAGCCTAGTGCGTTCTCCCGAAAAGTTGAAATCCCAATCAATTACTCAACCACTACGAATACCGCATTGATAGCCCCGAGGGCCTGCATATCACGAGGACAGAGCCTGTAGGCAGGGAAACGCAGCGTAAAGAAACCACAAGTGGCTCTATAGTTTTTGTTTCTTGGTTGTGGTTGGTTGGTTGGTTGGTTGGTTGGTTGTTTTCAGTGCTTCAGCCTATAGCTGGTCCAATAGTGAGACTAGCTGTGAATGTAATTTATTGTCTTTTTGTGTGGAATTAAAAATACGCGCTCTTGTTCTGTTGTTCTGTGTTTCTAGCGATGTTACATGTTATTGTTATGCACACGCTTTCTGTCTCTCTCTCTCTCTTTCTCTGTCTGTCTGTCTGTCTGTCTGTCTCTCTTCTTTCTCTGTCTGTCTGTCTGTCTTCTCTCTTTCTTTCTCTGTCTGTCTGTCTGTCTCTCTCTTTCTTTCTCTGTCTGTCTGTCTGTCTGTCTGTCTCTCTCTCTCTCTTTCTCTGTCTGTCTGTCTGTCTGTCTGTCTGTCTCTCTCTCTCTTTCTCTGTCTGTCTGTCTGTCTGTCTGTCTCTCTCTCTTTCTCTGTCTGTCTGTCTGTCTGTCTCTCTCTCTGTCTGTCTGTCTGTCTGTCTGTCTCTCTCTCTCTCTCTCTTCTTCTCTGTCTGTCTGTCTGTCTCTCTCTCTCTCTCTTTCTCTGTCTGTCTGTCTGTCTCTCTCTCTCTCTCTCTTTCTCTGTCTGTCTGTCTCTCTCTCTCTCTCATTTCTCTCTCACTCTCTTCTCTTTGTCTTCTCTCTCTCTCACTCTCTTCTCTCTGTCTTCTCTCTCTCTCTCTCTTTCTTTCTCTCTCTCTTTCTCTTTTATCTCTCTCTCTCTCTCTCTTTCTCTTTTATCTCTCTCTCTCTCTCTCTCTTTCTGTTGGCCTTGCTATTCGTATGTGTCTGTTTCTTCTTCTCCCTCGTCATGTACTCTTGTCTTCCTGTTTGTTTACCTGCTGTTTGTGTGGCTGTGGCATTCCTTTATGTTTGGCTCAATGGTGGAGTGGGAGGTTGGAAGGGAAGAAAACAGCGTAGCATGAACTCTCAAAACCTCCTCAGCAAAATTTCATCATCCATTTTTCACAGCCTGTATCTTAGTCTCACTTCAGTGACTTCTGAAATAAAAGAAGGCAAATGCGCTTATCTTCTTTGAAGGTAGTGTGTTTGTAGAAAACGTTCACATGATTTCCTCACTCCTAAGGGCCTCTTACTGAGCTAAGCTAAAGTGTCCAAGCAGTAAAGTTTACTATCGCCAATTAGTCCAATACATCAGTGAAAGAGGAACCAGTCAAACGCCTGGGAAGGTGGTATGATTCCCTGATAGATACAAAAAGGGGTAAAGAAACCAAGCAAATGGCGATAGAAAGCCTTCGGGTAATCGACCAGTGTGACTTTCTTGGCAAAATTAAGTTGGTTCATGCTGATTCCAATATTCCTCTGGCCTCTGTGGAGATGCGATGCATGTACTATCAGTGGAGACCAAAATCAGCAAATAGACAAGGAAATGGATTGCTGTCCCATCGGGTGTCATTGACGTTACGCTCTATTGTCGCGAGACAAAGCTGAAGCTACCCCTTAAAGCCATTTTCGAGAACAATGTCGAAAAGGTCAGGCTTTTTAGTATGCTTGAGAACTCGGGAGATAAGGCTGTGAGATCAATCCAGCCCAAGCTGAAGACTGGCAGACAGTGGAAAGTCCAGGAGGCAGTGGACGCAGCAAAGGAAAGTTACATGGTCAGAGAAATAATAGGGCACACATAGACCAATAGGCAGGGTTTGACATCAACAAAAATGGTATGGTGGTCAATTACCAACGGAAAGAATAACACTTTTTACGATAGTACAAGAGATAAAGAAAGAACAGGATGCCAAACGAATCCAGAAGGCAGTCCAGCAAGGCCAACAGGGCCAACGGAGGAGTGGAGAAATGGGGAAAATGCACTCCAAAGAATGACATGTGGCATAAGGCTCCTCTCAAAATCAATTTCATGGTCAAATCTGTATGTGAGTTCCTGCCCTCGAATGTTTTATTTCATTGTTGTTGTTTAACGCTCAGCAGACTGCGTAGAGCCATATCAGGGATATAACAGCTTCAAAACATACAGAACTTCAACAGGAAAGAAAAAGAAAAGAAAACTTAATTACATATCCATGCATTCGTGCACATAATCTAAGGACATGCCCCTGGCGTTGACCACTCCGTCCAATTTATCGCACAGGGGATTTAAAAAAACATACTTGAATACAACTTTAAGCATACCTAAGGACACCTAAACAAATATAAAAACAGGCCTAAAATACCTAAAATTACTTCCGCATATCTCATCTCCCTAGAGCAAAAATGCACTTATTACATGTACCTAATTGTCAATCCTAAGAAAACGTACGTAAGACTTTATCGAACACGCACAGGTGAATGGACCAGCAAGGCAGAAAATGATAGGAAGAAATGACAGAAAGTAAAGGAACAATGTAGAAACAAAGAGAGTGACAGAAAAGAAAATTTTCTAGCTCAGTATTTCCAAAAGTTGGGGGATACTATTTATACTGAAAGAGCCTCTGGCATCCCCACAGGGCTGCCCTCGAATGCTAATCTGTAAAACTGGTGAGATCAGATGAACCTGCTTGCCCGCTGTGCAAGGCCAGGGCTAACAGCTGGAATATGTCCTGAGCTCATGCAAGGTAGCGCTAACCAAAGGAACGTACACATGGAGGCACAATCATATGCTTCATGTGATTGCACAAGTGATCAGTACTGCCAGGCGGGGAAAAAACATGCTACCAGAAGCTCCGACAATCTTCTACACGGCAGGAGGTAGCAAACCATGGCTTGAACAGGATGTGACATCCTGAGCATGGAAGCGGGGTATGCTACATGGAGCGGATTACTTGGAGTGCACAACATATCTTCCACAATGAAAACAATTGCAAACAAACACACGTAAATCACTAGAAAGAGTGGCATAAGATCGGATTTAATTCTCCGCTCCCATTCATCAAAACAAATGATTCTGATCGAACTCACTGTCCTGTATGAAAATAGAATGGAGGACGCCCATACAAGTTACTAGTCCGAAAAGTATGCCACTCTAACCAGCAACTTGAGGAATAGTGACTTTCAAGCCAAAATCCTCGCCATAGAAGTTGCAGCCATTGACCTCAAGAGACAGCTCTCGATTTCTGGCAGAGAGAGGACCAGAGCCCTAAAGGCAATGGTTGAAGCAGCTGAAAAGAGTCCCAGCTGGATCTTGTCAAGAAGGCACAAAATTGAACCTCATAGATCTTAAAATTCCCCTATACGTTGCCGGTGTCTGATAGGTAAGTGGTTAAGACATACGTTGCAAAGGTGATTTGGCCTTGAGACACCTGACCGCTTTGGATGTGCGGGTTTGAACCCAGGTGGAGGACAAATTTCTATATAAAAAAAATGACAACTGTAGAAGGGTAGCCAAGAGCCGTGACCAGGATGCGGTCTAGCCCCTTTAGAGTGTCGGGAGGTAAATATTAAGGGCCGAAACAGTTGCTTGACAGGAGTTTCTCCTCTGGGGACCTTCTGCTGTCTGGCTGTCCCCAGAGCTTCGTCCATATAACTTCCTGATGCCATTCTAAATGGATTACCCAAAAGATGACAGAAAGCACGGTTGGTTTATTCGACCAAACTCTGACACGTGTCAGAATTGCTGGCATGCATATTGCAGAGGGTATCATTACATCACTACCGAGAAAATACGTGAGACAAAAAGAGGGAAGAGAGAGAGAGCAGAGAGAGAGAGGAGGGGGTGACAGACAGAGAGACATAGACAGGGAGAGAGGTAGGACAGGAGGGAGATGGACACAGGGAGAATTAAAAATATCATGTCAAACATGCATGTCTTTTCTTGATTTCTTCTTGCAGTCAGAAGCAATAACCAAACGTAATAAATCAACCTACGTATAAAAAAAGCTGTTCGTCTCTCTTTTTTTCTTTCTTTTTTCTTTCTTTCTTTCTTTCTCTCTCTGTCTCTCTTTCTCTCTTTTCTTTGCTTTCTTTACTTTGCTTTGCAATTCCTCCAGACTGACCAGAATATGAAGATCTTTTATTGGGGCAATAACACTACAACCTGCTACAAAAACAAGTACACAGATGCAAAACATGGATACATAATCAAAAAGGACATACTGAAAGAAAAAACAAAGCTAATCCAGATGCAAAGAAGAGTGCACAGCTAGTTTTGATTTCAATCAAACCTGCCCCGTCCATTGTCTGCTTCAGGCCTACATTGTTCAATAATCTCTCGTACATCAAATCTACCACGATTTCACCCTTAAGATTGAAACAGGACACAAGAGAGAAACATATGAAGCTATTCAATGTCCATTTGTGTCTGTTTTCTTTGACGAAACTGACATGCAGGACAGGGAGCGAAGTGATTTAAGTGTGTAAGTATCAAAAGTCACTGTCGGTGTGATGATTCTGTGGGTGTAGGGGCCAATACTAAGGTGATGGCTTGTGACTGCCTGTCAGTCACTGTTTGTGTGAAACACTCCTTTACTACCCAGTCTTTGTCATGCAGTTCTGCCATGTGTTAAGTGATGTTTTCTGAAAAGATTAGTTGAATAGAAAATTCCCATAAGAAGGCCTAGAGCAACCGAACGTTTCAAAAGTAGTGGAGTGACTGTTTTGAAGGCGACAAAGCAAGATGGTTCGGCAGTTTAGCCTTTAGGTCGTCTGCCTCCAAATAAAAGCAAACAAACAACAACAACAACAACAAAACAGATCGCAAGAACGAAATGAGATTCACAATCAGATGATCCAGAATTTGTGGAAACGTTTGCAGTTACTGGTGAACTTCTTAACTGTTGTATATAATGTCATGATACAGTAGCACTTCATATATTTCAATACGGTACTATTTCATACATTTCAGAGACAGAACTCTACTTTACAAGGGAGAAACTGCTAAGGCGAGGATTTAGCTTGAAAAGAAACAGCCCAATACCGAATGTCAATTTCAGTTGCTGAAAAATTGTTGTAGCTTCAGCATGTGTCAGGAAATGACATCTTGCATGTCAAACTCACGATAGTTCACTCCCTTTACAGGACGTCACCTCATTTTAACTAAGAAATGATCTGTTCACCACCGATGTTCCTGACTAAACTGCAGTTTATCTTTCAACATGCTCTCTCTCTCTCTCTCTCTCTCTCTCTCTCTCTCTCTCTCTCTCTCTCTCTCTCTTTCTCTCCCCCCTTCCTTTTTTTCCATCATCAAGTATGCCTAACGTCTGATGATCACTTCCACTTTCACTTCCAAAAGAATGGGAAAGGAGAAGCTTATGTTTTTTAAATTTTGTTGAAAAAAAGTGAGTGTGTGTGTGTGTGTGTGTGGAAATTCCGGTCGTTAAGTATGGCTTGATTAGATCCTTTTGCTTGGTGTTCTGGTAGACGAATGTGCTGTTGAAAGACTGTAATGGTTTCTTTGCTGTGTCGTTGTAAATTACAAGTGATCCTTAGGGTTCGGAGTCATAATCCATCGATCACTTAATACCTAATACTTTATGACTGATGGAACTAAACTTCAGTTTGGTTGCTTCCTGCCATCAAAGAAACAGGGAGAAAGCACGTGCACGCGCGGGCGCACACACACGCGCGCGCGCGTGCACACACACACACTCACACTCACCACACACACACACACACACACACACACACACACACACACACACACACACACACACACACACACACACACACACACACACACACACGAAAATACAATTGAAACAAGGATATTCTTTTGCAAAGCTGAATGAGAAAGGGCAAATGAAAATTTTATTTTTTTCATCGAAAACTGGACAATTTGAGAATGATTGAACCAAACTCTCTCTCTCTCTCTCTCTCTCTCTCTCTCTCTCTCTCTCTCTCTCTCTCTCTCTCTCTCTCTCTCTCTCTCTCTCTCTCTCTCTCTCCCCTCTCCCCTTTCTCTCTCTGTTTATGCTACTGCGCTTCTGATTAATTGTTTATTCTCTGTCTCTGTATGTCTCTCTCTGTCTCTCTCGCTCGCTTTCTCGCTCTTTTGCTCTCTCTCTCTCGCTCTCTCTCTCTCTTTCTCTCTCTCTCTACCACTATACTTTTGAACAATTATCCCATCTCTCTCTCTCTTTCTTCCTTCCTTCCTTCCTTCCTTCCTTTCTTCCTTTCTCTCCTTCGCTCTCCTCCCCCCCCCCTCGTCCTCTACATTCATCTGGCGTATGTAGTTGTGTATGTACGTGCACATGCATCGTGTGCATGCAAAAATATCCAGATGTCTGTATGTCTGTCTCTAGGTGAACGTTTGTCATTCAGTAGATACAAAATCGTGTGTAGATGCCTATCATCCACAGCTTCGACGTGCTTCAAATATACAGGGGGGGGGGGGGGGGGGGGTGCAAAAGTAGGTATACCGTTATGAAAAAAGAAAACACGTACAATACTCATTGCATTTATTATACAAACAAATGAATATTGCATATACATGTAATAACAAGCACAGCCTTAATCCCTCAGATATTCAAACTGCTTGCCGTCGGTATTCACACACTCCTCTAATCGAGAGCGGAATTAAGCATTATAATAATGATGTGATACTTACTGTATACCTACTTTTGCACACCCCCCTGTACAATAAAGACAATCGAGACAAAGATATCAAGTGGCTTAAAAACAAAGACAGGCAGTGACAGTGTGTTTCATAGGAACAGTGACTGGAGTGCAGTCAGAAGCTATGACCTTGGTGCTGGCCATCACGCCAGTAGAATCATCATAAAATGGAGCCCATATCCACAGTAGCATATGTCGTTCAACACTTTGTTCACTATATATATATATATGTTGGAACCATCCCCACGGGGATGCCAGAGGCTGTTTCGGTATAAATAGTATCCCCACCTTATAAATAGTATCCCCACCTTCTGGAAGTTCTGTGATAGAAATTTCCTCTTTTCTGTCACTCTCTTTGTTTCTGCCTTGATCCTCTGCTTTCTGCCATTTCTTCCTTTCATTTTCTGTCTTGCTGGTCCATTCACCTGTATGTATTCTATGAAGTCTTACGTACTTTTTCTTAGGACTGATAATTGGTTACAGTATTAAATGCATTTTTGGCTCTCGGGAAATGTGATATGCCAAACAATTTTAGATAATTTAGGTCTGCTTTTATATATATTTTCTTGTCCTTAGTTGTGTTTTAATTTGTATTCAGATGTGTTTTTTTTTAAATCCACAGTGTAATAAATTGGATAGAGTGATCAACGCGAGGGGCATATCCGTAGATTATGTGCACGAATGCATTGATGTGTGTGCTTGATTTTTTTTTTGGTTTTGTTTTGTTTTGAACTGTTGAAGTATTGAGTGTGTTTTTTAAACGGTTATAGACCTGTCGTGGCTCTACGCAGTCGGCTGGGCTTTAAACAGAAGTAACAATAACATGCTGGAACCATTAAAGCGATACGAGGATACACTTGAAGCCATTCTCTTCAGCTGTGGTATTCAACAGCAATCAACTAGGAAGACAGTGCCTGTAACAAGAAGAGATGGCGACAGCAGTGCATATGCAGAGCACATTCATATTTGAACAGAGTAGGATGGCTGCTGTTCAACAGAAGAAGGACCGGCATAAACAGAACCCGGGTCTGCAGGATTCTTTCCCATGCGGTGCCATCACAAGAACATGTGCTTCCAGACGCAGTCTTTCATCTCACATGAGGACCCACGCCTGGAGACGAGGACCGGAGGACTGCTATGCCTACTCATCCGTCGGATCGGGTAGCAAGTCCATACTTTTGGTTTGTCAGAGATAATGGAATTGGATTCATCATGTCAAGAGTTCTCATTTGAGATTCAGTCATGACGTCCTGGTTCAACCAGCCCACATTTGAGCAACTCCCATGAGTGAAAACATAGGTTTGTTGAAAATGAAGATTATGCTTGATTGCTATAGCCCGTGTACATGAATTTTATTTATCTATTTATTCATTTCTTTATTTATTTATTTGTTTATTTATTCATTTCTTTCTTTATCTATTATTTTATTTATTTATTTATTATTTATTTTTGATCACCAAGCTGATCCTTTAGTTGAGACCATGATGAATTTTTGTAACTTGGTTGTACATGAACAAAATGAACAAAACAAACAAACAAACAAACGGATAAAATGCGACAGAATAAAACAAAAAACTCACCTTTATCATAATTGAAAAGCCCAGACGAAAACAGGTTAAAGAGAGAACAAGATCTTCTTATATGCAATATCTTGGGATTGTATAAAGTTGTGGTTATTGCTCTTTTTTTTAGGATAAAGTCATAGAAAAGATCTCTCTCTCTCTTCTTTCTCTCTCTCTCTCTTTCTCTCTCTCACTCTCTCTCTCTCTCTCTCTGTCTCTCTCTGTCTCTGTCTGTCTGTTGTCTTCTCTCTCTCTCTCTCTCTCTCTCTCTCTCTCTCTCTCTCTCTCTCTCTCTCGCCTGTTCATTCAGCTACATTGCTAACTTGTTTTATCGAAACTGAAACTTGAGGTGCGCAATTAAGCAAGAGAGATTGACGATAAGGAAATAAATGAATAAATAATAAACGAAAAAAAAAACTGCCAAAGAAGCAATAAAACAAGTAAACAAAACAAAACCAATATCGCAATTGAACCAGGCTAAGAAAGAGAAGACAGAAAAGGAAACTACATTATTCGATAACGTTTTTGTGCCATGAATTTGTCGTTCTCCCTAACTGAATAGGGGAGAAGATAACGGTGCGTCACTCAGATTATCTGTATAATTTATCGCAAGTGATCATTGTAAGCTGGAATCGAACATATGAATTTAAATTGGACTTTGTTGTTGTTGTTGTTGTTATTGGGTCCAGTTTTTGTTGCACCGAGTTGATGTTACCAGAGAACCTTGTCATGTTTCACAGTAGTTTCATTTACAGGAGGGGTTAACTACAGAGAGTTGTCCCAAGCCTCACCAGAGGGGCGCAAAGTAATTTCACTCGCATGGCAAGGATGAATAAAGAAACCAACTGAACAATGCACAAACAAGCAAATACTTGAATACTTTTTAGACAGAATTAACAGTTTGGTCCGTACTAAAACAGAACGGTTGATGCAAATATTGCTGAAAATCAAAATGAAAATAACAGGTAGAAAGAAAGGTCCTGTACGTACCTCTCAGATTGCTCTTCCAGTCTTCAGATCCTCCACAAAGGAGATCCGGTATGTTCTTAAAGATTTTGACGATTGCGCGGTTCCCACGCGTTGTATTTTTGATATATAATCAACCTTGTAAGGAAGATTAACTTTTGCTTATCCATATTACTTTCAAATCAAAATTGCAGCTGCTGACAGGCATTCTTCTGTTCCATCAATAACGAATTACGTCAATGAGATACTACAAAGAAATGATTATCTTGCAACTCAGAGACAGGAGAAAGAGGGGAGATAGCAGAGTGAATGCAAATGAGTTCGGAAAACAACGCTGTATAAGAATGATTATGACAAAAATGTACTATTTGTCTGCACACACGTTACAGAGCATCGTTTTTTCACATTGCCATTTTTGTATTTTATATAGTAACTGTTGCTATATTTGTTGAATACTTCCTGAATCAAGGCATGTTCAGTGAAAACTTGTAAGTGTTGAGCAGTTTTGGGCTTGGATGATCAGTCCGATAAAATTCTTTAAACTTAAAATCGATCCCGTGCTCAAACATTAGTTCCACCGGCTGCATTTTTTTCCTTCCGCCAGCACTATGGAGGCTGAGGAAATGTCATGCGCGTCAATTTCACGATGCTTTATCCATTAACAGGAAGTGGCCTCGTTTTAAACCAGAAGTGATCAGTGCACCATTGTCTCCTGGCCAACCGGTCGTTTGTCTATTCATTTCCTTTCTGTCTGTCGTCATGCTATGAAATACCCATGATGGTGATGAATATCTGCATTATTTGGTAGTAAACTGAGAGCAGTAAATTTTAATTCTGAGATAGCTAATCAATTTTGTCTATAATGTACACAGTTTGCGTAATAGCGTAATAACAACAAAAAACTGCACGATCTGGAATATTGGTTTTTTATTCGTAGAGTTAAACTCCTTGATAATTTGATAATTTAAACGTGTCAAGCAGCTTTGGTAGACATTCTTTGGTAAACAGCTTATAAGTCGAGGTTCAGTTTGTTTATTTGTTTGTTTGTTTGTTTGTTAGCTTGTTTTGGGGGGTTGGGTTTTTTCCTGTTTGGGTCACAGTAATCGAAAACTGGATTGCGTCCATTTGAACTCTTGTATTTATGATGACATTCTTTGGTAAACAGCTTATAAGTCAAGGTTCATTTTGTTTGTTTGTTTGTTTGTTTACTTACTTGTTTTGGGGGGTTGTTGGGTTTTTTCCCGTTTGGGTCACAGTAATCGAAAACTGGATTGCGTCCATTTGAACTCTTGTATTCATGATGTCTTGCTATGCTGAGCCTGAGGACCGGATTGTGTGAAGATACAGCCACAAAATGTGGAGTTGTGTTAGATGACACATATCTTTCACAGAGAGACAAACACACAAACATCTGTTGTCAGACATGAATCAGTATTTATGCCCTGTAAGAAATAAAATCTCCCTGCTTGACATGGCTGTACCTTATGCTTTCTTTTCTAGTATACCCTAGCACCTACCAGGCGCGGGAGATATAGACACCTGCAGCGTTGATCAAGAATTTAAGTTACACCTCACTGACGCATACCTGAATTGGATGCAACTTGATTATGTGGTCCCAGCCTTCCCAACCAGCCTGTAGCACGTTCAACTCTAGAAAGGAGATGGCTGGAGCCAAAAAATAATACAACGGTTATTGACAAAACTGAAGGGATTCGAACCGATAACCTTCTAGTCGTTAGTCCGTTGCGCTGACCACTGCATCATGGCGATTGGTCAGTAAGTGACAGTCTCTAGTCAAAGACAGCAGGTGAAGGTCTTCGCTTCCCGCCCATTATTCTCAAATCACCACAGAAAAGGAACTCGGTCTCTGAGGATAGTGCTAGCGGGTTTTAGCTCGTGAACAATTAGTAACGCCCGCTCCGTTTATCCCCCTTTCCCTTCGCAGTGAACCCATGTTGTGTCTCTTGAGACATGAGGCCTGTTGTAGCTGGGGTTTATTTTAAGACTGTAACGATTATTGTGTTCGTTAGGGTTAGAGAACTTTTCGCTAGTTTGTTGTTTGGTTTGGTCTTCTATCATCATCATCATGTACCCTGCCGCATGGCGTTGGCGATCATGACCCTCCATATGTATCTATCCCTTGTTGCCACAAGTACATCTTCCACTTTCTCCGTCCTCAACCACCCTATGAGTCCGTCCAATATTTTCTCCCTGGGTGTACCTGGTGCTCTCTTTCCCTCCACCTTTCCTGTTGTGACCAAGTGTTCTAATTTCCCTTTCCTCATAAAATGGGATATAAATGTTACCTGTCTTTTCCTGATCTTCCTTATGAATGGTCTTCTTATGCCTGCCTTCATCAAGATTATCTCGTTTGTTTTCTTTGCTGTCAATGGAACTCTCAACATTCTTCTTAGAATCCACATCTGCTGAATCTTGTTCTGGCTTTGCTTGTTGACTGTCCATGCCTCATAACCGTATAACATTAGTCTGCTACTGTAACAATTATTGTGTTTGTTGGGACAAGAGGTGGAGGGAAAGAGAGCACCAGGTACACCCAGGGAGAAAATATTGGACGGACTCATAGGGTGGTTGAGGACGGAGAAAGTGGAAGATGTACTTGTGGCAACAAGGGATAGATACATATGGAGGGTCATGATCGCCAACGCCATGCGGCAGGGTACATGATGATGATGATAGAAGACTAAGGATTATTGTATACTTTGGGGTTAGAGAACTTTTCGCTAGTCTGTTGTTTGGTTTAGTCTGCTACTGTGACAGTTATTGTATTCGTTGGGACAAGAGAACTTTTGGCTCGTCTGTTGTTTGGCTTAGTCTACTACTATAACAATTATTCTACATGTTGGCATTAGAGAACTTTTCGCTAGTCTGTTGTTTGCTTTAGTCTACTACAGTAACTGTAACGATTATTGTAATCTTTCGGGTTAGAGAACTTTTCGTTAGTCTTGTTTGGTTTTGACTGCTACTGTAGCAAATTATTGTACTCGTTGGGATAAGAGAACTTTTCGCTAGTCTGTTGTTTCGTTTAGTCTACTACAGTAACTGTAATGATTATTGTATTCGTTGGGATTAGAGAACGTTTTGGCTAATCTGTTGTGGTGGTTTAGTCTGCTTTCATGTCATAGCTTCTCGGCCACAAGATAGTTACGAAGGATGTTATTGCACACAGATGATCCTGCGTGCATTGCCGGACAATTTCCATGAAACTGCGTAAAGAAATACTTTGTGAACATATTTCTTGATTAGACATACAGATATTGCACACACGTCCACCCAAAACCCCACACACACACACACACACACACACACACACCACACACACACACACACACACACACACACACACACACACACACACACACACAGAAGGGTGAGGGAGGGAGAGAGAGAGTTGAAAACGCTTGAGAGAGACAGACAGAGAGACGCATGTACACACACACACACGCACACACACATACACAAACACACTCACACAAGGACACACACACAAGTACAAATAGGCATACGCGCGCGTGCACACATACACACACACACACATACAGAGAGAGAGAGAGAGAGAGAGAGAGAGAGAAGAGCGCGAGCACACACACATAAAGAGAAAGAGAGAGAACTATTCATATATATGATGTCCTTTTTTATGCATTAGTAATGCGTTTTTGTGCCTTTTTAACTAATAATGATTCGGTGAGGAAGTGTTACTGCTATAAACACCCTCTTTTCAAACTGGTATCGAGGGTCATTCAAGCTTGTGCATTCACGAGGTAAATGTTGTTAGGAAGAAAAGAAAAAAAAGCAGCAATAAGATGTAAACAGCTGACATCTCATAAACCTTGCTTTTTTTGGTTTTACACATCTGCGAGCACGTACAACCCCCCATTCAATCTTAAGCAATATCTTGTTTCATTACGATAAACAAAACATTAAGAAAGTTGGGCATTGTTTCTTGCTAGAGACTTATATATATTTATTCGCTGAATATTTTTTTTAGCAAGTGTTACATGAGTTCTTCCCATATATTCTTGGCCTGTCTTGATGAGCAAACATCAGCATATGGATAAACAAGGAAGCAGGAAAATAGTCTTTTTTGTTTTTGTTTTTTATATGAGATCTCTCTCTCTCTCTCTCTCCTCTCTCTCTCTCTCTCTCTCTCTCTCTCTCTCTCTCTCTCTCTCTCGCTCGCTCTCGCTCTCAAAATGTAATCACGAAAACTGCAATTTGTTTTTCTGTACTCCAAACATGCTCAGTGGCGGAAACGCTAAAATAAACTGATAAATAGACGAATAACGTGCTAAATAAAAAGATAATTAAATCAAAACAAAAAATAAAACCAGCTAACTATGAAAAAATATTCTTGCGCTTTTTTCGTGTGTATTTGTATCAATAATGTGTGTGTGCGCGCGCATGCCCACGCGTGCGTGTGTGTGTGTGTACATGTATGTGTATGTGTAAAATTTCAAGGATTGTTAGCCTATGTGGAAAAGCTTTAAACCTTTTTTGCTCATGACTAGATAGCGTGCAGTTTGGATAACATTGAAGACAGAAGTAAAAGAGAAAGACTTGTTCGATGATTTGTTTCAAACTAGAACCATTGCAATACCTAAGTATCGTATATCATTCTCCGGGAATTATTTTTTCTCCAGCTTATACTTACAGAATTGACTCCATACACTTCAGTCTCATAATGCTTTCTTCAGCTCACAGGAAGTGGTTAAAACCGGAAGTGGCCTCTACGCCATTGTTTCTGACTAAATTATAGTTCCCCATGTTTTCTTTCTTCGGTCACCACAGCGTTTCTGGCGTTATATCTCTTGGAGAATGGAAGCAGCTGATTTCCAGAAATGCGATATGCGGACGGAATTTTGGGTAATTTAGGCCCGTTTTTATATATGTTTTAGTGTCAATGATTATGTTTAAATTTGTGTTCAGGTTTGCTTTTTTAAATCCCCTGTGCGATAAATTGGACGGAGTGGTCAACGCCAGAGGCGTCTCCATGGATTATATGCGCGAATGCATTGATACGCGTACTTAATTTTCTTTTCTTGAATTTTCTGTTCATTTTTTTTTTCCTGTTGAAATATTGTATATATTGAAATGGAATAGCCCTGATATGGCTCTACGCAGTCGGTTGGGCTTTAAACAAAGTAACAGTAACAGCAGCTGATTTCCAGCATAGTCATAAACGGAGATAAAAGGAAGAAAGATGGTAAGGGTGAGAGAGAAGGAGGGAGAAGGGGGGGGGGGAATTCGGGTCGTTCTAAAACTGTGATGAAAGTGAAAAAGCATAGACAGGAACGGATAGGGATTTGGAAACTTGGATCAAAGGGAATGGAAAACCTGCATCGTTCTTTGTTGATTGACAGTCTTCCTTTGATCGGTGCTAAGTAGACCCTTCTGGAATTGAGTGACCATAGCGGGCTCCTTTGTTGTGTGGTGATATGTTAACAGCAAGCCCTGGGGGTCCGTCGTCACGGTTGCTCGATCGTCTAGTACGCTTTACGATTGAAGTAACTCGAGTCCATTTTGGTACCTCCTGTGATCAAAAATATAATCCATTTTAAATCTATTGTCAAACCAGTTCTTTTTAAATTTGCTGTCTCTCTGTCTCTGTCTCTGTCTCTCTTGGTCTCTGTGACTCTCTGTCTGGCTGTCTTTGTCTGTTTGTCTGTCTGTCTGTCTGTCTCTCTCTCTCTCTCTCTCTGTTTTCTCTCTCTCTCTCTCTTTCTCTCTTTCCCTGTCTCTGTCTCTCTCTCTCTCTCTCTCTCTCTCTCTCTCTCTCTCTCTCTCTCTCAGACATTGCGCCCTAAGAAGAACCAAGCTGCGAGCCATTACGCAGACGTTTAGAGCTTGTTCAAGCCGGAATCATCACACTCGGACGATTCCATATGCGCTCCACCCAACTTTACTAGCGATTATCTGGAAGACTCCAAAAAAAAGTACGCGCCTGCAAGGTCTTGAAATGGGGACCGGGGGGGGGGGGGGCGGAGAGGCACAGAAAACCTATGAAACACTGAGCTGACACCACCAGAATGATGGAAACATCAAGATGGGCAGAGAACATACCAAAGGAACGGTGGAAACTTTCTCAGCTGCCTCCTCTTTCTCTCCCATTATGTAACACATCAGTCCCAATTTCTGATTCAGCTAAAAACCTTGGTGTCTGCATTGACTCTACCCTCTCCATGAACAACTTTGTTTCTCAAACTGCCAGATCCTGCTACTATCATCTCCATCGTATAAGGCTGATCAGGAAGTATCTCTCTGTCGAAACAACTGCAAAACTCGTTCTCTCCTTCATAATGTCTCGCATTGACTATTGCAATTCACTCCTGTCTGGTCTTCCTGCCTCCACCATTCACATCCTACAGCGCATTCAAAACAATGCTGTACGCCTTGTACTCAAAAAGAAAAAAGCTGACCACATATCTCCTCTCCTGGCACAACTTCACTGGCTCCCTGTATCAAAGCGCATACAGTACAAACTAGACACCATGTGCTACAAAAGCCTCAATAACGCAGCCCCCGATTACCTGTCGAGCCTACTTGAGATCTATCTTCCCTCACGTACCCTCCGCTCTGCCTCCGATCCTCTGACTTTTCGCTTTCCACGCACTAAGCTCAATACCTATGGTCCACGAGCCTTCTCTGTTTCTGGTCCACTCTCCTGGAACAAACTTCCTCTCTCAGTCCGTCAGCAACCTACTTTTGTCTCCTTCAAGTCCGCTCTCAAAACTCACCTTTTCTCCTCCGCATAAAATCCTAACCTCACTCAACCCCCCCCCCCCCCCCTCTGCAGCCTGTCTCCGCTCGGAGGGAATCACATGGTTATAATATATAATTGTATATGCTATGCTCTCTATAATTTTCCATTGCTTTTATTCTTGCTTTTATTGCTTTTATTCTTTCTCCCCATTTATAGCCATGCGTGTGTGTGTGGGTGTGTGTGTGTGTGTGTGTGTGCGTGCGTGTGTGTGCGTGCGTGCGTGCGTGCGTGCTTACGTGTGTGTCTGCTTCAGCGCTTAGATTTGATTTTATCAAGATTTTGCGCTATATAAATATTGTAATTATTATTATTATTATTTGACACCTGTAAATAATAGTCACGCATTATCTCCTCCGGTTGTTGTCCTCGGGGGTTTACATCCCTCTTTCCTCCTGTAATCTTGAGCGTGATCGGCAGAAAGCAAAGACCTTTAGCTTACTGGCCACCATTGCCATGAGGACTTCTGTCATTGACTTGAAGTTGCCACTTTTAATAACGCAGTACAAAGTGTTCCAAGGTTGCCTTGCACTGAATGTGTAAAGTCAGCTTTACATTGGTCTTTCATTTTGTGGCGAGATGTCTTTAGAAAGGAAATTGATTTGGTCTAACCTTTATCTTTAAAAAAAGAAATTATTTATTTGGTCTAGCCTTTATCTTTAAAAAAAAAGAAATTTATTTGGTCTAGCCTTTTTCAAACTTGCATTTAAAGTGTACATTTTCCAAGAAGGATAATTAAATCAAATACCAAATCTGCGTGTATATTTTCGTCTACTCCAAATAATATCATGTTTTTAGTTAATCTGATATTTGTACAGGTGATACATTCTGATTTCAAGATTTCTTCGAACCTTACCCAGAATCGTTTCGTGTAAAAACGTTTCTAGAAGATATTATCAGGAGACTCTCTCTGTCTCTCTCTCTCTGTCTCTCTCTCTCTCTCTCTTTCTCTCTCTGTCTCTCTCTCTCTCACGCACACACACACACACACACACACACACACACACGCGCGCGCGCGCGCGCGCGCACACAAATCACGATAAAATAAAATTTATCCAAAAGTCATATTTCTTTCAATATGACATTAGTTCCAGTAATTCAACGTACAGCACGTACTTGTAGCCATTTCAATTTAACTTCTTGTACTTTATGAATTTCATAAACACTTTTTTTCCATGAAACATCTGCTTCCAATTTCTATGACCACTTTAGAACAGTATTTTGGAGGTGTGTCATCTATTGGTCATTTGTCCATCACTGTACTTGTAGCCATTTCAGTTTCAGTTCTAATAGTTTATGAATTTTCATAAACACTTTTTTCACGGAAGATCTGCTTCAAATTTCTCTGACCACTTCAAGTCAAGTCAAGTCAAATCAAGAATATTTTATTCCAGTATAAATCATGGAAAAATCACAGTGTCACGAATGCCATAGAATATATATGATTAAAATACAAATTCAATAAAATCCATATAAAAGAACTAGGTTACTGTACATGAACAATGATATCTTAACTAAACTCCTTTACACATGCTCCTTCCAGTTTGTCTCACACACACACACACACACACACACACACACACACACACACACACACACACACACACGCACACACATACACACACACGCACACACACCACACACGCACACACACACACACACACACACACACACACACACACACGCACACACATCCTCATACATACATGTACACACACATGTGCACACACGCACTCTCTCGCACAAGCATGTGCACTGGCCACCACCACTACCCTAATCGTATACAGTCATTTTCGTTTTCAGAACAGTATTTTGGAGGTGTGTGTCAACAGCTGTTTCTGTATCCATCCCTTGGCCTGTTAGCCTATTTGTTAAGAACGTCAGGCATATAACTCAGAGACTGTGGGTTCAATCCTCCGACAGTCCAACAGTTTTGTGGTCTGTTAGCTCGGTTGCTCAAGAGTGTCGTGCTTGTCACGCAGGGCTCGTGGGCTCGATCCTCAGACGGGCCGCACAGTTGTTAGACTGGCGTGGATGACCTTTTTTATAGAGCCATGGCTCTCGAGTTCAGTCCCATCCCGCCATGTAAAATGTGGCTTGTTCGCTGCCTAATGCTCCAATCTTTACGCGTCTATTATTCTTGGAGTGTCAGTATTTCGTAAGTTCTCTCTCTCTCTCTCTCTCTCTCTCTCTCTCTCTCTCTCTCTCTCTCTCTCTCTCTCTCTCTCTCTCTCTCTTCTCTTTCTCTCTTTCTCTTTCTCTTCTCTTTTCTCTGTTTTTCTCTCTTTCTCTTTCTCATTCTCTCTCTCTCTCTCTTCTCTCTCTCTCCCTCTCTCTCTCTCAATATCTCCCATCCCTCCCATCCTCTCTCTCTTTCTCTCTCTCTTTCTCTTCCTCCTTCCCTCTCTCTCTCTAGTTTTCTCTGTCTTTCTCTCTCTCTCCCTCCCTCCATCCCTCCTCTCTCATTCTCTCCCCATCCTTCCCTCCCTCTTTCTCTCTCTCTCCCTCCCTCCTTCCCTCTCTCTTTCTCTTCTCTCCTCCCTCTCTCTCTCTGTCTCTTTCTCCCTCCCTTCCTCTCCCTCTCTGTCTCTTTCTCCCTCCCTCTCCTCTCGACATCTCTCTCTCTCTCCCATCCCTCCCTCTCTTTCTCTTCCTCCCTCCTTCTCTTTCTCTCTCCCTCCCTCCCTGCCTCCCTGCCTCCCCCCTCTCTCTCTCTCTCTCTCTCTCTCCCCTTTTTAAGATCTTGCCTGTGGATGGGGTTTGCACAGGTTGAATTATGAAGGAATCTTGACAGATAACCTATGACAGGTTTAGATGGAGCACGTATGGAATGTCCGAGTACGATCAATCCCTCTTGAACAAACTAACTTCATACGAACTATATGCTTTCTTTGCTTCTTTCCCAATGTCTTCCTTACTTTCTTTCTATCAGTAAGAAATCCAAAACAAGTGTGACTGCCCACATTCAAGCAGACAGGAACCAGAAAAGAAAACACGAAAAAAAGAATAAGAACGCGTATTTAATACAATCAGACAAGACAGTTGCAAAGTTTTGGCCAACTGGCCTTTGTCAAGCGTAGACGTAAGATCACAAACGAACAAACACCAAACACAAAAAAATTAGGAGAAAAAAGCATTTTTCACAATGGACGAAGCAGCAAGGAAGTTTCAATCTTTTTCTGATTCTTTTTGCGTGTTTTTGTGTTGTTGTTGGTGTTGTTGTTGTTGTTCGTTTGTTTGTTTGGTTTGGTTTGGTTGTTGTTGTTGTTGTTGTTGTTGTTGTTGTTTTCTGGTTCTTCTTCTTTCTGTCACTTACGTATTTCTCCATCCGTGTCTTTTCAGGTGATATTCTCCTGCCTGCCTTACATCCAGTCCGTCATCAACCCTGTCATCTACATGCGCATGTCCAAGAAGATCCGAGAGTCTATCTTCTCCACGCCGTGCGTGCGTTGTCTCCTGACCTGCAGGTGCTGCTACTGCTGCTGCTGCACCCGGAGGCCGCACGTTAAACATTCCACGACACATGAACTGCTGACGGCCACCAATCACAGCGTGGCCGGAACGGGCATGAAGACCTCGCTGGAAACCATGCGTAGTTATGGCGCTAGCGAGCTGACTGATGTGTGAATTGTGGTTACTGTCTGTGTAATGCAATTTGATACATCAGTGGAGTCATATTGATCGTGTGATGTTTAAGTCAATTGAATGCTCGACATGTTGGACGAATGGTAAGAAGTTTTCAAAGTTGTCAGAAGTCAGTTTCATGGCTGTTAGAGGGAATTAAACTTTGTGTGCATATTAAGTCTCGCGGAGCTAATTGTGAGCAAAGTTAAGAAAGTTTCGAGTTGAACTAGAGGTGATACCAAGACTTAGAGAGTTTAGTAATGCCTGTGTAGATTTAAGGTTTATTTCACTGACCCATGAATTTTAAGGGTTCGGAATTCATTGGTTCAACATTATGGAAGAATTAAGCGATAAAATTCAAGATCTTGGGGGGGGGGGGGGTGGGGGAGTATGAATTGAAAGGCTTAGAAAGTCGAGTTTATTGTAGGATTTTAATTTCAATGGAGTTTTTTGACTGTATTAGAGTTGCTTTGGGATTTCAGTTCAGTCTTGTTTGACCAATTTTTTTGAGTTTTCATGTGTTGTTTGGGATTTAAATGATACATGAAATTTAATTGAAGCTTATCGAAAGATGGCTGCTTGTAACTGAAATCTTTAGGGTCGAATGTGTGCATTTCATTGTTTGAGATGTGGAATGAGGGGTCTGACAATTGTGTGACTGATCTATGGATATCTTTTATAATGTATGAAGTTAGGAGATAGGCGTGGGTCTAGAGCATGAGGTAGACCAAGGGGGGGGGGGGGGCAGATTAAAGATGCGAAGGGAGACTGATATCGAAGGAGACTGATATCACACGGCATTTCTCCACTTCAGACCTACCAGCTGGCTGCTGACTGTCAACGTTCTCTCTCTCTCCCTCCGACACCCAAATAAAATAAAATAAATAAAAAAATAACATTTGAAAAACAAAGTCAGAACTTGGGGCTTGAGGACTATATTGTAATGTGAATATACGATGACTTAAACACTTGCTTGTCTATGTAGAGACTTTGGCATCTGACACTAAGAAAAATTTAAGAGAGCTTTGCCTGCGTGCGTTGTTCTTCGCGTTTCTGCTTTTGAGCCTATGTGAGAGTGTGTGGGATATAGAGGACGGGGGGGGGTGGGGGGGGGGTGGGAGGTCATGTATGCGTGCAACAATCGAAATCAGTAAATATTCAAAATGAAAGCCTAGTTCATGTAGTGGTATAAAAGATTTATGTGTCACGACTATTTCAGTCATTATCAAGTATGCTTATCTACATTGCCAGAACTTCGTGTCAGATCAAGTAAATGATATGCGGTATACTCAGAACACAACCAAAATCAACCGAGTGTCTGTCTCGTTGTTGTCTCTGAAATAAAGCGTGCGCTTTCTGTCTTTAGTTGTCAAACACGTAATTCACTTAACAGATGAACATAGCCCTGATATGGCTCTACGCAGTCGGCTGGGCTTTAACAATTATAATAATAACAGATGAACAGAACATGCCTAACTTTGTTGTTTATAAGGCGAGCGTATCTCATTTTTGTCTGTTTTGTTTTGTTTTGTTTGATAAACTTGCGCACGCGCGCACACTTATGTACACACACACATACATACATACACGTACACACAAGTACGCACAAACACGTACGCACACACACACACACAAACACACAAACACACACACACACACACACACACACACACACACACACGCACGCACACACACATACACACACACACACACAAAAGCACACACATACAAGTACCCCACACACACACACACATGCATGCACGTGCGCGCGCACGCATACACACACACTTGGCGTATTGAAGAAAAAGGCATTACTTTGCTTTTGCCACTATCCTCAAAAGTGAAAATTTGTTCTTCTTACACTTTTCCTCTGTCTGTCTCTCTGGCTGGCTCTCTCTCTCTCTCTCTCTCTCTCTCTCTCTCTTCTCTCTCTATCTATTTATCTATCTATCTATCTGTCTATCTCTATCTATCTATCTATCTCTCCCCCCCTCCTGCCTTCATGTTTTGTCTTGTCTTGCCTTTCTTGTCTTGTCTTGCCTTGTCTTGTCTTGTCTTGCCTCATCTTGTTTTGTCACATGTATTGTTATATGTGACCTGCCAGCACAAAATCAGTCTATACTAGCATTTTGGGTATTTTGAGATATACATATCACTGGAAAGTGTACATCCTGCTGGTTCTTTTGGTACTTGAATAAAGCTTGTACTCAAAGAAATGTAGAAGTTATGTATGTTTAAAGTCATTAAGTTGTTTGACGGCCATTTTGAGAAAACGGCCTCTAAAGTTTTTATGTACTCTCCTACACATTTTCCTTAAATTTCTTTATTTGGTGGCTTTGACCCAGTTTGTTTCTAATTTTCGCTGTCATTATTTGAAAGGTGCACCAAAGAGCTTTCCATCAGTATATTACATGTGGGGGTACTGTACAGGCTTCGGTTTATAATAAGAGACAAACGTAGGTATTTTGGTAGGAAACTGCGTTCTTTCTGCTGCTATCAGTACATTAAAATACCATTTTAAATCGATTAATGATATTTTTTCAAGAAAAGAATTTCTGTGGGGGATAGATTATAGTCTACAGAAATCAATTTTGAGAAAAAGTCAAAACACCCCAGATAGACCCTCAGTCACCTTTTCACCTTCTAGTGCTGTTCGACTGACTGCGAGTTAAGACTGATTTCGTGGTGGGAGGTCACATATTCAGTTCCAGTTTTTCAAGAGAGCGAATAGATATTCCACATGTACTTGACTGCTACATTAGTGGGTTGGTGCTACTTGTTGTTGTTGTCACTGTGATGGGCGCTGACAGTCAGTTGATACCGATAAACGTGAGACTGTCTACTGCAGGTATCGATGTTTGCAATGAAGTATTGTCATACAGGTAAAAGCACCAGGTAGACCAGGAGGGTGGGGGAGATGCTAGGGGCAACGAGAGATAGAGATGGTTGGAAGACCATGTCGCCAACGCCATGCGGCAGGGCACCTGATGATGATGATGATTGTCATCCCTATATTCACCCAACCTTCACTGCTTGTTTGCTCACTTAGTAATGTTAAACTTCACGAGTGTGTGTGTTTGTGTGTATTTCTCTGTGTGTGTGTGTTTGTGTGTGTGTGTGTGTGTGGTGTGTGTGTGTGTGTGTGTGTGATGTGTGTGTGTGTGTGTGTGATGTTTGATTGTGTGTGTGTGTTGTTGTGTATGTGTGTGTGTGTGTTTGTGCGTCTGTGTGTGTGTGTATTTGTGTGTGTGTGTATTTGTGTTGTGTGTGTGTGTGTGTATGTGTGTGTGTGTGTGTGTGTGTATTTGTGTGTGTGTGTGTTTTGTGTGTGTGTGTTGTGTTTGTGTGTGTGTGTTTGTGTGTTTGTAATAACTTTTTGTGGTTTT
>CM060313.1:85989099-85991599 GCA_030674185.1 Monoplex corrugatus | reverse complement strand
GTTCCGAGGAAAATATCCGTTTAGTACTTTTGCGGAACAGCGGATGATATAGTTCGAATCGTTTGTTGTTGTTGTTGTTGCTGCTGCTGTTGTTGTTACTGTTGTTGCTACTTTTGTTGTCGTTGTTTCTTTCTATCTTTTCTTTCTTTCTTTCTTTCTTTTTGTTTTTGTGTCTTGCACTGAAGTTATAAGTGTGATTGTTTATTACGGTGTGTAAGAGTGCCTGACCCTGCCATTCACCACGAACCTACATTGTTGCCCTCTGTCTCTATATTAGTATTATACATGACTCCTAATGCACGTATGGGACAGATTGTCCCACAAAATGACACTGATGTTTGCTGGAGTGCTGATTTCTCTGCTACCAGCTGATGTTTTGCTCACAAGTGTACACAGTTTTATTCTCTATGTCTATGAAATTGTTGTTGTTTTTCTTTGCAAATGACATGATCTCGTTCTTTGTTGATTATATGATGTAACACAAATGGGTATTCTGTTGTCGATGGTAATATTTCGTTTGTTTCAAAAGGTTGTCTATAGCATCTATGTATTGTCTTGCTACGATGTTATCTTTCAGTGCCACTGTGTCCACTGTAAGGGTCTTTTGTCACAGTATCAGAATTGTCTTTGTGGCTTAACACAAAAGGGTACAATCTTGTATATCCTGTTTGGTTAAATGTATATATACATATTTTTGTTCTTTTGTTCGTTTTTGTATAATGAACTTGTAAGTATCATGATTCCAAGTTCAAAGGTACGTATGTTTGAATCTTCATTGCGCATTCTGAAAAAATTTTTAAAAATAGCACAATGATAAAACTCAACACCTGCAAAGACATCAGTTCTCATACACAAATTAGGTTTTATGTGTATTTGTTCAGAATGGAAAAAAAACTCAATCGGAGTACTGGCAGATTTCCATGGGTTTGTTGCAGTCATTTGAAACAGTCAATTCATCAGACATCTAAAAAAGCATTTGGAATAGTCAATTCCTCAAACATCTAAAGAATATTTGTAAAGTATTATTAGTAATGTACTGCTCAGTAAAGTTATGTTCATATGCATTTTTGAAACCTGGAGAATGTAAACTCTATAATTTTCAGTCTGATTGCTACAGTTTGAACTTGGATTGCATGCAAAAAGATGGAGCTACCTCTAGTCCATACAGGTGAGAATGACTACGTGCCTCTGTTCAGGGGTACAAACGGAAAAGCAGTAAGAGAGCGGAGATGGTATCTCGTCTTGTAAATCTTGCCATGTTTTGTATCGTGTTTGAGACCTGGAGAATGTAAAAGTACATAGTTTTCGATCTGATTGCTACAGTTCGAACTTGGTTAGCACGTAAAAAGATGGAGCTACCTCTTGTCCATACAGCTACGAGTAAGTACCGTTCTCTGTTCAGGTGTTCAAACGGAAAAGCAGTAAGAGAGCGGAAATGGTATCTCGCCTTGAAAGTCTTGCCAGATTTTACTGAAGGCTTTGTCATCCCACTTCACGATAAGCATATATTATGCTTGCTGAGCAATTTTGCTTTTTTGAGGTTTTTATTTCTCTTTCGTACATTACACGTAACGATCGTCACACAATATTTGTGTTGTTCCATTGTTGTGCATGGTCATTTGATTTTGCAAGACACGCTGAGACTATAATCCGAAAGCAAACGTTTTGCCGACAGCCATGCCACGTCAGGTTAAAAATCATCGATTGTCGTCAGATCACCAGTGTCACGCATCGTCTGGCATCATTATCACCTGGATTAATAATTGTCTGAGATTTCTCGTGGCCTTGGCACACAGACACAGACCCACACGCAGACACACATACGCACACGCGCACGCACACACACACACACACACACACACACACACACACACACACACACACACACACACACACACACAGACATGCTATGTCACGTCAAAGATACCGATTGTCGTCAGATCACCAATGTCACGCACCGTCTGGCACTATTATCTTTACTTACTTTACTTTACTTTACTTTATCCGTCCTCTTATACCATCTTGGGCGTCGAGGGGAGAAAGAGCTTTCTGTCTGCGGCAAGTTTGAAGGCCTGGTTGAGTGGGATGTTGTGGGTCTTCAGTGTTTCTTTCACACCCTCGATCCAGGTCTTCCTCGGTCTACCCCTTGCCTTGTACCCTGACACCTTTGTGTTGTAAGCTTTACTGGCAAGCTGGTGAGGTGCCATGCGTGTCAGGTGCCCGAACCACCTGGTTCTCTGCTGTTGGATGTAGTGGAGAATTGGTGTTGTTCCAATCATTTCTCTGATCTTGATGTTCTTGATCTTATCATGTCTGGTTTTGTTGACTGCTCTCCTTAGACATCTCATCTCGCAGGTGGTGATCTTTCTTTCAAGACTTTTGGTAAGGGTCCATGTCTGACACTGGTAGGTCAAGGTTGGTCTAAATATGGATTCGATGAGTTTGGCTTTGGTCTCGATGGGGATGTTGGGGTGTCTTAGGAGTGGGGCAAGCTGGTAGC
>CM060313.1:85979099-85984099 GCA_030674185.1 Monoplex corrugatus | reverse complement strand
TTGCAGCTGTTAATACGATCTTTCAAGTCATCGATACGTGCTGGAAAGTTGGTGAACATAAACTTGGGTCTTTAACATACCCCCACACTAAAAAGTCACACAGTGAGGTTCGGGGATCTGGCAGGCCAAGCACAGAGAGCAAGGTCTTTAGCACCTCTCCTCCCATCCATCGCTGAGGCACGTTTTCATTCAGATAAGCTTAACCCGAGATGCCAATGGGGTGGTTTCTCCATTTGCATGCATAAAATGAAAGTCATTCGAATCTGCTTGCAGTAAAGTGAATAGCCAGTTTTGGAGCATTTCGAGATAGGGTTATGCTGTAACGGTTGTTTCCTTCAAAGAAAAAGGGACCATAGACCTTGTCTTGAGACAAAAGCACAAAGACGTCCACTTTAGGGGAATCTCTTTCATGCTCAAACAGTTTGATGTGGGTATCTGTTCCCCAAATGCGCACATTGTGACGATTGACTGTGCCGCTCAAATGGAAAGCGGCTTCGACTAAAAACTAAACGTGAAAAGAGAGTTCATCACCTTCCTCCATCTCCAGCATTGACTCAGAATGCTCCGCATCACGTTGTCATCATTAGTAAGTGCTTGGACGAGGCTTAGTTTGTATGGTTTCATGTGTAATCGTCTCTTTAACACACGCCAGACCAGTGGTATGAGGGATGCAAGCTGAAGACTTGCTCGACGTACGGACTTACGTGGGCTGCTCTCAAATGCTCATGAATCTCTCCACTTGCTCCTCTTAAACACGTGGTCTTCCAGGACTCTTTCCTTTGCAAGACCACCCACTCTCTTTAAACTGTCTAACCACCGTCGAATGCTCTCACGATGGGGCGGTATCAATGCCGAATTTGGTTCTGAAAGCACGTTTGCACCGTGGACTAAGGGCTTTGTTTTCGCGAACTCAAGCACGCAAAACGCCTTCTGCTGAGGAGTCGCCATTTTGATTGATCTTCCCACAATTCAGCTGCACCGGAAGTTATACTAACGACAGCGGTGAAACTGACACCCAATCAAACTTTGATAACTACTCTATCAAATAACCACTGATTCAGTCCACTACAATGCTATAGACCTGAAAAAACTGCGTAATGATTTTGGCGTATTCTTTTTGAAACACCCTGTATATATATATATGAAATAGATATAATAGATAGATAGATAGATAGATAAATAGATAGATAGATAGATAGATAGATAGATTGATAGATATATAGATAGATAGATAGATAGATAGATAGATAGATAGATAGATAGATAGATAGATAGATAGATCGATGGATGGATGGATGGATGGATGGATGGTTGGATGGATGGATAGATGGACAGACAAACAGACAGACAGACAGACAGGCAGGCAGGCAGGCAGACAGACAGAGATCAGGAAACATTTTCTTTGGTCCTATCCACGAAGAATGTAAAAATGATATTCAAGCAGGGATTTCTTTGACTATTAGTGCAATAGACTTCTACCAAAGTTGGTTCATATTTTTAAATTCCCGATCAGTTTCAACTGTACAAATTAAAAACAAATCTATACTTGTATTTTCCCAGGGTGTGTAAGAATGATTATCCATTTCATCATTTTCGCAAAGTGCGTATGACTAAAACAAAATGAATTCCGTTGCCAGCTACTTTGTAATTATATACTTTCAGATATGGCTGTTTGAACTACGATACAAGAAATTCATTGTAGCAATTTGGTGGTACGTTGCCTGCCTGTGCCTTAACAATGAATTACGTTTTGAATTGTCAAGCAAGACAAAATTACAAGCGTTTTCAATTTCCTCACTCTTCCTATCGTTCATTTTAACTGAATTTGAACACAATCTGAATCATGCCACTTGTTTACATTATAAAAGAATTGTTTCCTTTCTCTGACAAGTTACATAATATGCGCTGTGATGACGAAAGAAAAAAAAAAAGGAACAGATAATAGTTAACCCTTTGGCTCCCGAACCCTGTCCACTAGAATCCTGCATTGTCGACCAAGCTAGCAAAGCAAAAACATAATCCCGTGACTCCCTCACCCTATCCACCAGCTTCCTTGCAAAAAAAGCTGGTGGATAGGATGAGGGAGTCACAGGGTTAAGTTTGCAGGAAGCTGGTGGATAGAGTGAGGGAGTCACAGGGTTAAGTTTTTGCGGTTGATGGATAGGGTGCGGGAGTCAAAGGGTTAAGCCGGGAACAATGGCAACCCTAACCGCTTGTTGTTTAAAACGGGCCACTTCCTGCACCTGAAGCAAAAGCATTGTGAGGTTGATGCGCATGACGTCATTTCCTTCTTCACCGACGGAAGATTTAACAAACCGCAGCAATGGAACCTGACGTTTGAGAGCTGGATCGATTTTACTTTAAAACATTTTATTGAACGAACCGTTCCAGTCCAAAACTGTTTTACTTGTGACATTTTTCACTGCACATGGCTTGAGCCAGAAATCTATACATAATATCATCTTGTCACCAAATACTTGTTATATCTAAAATACAAATCATAAGGTGTTTACATAACAACAGACGTGTACAAAAAAACTTTAAAAACTTTAACAGATCTTCCAAGTTACATAAATTCGCCAGACACGTTAAACTATAAACCACATCATATTAAAAAAAATACCTTGTTTGTAAAAGATCCTTTGGAGTATAAAACAACGTTTCGAGCCGAGGCCCTTTGTCAAGTGAAAATTTTCACTTGACAAAGGGCCTGGGCTCGAAACGTTGCGTTTTATACTCCAATTTTTTTTTCATTTGACAAAGGTCCTGGGCTCGAATCGTTGTGTTTTACACTCCAAAGGATCTTTTACAAACAAGGTATTTTTTAATATTTTGTTTTTACCCTCAAGATCCAGCAGTCATATTTTGTTTTACCTATAAACCACATCATAATAAAGGACAGGTACACGATTGGTCATCGTGGCAAAGTGATTATCGCAACAAACTCGGAAGAAAATTAATGGTATAAGGTTCAAACACGTATAACACATATCCGTGTGGACTTTTTCAGCCTCAAAAAGACTCCTACCCAGAGTTGAGCAATGGATTCATTAGGAAGGCTGAGACTACACAGTCTAGATTTGTCCTCTTGAAATGGTCATATGCAATACTACACAGCAGGTGTCTGTAGCTATCAGACCTGGTAGACGCCAGGATACATTCATGAAAAGAAAGAGTAAATTATAGCTGTGTCGCGCGGTCTTAATCATAAATAGAATTCCATAGTAGCATTACTATACAGCATCCTCATCCACATGTTTTAATTTAGTATTTAATAAAAAAAAAAATCCTAAATAATGTGGTCCCTCTTGACATGCTATCATGATGACCTTAGGTTTCAGTGGGTTTGGAAGTGTGTTGGAAGATCAGAAAAGAGCGTTGTGAGGGCAGTGACACGGCAGGCAATGCAGAAGATAGGTCAGCAACGACACGAAGTCAGATACACATTAAACACACTGTTAGAAACATACAGATGGTAACATGGCACGAGCCAAGCAAAAGAATTGGCTGGTCTGGCAGAAGCAGCAGCAGTAGAAGAAGTAACAATAGCGATGATGGAAGTGGTAGTAATAGTAGTAGTGGTAGTAGTAATAGCAGCAGCACCAGCAGCAGCAATAGCAGCAGTAGAAAAAGTAACAAAAATTGTAGTAATAGTAGTAGTAGTAGTAGCAGCAGCAACAGTAGTTGTAGTAGTAATAGTAGTAGTAGTAGTAGCAGCAGTAGTAGTAGCAGCAGTAGTGACAGCAGAGATAGAAGAAGTAACAATAGTTGTGATGGAAGTAATAGTGATAGTAAGTAGTAGAAACAGCAGTAGTCAGTAGGTACTAGTAGTAGTAGTAGTTGTTGTAGTAGTATCAGTAGAGCAGTAGTGGTGGTGGTGACGAGATGGTGGTGGTGGTGGTGGTGATGATGGTAGTAATAGTAGCAGCAGCAGTAGTAGAAGCAATAGTAGTGGGAGTAGTACTATCGGGGTACTAATAATAATTTCAGTAACAAGCAAGACCACGGAAGCTTTAGTCATAGTTACACTAGAAAGGAAAAACCTAATAAAAAGAATACGTCAGTGGAAAAACATACGTTTAATGTCTTCTGCCCAAGCTGTTTGGTTCTTTTGGTAGCAAAGTAAACTCAAGATCTGATATGTGGAGTTCAGTCCCAGCCTGCAACATTAAAGACTGGCCTGTTCGCTGCCCACCTTAATGTTTACATCATTCTAGTGGTGTCAGCTTGGTGTTATGAAAAGTCCCTCTCCCTCCCCTTTCCCAGTTCAAGACCTCGCCAAAACATAAGGGTTTTCGTAGGCCTCGGGAGTCTGCCGAATAACTGTTAGTAGATTTGGGTGTAGTACATATGAAATTAAAACAGCATCCAAGAAGATGACAAGCATTCTTACCAACGAATGCTTATCAATTAACATCAGAAAGAGAGTCCTTGAATGTTATATAGAACCAATACTGTTGTACGGATGCGAGGCGTGGACAGTCAGCAAGCAAAGCCAGAGCAAGATTGAGGCAGCCGAGATGTAGTTTCTCTGAAGAATGTTGAGAGTTCCATGGACCGCAAAGAAAACAAACGAGACAGTCTTGATGGAGGCAGACACAAGTAGATCACTCATAAAGAAGATTAGGAAAAACAAGCAACATTTATAGGCCATTTTATGAGGAAGGGGAATTTGGAGCACCTGGTCACAACGGGAAAGCTGGAGGGAAAGAGAGCACCAGGTAGACCCAGGGAGAGAATGCTGGGGATGAGGAGGGTGGGAGAGATGCTAGGAGCAACGAGAGAGAGATGGTTGGAAGTCCATGGTCGCCAACGCCATGCGGCAGGGCACCTGATGATGATGATGACATATGGAATTGTCCCAGTGCGATGAATCCCTCATGAATAAAATCCAAAATTCAAATCCATCTGGACATACGTTATAATTTCTGTCCGCCTCTCTTGTTCCACTTTTCTCTTTTTCTGAGTTGCAAGAGAACAGTGGAAGGAATATGTAGGAT